>CALSCE010010661.1:12421254-12478422 GCA_943593645.1 Bovichtus variegatus
GTGTGTGTGTGTGTGTGTGTGTGTGTGTGTGTGTGTGTGTGTGTGTGCGTGTGTGTTCCAGCTATGGTGGAGCTGGATGGTGATGACATCAGGATCTCATCCCGGGGGAAACTGGCAGAGAGAGACATTGTTCAGGTGACTGCCCTTTACAGCATGAAAGAAAGAAACTTTGACAGTATTCTCTGCAGACCGAGACCTGGAACTGGGAGG
This sequence comes from Bovichtus variegatus, assembly GCA_943593645.1. Taxonomy (NCBI): domain Eukaryota; kingdom Metazoa; phylum Chordata; class Actinopteri; order Perciformes; family Bovichtidae; genus Bovichtus; species Bovichtus variegatus. The sequence goes on from CALSCE010010661.1 coordinate 12,421,465, forward strand.
GGGAACAAAGTTCACAGAATTTCAGGAGTAACTCGAGCGCAACATTGTCCAGTTAATAGACAATATAGTCATTTATCAAGCTTGGGCTCATGCAGTCTTTGGCCATGAGATACACATCACATCATGTTTTTGTGTCTGTCGTGTCAAAACTGAAAAGAGTGAAGTGTCTGGATATTTGGAAAAAAAGGACAATGTGCTGAGTTTCCCAAAGTATTTTATAGCAGAGATGTCCGAGCTTGGGTGGCTTACCATCTCTGCTAAACAATTTCCTTTCCTGGGAAAACACAGTCATTTGTCAAGCCCTCGTAGAAAAACTTATCTTTTAAGTTCTTTTCAAGCATATTTATTTCCTCTCACTCCTGAGGGGAGCCAGAGAGCAGGATTAGTGACAGATCAGCATACCAAAGCTTGCAGAATCTGGCAAATGTTGACGAACACAGGGGCTTAAACATGAGCCTTCTGGATTTCCCAATTCAGTTTACCACCCTGCCCCCAAAACCTACTTGTGTACATTGTCAAAAAGTATTTAGAGCTTTTCATGAATCACTACAACAGTGGTCCAAAATCCCTCGATGGAATTATGCTAGACAGAGGAAACCATATGTTGTCAAATTACTGCTGTATACAAGTATGTTGATATTACACTTTCTTCCTCAGTTTGTTCCCTTCAGAGATTATATGGACCGAACAGGCAACCATGTGTTAAGCATGGCTCGGCTTGCTAAGGACGTGCTAGCAGAGATCCCAGACCAGTTCATCTCTTACATGAAGAGCCGGGGGATCAAACCCAACCCGGCACCACCTCCCTACACACCGCCCGGACACACACACCACCACACACAGATCTGAAACCCTCCTCTCGGCTTTTCACGAGGACTGACAGCATGCAGAAGCCACTCCAGAGTCCAGTGGGAACTCTCTACCTCCTGCTTTTTTTTGGTGCAAACAGGAGCTGACGCAACAGGAAATGGCCGTTGAATTGTGTGCTGTATCCTCCCAGTGACTATTGGAGCAACATTTAATTTTTTCTGGTTTGTTTTTCTGTGATGTATTCATTTGGATGATTTCTCTTAAAGAGAGGCTCAAACTAACCAGGACTCGCTGGTGAAAGCCTTTTAATCCGACACTGAGGCAGTGACTGTTTCACGTCTAATTTGACAGCAGGTTGGTTCAAAAAGGTCATGTTGTGGTTAAAACTTGTGCCTGTATGTGGTTGTTTCTCTAATTGTATCAGGACATGTGAACTTTGACCTAAGCCTTGCTCGTCAGTTAATGGTGTGGCCTAACGCAGTGATATTTTTTAGGAACCTTTTCCCTTCTGGAATTAGTTTTTATATTTGGGGATTATCTCCATATCTGCTAATGCATCGGTTATGATGGAGGAAAAACTACAGGTGTGTAGTTTACAGTTTATTACGTTATGAACATTAATCAGGCTTTTCATACCATGAGGTGTCACCTCTTCTCTTCGTTAGGTAAATGTTTATAAGAGCATGTTGTATGAGAAGTGAATTCCCCATATCCCAGTATATTTATTCTCCAATGTTATTCAGAGCGGCATGGACATTTGATCGGTTTTGAAGTGGTCACCAATAATTTATGATGAAAAAAAAAAATTATTGCATTTAACAAGCACAACCTGTCTCTATACCAAGGACAAGCTTATGATGATGCTATCAATCATATTTAATTGTTTTGAGTGCTGACATTCACTGTTTCTGAAGAAAGTACACAATCCATTCATGCAAGTCAAATATATTTGTACTGCATCTGCAATTCAACATAAAATATTGAAAATATGACTCAGGCGTGTTTAAGGTTCTCATTTAGTAAGGATAAATTCCCATCACAAACAACGATATTGCACAAGAGAAAGATTAACCATAACCTCTGTTTATTTTTGTTTTTATAATTCACAAAAAAAGTGTATTGGTTTTGTTGTATGCATCAAATACAAAATGCATTACCTTATAAGTAAAAGACATAACAAAATATGTAATAAATACCATTTATAGCTAGAGTACCAACCTGGCAAAGTGGAGTTCCACATTACATTGTTGTAATTTGACTAATTGCCAAATTACCACATATTTAGGTAATATACACCACTAAAGCACAATATACATGGACAGTGAGGGTCTTAAGGCAATCACTGTTACCTAATCTTGTAGAGAGGCATGGTGTCAAAACGTCATACATTTCCCATTTCAGTTGATGCATACATGTTACATATTAATAGAATAAATGTGTATTTTATCAAAATATCACTAAGTGATACACAGCAAACCTGGGGGAAAGGTAGCACGCCAATGTAGGAACACTGGTTGGTTTGTTGGTTAAGGGCCCATATATAATGTTTGCCCCAGGACCCAATAGCGGGTTAACCTAGCCCTGATACGATCCCTAAGTCACCATCTCTGCAACCCAGAGACTCCGATGACAGTGGAAATCTGTAAGCCCCCGGAAGCCACGCATCAGCAGCCCCATAACCTCCATCGTCATAGACTTCACACTGTAAGTCGGCACGATCACAGCCAGTGTTGCTCCCTGGAGATTTACATCTCATATAGCCCGGGCCTTGCCGCAGTGTAATACAAGTCTCTGGTGGGAGACAGTTCACAAGTGGTCTCCAGAGCTTTAGGATTTATGTTCATTACATCCAGCACATAAGTAATTATCTCAAGTGTAAACACATTAACAATCTGTCAATACCACAGGGTAAAGATGAATCATTTTGCGCTGATCTTGGCTTGGCTTTCTGTAGCCTCCCACCATCTGTGACGTCAGTTTAGTGTGAAGAAACGAAAACAAACTGGCATTGAAGTAGCAAATCCAATTTTACCCAATCAGTAACAAAGCTTCTAATTTGAGATGCATCCCTGCACAATGGTGCAACTACAAGCCCCGACAGCCCACTGATGTGTTGCCTTATAAACATGCAGAGAGCATACTGTAGAACTTAGGAAATGTAAGGAAAATGATCCATGTGGGGGTGTTTTGATCAATAAGTACACAGGGTACATAAGTAGGATTATAACAACTACAAGGAGTTTTTAGTAAAAGTACAAAATACAATACAACCCTAAAATATTCTCTGCCTGCTGCCATCTGACAAATCACATAGTATTTCTGCTCATGTTGTATTCTTTCCAGTTGTTTTTGTTTCTCATTGTTTATGGTCGCATAGTAAAACTAGCCACATTAGCCATTTTACTTAGGGCTTTGTACTTAAAAAAGGTAGAAGACACCCTAATAAAAAAATCATGCCGTAGACAGAGAAATTGAAGGCAGGCATACACATGTTGCATAAGAAAAGGGCATTCCATGAGATACAGAGCCTTCATTTACTTAGTTTATGGAATTTTTCGCCACAATAGCAGTGAAGTTGTGGGGATGTCAATGTTGGAGATTCCAGACCCAAATGTCTCAGCAACGATTGGATGGATTGTCATGAAATTTGGTTTCAGACATCAACCCCAGAGGATGTATCCTAATGACTGTGGTGACTCCCTGACTTTTCCTGTAGCGTCATCATCAGGTCAAATTATCAAATGTGTCCAATACAGCAAATGTTAGCATGCTTACACACTAAAGCATAATGGTGAACATGGTAAACTTGACCCACCAAACATCAGCACATTATCAGAATCAGAAAAAAAATGTGCACTGTCATTGTGAGCATGTTGACGTTAGCATTTAGCTCAAAGCAACACTTAGTCTAAGTGCAAAGCCTTGTTATTTTCATAGTATTATTTTTCCAGTTTCACTTAGTTTTGTTTATTACCTTAACCCTCATTTTTGTAGTGTAAACAAACGGGAAAAAAAATTCTACAAATATAACAGCCCCTAAAAAGGTGTCCTTTCCTTTTAAACTGACAAAGCAAGGCAGAATTAATCTGAGCTGAAAGGTTTTATTTAAGTGTCTAATGTAGCAAACTAACGGCCTTAATAATGTGAAAGGGAGTCACTGCATCTCATTTAGTCCCATATTGAATAGCAGCTCAGGTGGTCATAAGTATGGCTCTTGGGTGGAGGACAGGAAACTATTTTTTAAAAAAAGGTGGTCAAAATGGCAAATAGTTCTTTGCTTGTAAATCGTTGTGTGGTTTAAGAGATGAAACAGTTAACAGTGGACTTCTATTAGAATGTAAAGTGTATGAACAGCAGGTTTGCATATAAATCCCCGAAGCACTTTATCCTCGTGAGGAGTGTTCATTGTATATGTTTGATATATTTTTGGGATTATTACTGTATTGAAGATATTTATTTATTTTTGAAGTTTGTATAAAAAGCCATTACGGTGACCTCTTAACGCCCTGATTTATTAGTGTGATGGATCGACTGCATGTTTTCTTGGGGTACATCGACAAAGAGTGCCGCCATCTGTATAATAGGAACCAGCCCAACCAGATAACATGCATGTCAGTGCCAAAACTTGGCAGTAAACTCTGTGGACCGTTTGCTATTTCTTCTCTCTTGTGCCTGGTTCTCCAAACATTTCTTGTCTCACCAGTGGTTAAAAACTGTAGCTAAATTAGCATGTTACAGTTAACACTTTTTTTTTTTATTATTCATTTTTTGTCTAATCCCACAAATTCTCTTTCTAGTTTATATCTCTTGAGTTTTGAGTTGATTTGCATGACTCCCTACTTTCCTTTGAATGGGTTTTTAAATTGTACATGATTATTGTCATATGGTGGGTTTGTGAAATGCTTTGTATTGGATTGCCTTAACCTAAAATTAATTAAAAATGACTACTTTTATAAAAGTTCTTGGAGCGTTATACTTTGATTTCACTGGCCATGGTTGTAATTTGTCACTTTGAAGCAGCATTGATTAGGTTCATTTTTAAAATGGAGTCAGGCTGCTGTTTGCCGATAAACTGAGAGTACCAACTGCTCAAGGGAAAGTCGTCACAAACATTTAGGTTATTCATCACTTTCACAACATAAATCACCATGTAGGAATGTACAACAGCATAAAAGAAAGTGTTAAATTAGCCACCAAAGGCTAACTTGTTGCTTGATGAAGGTGGTTTTAAATCAACATTTTTAGCATTTTTCCCACTTCGCGAAAAGTCATTTTTAATACCATCTTTGAATCCACACAGGAGATTGTAAAAACCTATTTATATGAATAATTCCTTTGCGTATACTTCCGGAATGTCAACTGAGAATAAAAACATCCCTCTTCTTACTTTAAAAAGGAAACTGCATGTTTTGTTTTTGTTTTTAACAAACTTGGTCTGGTTCTTATTGCTCTTTTATGGAAACAACTGAGGACAGGTTAAGACTTCTTTATAAGTAATAATAATGCTCTTAATTTTCGCATCTCTGTTAGAAAAAGGGGTAGTTAATGAGACAACAGACGGTTGTTTTCAGGTCATTACAATTACTGTAAGATATTCAAGATTCAAGACAGAATTACAACCATTCTCTCTCCAAGTTATAATTTGCAAACATCTCTTAATGAAAGGTTGTGTTTCCCTTTACCATAATCAGCCCTTATATCAGTACTACTGAAATCTGATTCCAGGTAGATTTATGCTCTTGACGATGCTCAAAGACTATCTGTAATGTACTAAATCAGACCAGATGTCCCTCATTTGCAGTTTGTTTTCGTAATCCTGAATTAATGATAGATTTGACAGAATTTCCAATAAATGTAATTTGTTAAATAAAAGTTATCACACTGCAAAAACACTGTAAAGCAGCTGAGAAATTAAAGGAAACAATAAAAGAATAAATGAGTGCAGAGACATTACGAGTGCATGTGAGCGTTTGATGCTCCGCAGTAGGAATCTCTGCTAAGGCCAATTGAAGCGATTCCAGTGACTCAACGCTTAAGTAAGACACTTAATGTTGGTCAACCATCTGTGCACAGTTAGGCCCAATTCTTTCATCGCTCAATGTTCTCTGTATGCATTTTAAAATAACATCCATTGAACGACAAGTTGAAGATTTAGTAAGTAAAGAACATTCATATGGTTCATTATATTTAAAGAGAAATGCTGTTCCTTTTAAAAAAGAAAACAAAAAAAAGACACACTTTTGAAAATGCAAATATGTTCTTACACTGAATTGCATTGTTTACCATCGCTCTTCAATTGTCTTTGCAGGTTGTAATGTAGGCTAAGTACAAAACATAGAAGAGCGGTGTGGGTTTCCATGTTTCCTCCATGCCCCTCCCGACCAAGAGGGGGAGGAAACTTTATTTTACAGCTCACACAAGTTTTGTCCTTCTTAAATTCTTCAGTTTGCATTATGTTCTATCTTGTCTCAGCAGACTGTGGTGGAAGGAATGACAGCTGTCAGATCTAAATCAAGCCCAAAACTGAATGTAAATAAAAAAAATAAAAAATACATTCAGCTGACAGTAGCCTCTCAGCAGCATAGTACATGCTGTGAATAATAACATATACATACACATACATTCATCTCAAAAAAGTTCTCTCATTAAACATCCATTCATCTTATTTCTAAAAAACATGGTATATCCTGGCCCCATTTCAAGTGGAATTTACTGGCTGGAAGAAGTACACTTTAACTCACTCCAGAGATTTCTAGTTTCTGGGTCAAGAGGAAATAACAAGGTAGGGAAACAGTAATTTCTAAAGTTTTTCGATAGACTTTTTTTATACTTGACGAGTTACTGCACCACAGGCTGAGAGAATAATTCAGACAGGCTGAAACTAAAGAAAGGTAATCCAAATAACGATTGGATAAAAAGAAGGTATGCTGCACCGTGCATGCGGTCTAAGTCTACTTGCTAGCACAATACATTTTGAATGCATAGTTCTCAAAGAAGAACAACTTCTGGTTAAAAAGTAAAGGACTGTCAAACATTCAAGAACACAAAATAAAACTGGTTTGCAACTACTTTTAATGACCAAAACATCCTTTTTTGGAAACATAATGCCACCAAATCACATGTCAAGCACTGAGTTCATATTAACTATACTGTGTCTGCAAAACATTCACTGCCAATGGTCTTCATTTCTGTGTGTCTGTGTGAACCGTTATGTTCTGCAACTAAAATGACAGGCGGTGGTCACAGGCAGACAGGAGCGCTGCAAGGAAAAGTTCAACATTATGGGAAATAAGCTCATTCCCTTTCTTGCTGCATCTAATCTTTGATAAAATACAAAATACATGCATACCAGCACCGTTAAAGCTAACCAATTAAAATGTTATATTGTTTATTTAATCCATCAAAAAAACAAAAATAAAACAGTGGTTTTATACACGATTACAGTTAACGCTAGCTAACGAGTCAGCAGCCGACGTTTGCGTTTACAGTGAGTGAGCTGATGATAGCGTTTATGTTACGTTAAATTATGAGGAGTCAAAACTCTCCAACAGCTGAAAATATGTTACGAACGTTAACCACTTATTTACTTAGTTAATCGTCTTCGTCCTGTATGGGACATAAAGCTGCAATGAGGTTTTCCATTGCATTTTGTCCTTGGCCATATGCTGAGCCTCTCCCCATAATAAGTGCATCTTGTCCATCAGCTCCTCTACCTTGGAGACACCAGCTATCAGGGCCGTTTCTAGCTTTTTCAAGGCACTATGCAAAATCTTGTTTTCCAAACCTAGTTGACCTACATCTCAAAACATTTCTGGGCAACACTTACAAGGCCGACAATGACCTGGTGGAGAAACTTAAAAAAGCACACGTTTCTTCCCCGTCATGTCCAATTCCTGTGTCGACTGCTCTGTGACAGACCAGGAGATGGTCTCCATGAAACATGTGCAAGATGGCAAACCAGTCCATCATTTTGTGGACATTGTTTCATTGGAGCATGCCTACAGCCAAAGCATCCATGATGCCATACTTGTTGGTTTGAGAAATGTTGGCCTGACGGAGCAAGAATAGAACAGCCCAGATGGCTGATTTTGGCTGTGAAGGAGCATCTGTGATGATGGGAGTCCAAAATGGAGTGGAAGCTAAGCTGAAACAACTGTTTGCCTGGAGCTTCCAGCGCTTGAACACATCAAATCAGACGGGACAAAAACGATGGGACAAGATGGGTTCCACACATGTTCAGGGCAGGGCCTTAGAACGTTTGGTGAAACTCAATCGACTCCAAACTTGCTACACTGCATCTTCAGACTGTCCTACACAAATGATCCAGACATAAGTTACTCTGGTTCACTTTAACAACCATGCTAGTGATCCAAGTGACAGGGAGGCCATGTTCCATTCATCGGTCGCTGACACAGTACAGGACAGTGATGTTCATTCACTTGGTGTTGGCCGTTCTTCAGGAGCTGAAGCAGCTCAGCCTGCTGCTTCAGAGGGATGGACTGACTTGGCAGAAGTTCTCTGATTGACTACAAACGACAACACTGTCACAGAAATCCAGGTAATTTCATTTTAATTTATTTTGTTTAATGAAAATTGTTATTTTCAATGTGAATTGCTAAAACTGGCATTTATACAAGCCCAACATGTGGAAAAATGTAACGATAGTTTGTAAAAAAAAATATATATATATATATATATATATATATATAGAAACACAAGTATATTGTGCTTTGATTATATTATGGGAAATATTTTAAATGAGGAAAATGTATGCCTTTGCAATATGGAAGGGTAGTCATTTCCAACATCATAATAAATATTCCATATATTATACACATTTTGAATATTTATTATAATCACAATATAAGTATATTAATTGTTATGGATTACGATGAGTAAATTTATTGCAAAGTTCAGCTCAGCAGGAGTGAGACGGACAATCACACCTTCAATTCACTGAAGCTCCGCCTCATCAACAACCTGGGCGGGTTTCTGTCAGCACACTTTGGGCATCTTGTTTTACCTGTTATGTTTTGAATTATTTTAACTAATGATAATGCAGAAAAGTAAAGATTTAAAATTTGGGATGGTCACATTTATTTTGGGATGGTAATTGTATTTTGGGACGGTTCCAGGAGGATGGTCGAAAAAAGTTAGTCAAGAGCCCTGCAGACATCCTTGTATCTTGCATTCTCTCACCTAAACTAAATTTATCAATCAATAATTAAAGCTTATTAGGTTCATAGTTTTAAACCAGGACCTTCAGTATTTGGATCAAGTAGCTTGTGAAAAACTAAGGTTAGCCAAATGTAGTTAACCGCTGTTAAATGTGATACGTATTTACTGGTCAATATTAAGTATTGGATTAGACTTGGATTGGGGCCATAGAAAAACTGTTTTGGTACATCCCTAGTAGGCTAATGTACTTAAAAAGATTAGGAATACACAACATTAACTCAGAATCTCACATCCCAAATTGTAATGAAGGCAGCTCTCTACAAGGTTTCCCCCACAGCTTATACTCAAGCCACTAAAGTGTTTCAAAAAAAAAAAAAAAAACTCAAACAGTTTGCCACATCTATTTTAGTTCAGCCAGATTTGCTCTTTGCCCTTACTGTGTTGTAATGCAAGGCGGGCATCAAACAACACTTGTGCTTTGGCACAGGACAGCAGGCTGGCCTTTCTGCAGCAGCTCTGTGGTCGTACTCAGGGGCCGCTGTTGTGTCTATAGTCTCCCACACATGAGAATGATGATGGCAGAAGCAGCTGGGATGTTAACAATTATCTGACCACTGCCAAAAAAGAGATGTTATACGACTTGGCAGTCGTTTGAGTCATCAAATGAGTGGCTAATATCACATATGTTCAGCTGAATTAAGCCCTGAGGCCCCTAACTGAGCCCCGAACACACATTCTCAGCAGTCAAAGACACAGAAATACCATACTACAGATGTCTCAGCCAATAAGTAAATGAAAAAAATGCCTTGACTGAACTAACCTAACTGATTCTATGATCAATCAGCTGGGCAAACATCTTTCTGCATCTCAGGCTGATGTCAAACTCCAGTTTTTTGTAAAATACCCAAAAGTATTGCAGCCAGCCATCTTATTGATGACCTATCCAATAACAACATATTTAAAATGCTTTACAGATTCTAACTCCAGTGGGACACACTCAGTGTGTGCTGTTGATTCTCCTTTAACTTCAGTGCTTTTACTACTCGACCTGAGCACAGTATTTGTCGGCCATAACATTCCTGCATCATCACCATCATCACTCATGTTATATGCTGGGCCCTTGCAAGCACAGACACAAGTTTAATCATTAACGTAATTAAAAAATAGTTAGTCACTATAGTTAACAATGATATGACCACAGACAACACTTAGTAGAGCAACAGTCTGATTAAGCTGTTTACACGATTACAGAAAGTGACAAATCCCCATGATAATCCTTTTTCATGAGTGAAGCCTTTATTATGCAGAAAGTTTTTGCTAAACGTGTTTGCTGTCCCAGGCTGTCTCTTTTATGTCTCCCACATCTGCCCTCTAGATGTCCCACGAGCGGTTTAGAAAGTTGATGAATAGATGGATGTTCGAGCGTAGACGACAGTCACCCTCTCGTCATTTGTCAGATTGTCGATGCTGTTGTCAGTCTGTTATAAATATCCTACCTGCCCATCACAGACTACGCTTTTTAGTTTTTTTCATGTCTGCTGTGTCCTTTGTTTGTGCCCAAGTTCTTTGCACCATCAATTGCTCCCCGTCTCCCTGACTATCTTTAAAAAGGTGGCACATGCACATCTTTTTGGATGAGGACACCAAATGAGGATAAGTGGGAAGCAGCAGTCCTGAGGGAGTTCAATGATGCGTAAAGATTAATGAATTACTGCATTCAATTCGACCAGAAGACCTCACAGTGCTCTTGTCCTCCTGGCTGCTGCAAACTAACAAGTTTAGTCCCGATGGCTACAGCATAGTGAAAAAACTGCAGATACAGTCATTTGAGGTCAGGCTCCTCTGTAGGGGAACTAGCTTCACTGTGCTCACTATAAAGCGAGGAGTTCAGGAGTTTCATGCAGCCTCTCACAATAGGAAGAGTCAGGGGAGGTGATTCACACACCTGGTAAGGCTGTGCAACCTTTGAGGGGGCGTCTAGCATGACCTACATACAGAGGACCTTTGGGGTAGAACCACATGCGAGTTGGTACTGAAGTAGTTTGTGGAAGTTTTGGATATCACACTTGACAGGGAGTGCTGAAACAAGGCAACAATGTTTTGTGTTTATGTGTAACTTTGCAGAGCAACAGATCAGCTGGTTGCCGGATTAACTGGTGACCTTTGTCTGAATGCGTCTTTGTGTACTGATGGTTGCGGAAGAAAAAAAGAGAAAGTTTATTTTAATAACTTTGATTTTATCAACTATATGTGGTTTGTTGACAGAAAACTGAGCTCATGATGAGAAACATTTACAACCACCTTTTGAATATCAAGTAAAACAAAAAGTTTCGCCTAAAATCGGCTCCAATTTAAGACATTTATTCTATTTTAGTGACACATGCAGCTAAACGAATAAGGATGTTTTTTTTGATTTGCCATTTGAAAAGGGCACTTGTACCTAGACAAAAAGGGCAGTAGCTTTCGTCCCCCAATTCAGGCAACTAACTCCATGTGAGATAAGATATCATAAACAACATAATACATGTGAGGTGACAGAGAGGTCACAGTGTCTGTAGGTATTCAACTGGGCCACTGAAGCAAAACAAGTTACAGTCTTGCATATATATATATATATATATATATATAAATATGACCAACATTCAAAAATGTCTCCATGTCAGAAAAACACAACGTGTAGTTCTTTTCCAAAAATCGAAATCAAATCCACAGTTCCCTACCTTTCCATTTAATTATCTGGAGGTCGAAACTTCAGGGTTTTTAAAAGAGGAAAGGAAGTGCAAGCTGTGATGAGAAAAGGATAATTAGTAAGAGCAACAACAAACAACTAGTGAAGACAACTACATTTCTAATCCTTGAGAACTAACGTACTTAAAAAGTATGCGTCTGTTTCCTCCAGAGAATCAACAAACAAAAGTACAAAATCAAAAGATGAGCCCCGATCTTTACCATCAAAGATAAGTTGTTTGTCATTCATAGTCAAATCTGTGCTCAATAATAATGAGCTGTACCTGAACCACTGCACATGAATTTGAATTCAAAACAGAAAATATAGTGTATATAATGCTCATTGTTACATGAAATATTTCAGGATATGAACATTGTCAAGGAAAATTCACAAAAGGGGGATCTGTATTGTTTTCAACAAAAAAATATAGTTCCTTCATCCTTAAAATACCCATCTGAGGTACCAACAACAAAAACAACGATATGTCAATTGTATGATGGATGACAATATGTGGTTAGAGGATCTAAGTGATTTAGGATGTAACATTTAGTTAACTTCATACATTGTTATTAGTACAGAAAACACACATGGAAAATGTATAAAGAGTTGATATTTGGTGGCCCTGACATCATCACTCCCCACAAGAAAGCAACGAGCTCAGCACAGCTCAGCAGAGACTGGGGAGTGACAAAAATAAACCACATTATTAGATACCGATCTCAACACAGTTATTAAATGGAATCTACAATTTGTGGACCAGAAGCCAGCCGTAATGTGCCCGATCCCAACAAAGCACATCAGACAACTAAAGGGAATACAGCATCGAACTAATGAATTGAGACGGATAAATCTGAACCCAGCAATTCATCTGATGTGCAGCAGCAAGCTAAGAAAATGTCAGATATGCAGCAGATAATCATTAACTTACAGTAGATATATGCAAAACACAACAATGCGCAAATGAAATTCCACGCCCATCAAAAAGGTCTCTTCTTGCGATGTGTTATGTGGTGGGATAAGCAGAGCACCAGCAGTACTTATCCTCAGCAATGAGTGCAGGTGAGTGTATCAGCGGAGTAGACAGGAGCTCAGCAGTTAACATTAAGAATTGTAAAGCAAACTGACACATTGACCTACAACCTTTGAGTTGAAATATTTTCTGTAACACTTAAAAGTATGTGGAGGGAAATTGTTGAGTTCCCCATAAAGCCAATATAACAAGGGAACAGGTAAAGTGCATTTCTGAAGGCGAGTACACTGATAATGATATATGAACAATGAGACAATAGGGTCCATCCCTAAAGCCAATGAATATTCAACGTTAACCTCTACCTGCGACCTGAATTTGCAGCGAGCTAATAGAAAATTCACAAAAAAAAAAAAAAAAAAAAGGCATGTAACCTGACGGGAAATCAGTTCAGCCCATAGCTCACAATAGCCAAACATGAATATGTATATCTCAAAATTAGGTTAATTAACAGCAGGGACGCTGTACATTCGGGAATCAGACTAATGTGCCAAACAACAAATAAGATCGTGCAATACAACAAGCATACCAATGCAGTGTATTAGCAGCAGTGTATTAGCAGCAGTGTATTAGCAGCGGTGTGAGCAAAACTTTGCAGCCAGAAGACGGCAAGACATCACAAGTGGATTTCAGAGAAACAGCCTCACATTGCCAAACACACAAACCGAACAGAACAGAGCCAGAATGACATGTGTGAGAATAATCAATATATAAGCTGTTACAATGAGCCTTATTGTGTCCTTATTTAGAAGTATTACATGTGATATGAAAAATGTTATTGAATTAAGTGACTACGCATAGTATAGTGGCCAACCTACTATGAAATAAGATGCAGTATTTGTAAACTGTGAAGCGGAAGAGTACACCACCTAAAAGGGCGACAGAAGATCTGATTGGAGCAGAGAAGCGCTGAGAGGCGTGGCCACGCCTAAGTGCCAACAAGGGGCCAATAGGACCTGGCCCCAGCCAACCAATGGGAGAAGACTATACCTGAAAGGCAGCGGGTATAAAATGTGTTGTAAACTAGAGATCGTGGCCGTTCTGTGGATCTGTGAGACAGAGTCACTACTTAAATGTGGTCTGTGGACAGTGAAATGGTCCTCAGCTGAGTACTTTTGTAATGCATACCATATCATCATCGAATAAATACAGTTAATATGAAGAGAAGTTTTATGAAATTGATTTCTATGCGTCTCTATTTCTAAATAAAAGAGCTGTCACTTTTGCAAAGTGGCCACACGGCACAAAATCCAGAGAACTCCAGATTCTGGCTTGAAGTAAAGGCCAAACAGTCCAAATACCATCAAAAGAGCAGATGGGGGCGGCAAAACCGAGATTATTCCAACTCAAATCTTCTTGAGGCCACATGAACAGGTGGCAGGTTAGCTCGCTAGCTAATGACCTGCACCTGCAGCAACTGTTTGCATTAGAGGCTAAGTGGCAAAGGAGCAGTGCTGCAGCGGCACGCGACCACCTGAGTGTTACAGGATGTGCAGTGTAGCAGCAGCTGTAGTCTGAATTGTCTTAGCGACAGTGGTGTGAGGAGTACTCAGTTACTTTACTCAAGGAAAAGTAATAGTACCACAGTATTTACAAGTAAAAGTAGGCTAATGAGTATTTTCATATAAATTAACTTAAGTGCCATTTCAGAATGATGTATATTATATAGTTGGGTTATAATTATTGATGTATTAATGTGTACATCACTGTATTGTTGCAGCTGGTAAAGGTGGGGCTAATTTGTAAAGGACCTATACTGCTGAGTAGCTTGTGAATATTCCCTCCTAGGATCAATAAAGTCTCTTGTCTTGTTTTATTCGGATATAATACATCATGATTTATTTGATGTTGATTATATTTTCTATAATTAATCTAAATCTGCAAAGTAACTAGTAACACAAGTTATCAAGTAAATGTAGTGGAATAAAAATATGAAAATGCAATATTTGCCTCTGAATTGTTGTGGAGCAGGAGTATAAAGAAGCAGAAAATGAATATAGCCTACTCAAAGTACAAGTATCTCAAATTTCTACTTAAGTACAGTACTTGTAAATGCACTTAGTTACGCTCCACCACAGCTCAGCAGGCTTCACTCCATTATTTCTGCACTTGTGGAGTCAATAACAGCAGAAGAAACAGACACAGTGGCACACAAAGATATAAATGATCTTTTTTTAAAGGAATAAATTATAAATTTAGGATGGAATATGAGTCAAAAAATACTATTTAAAACCAGGCGCATGTGCTTTTGTAAACAACATAAAAGATGACCAGTGCAGAAGTGCAATGAAGTGGAATAATGCAGAGTGACATGCAGGGATCATTTGCTGGTGCCATCAATGGAGGAAAAACAAAAACACCTGCAACTATTGATCAGTTATTTCATTGCACAGGGCCAGAGGAGAATATCCCATCTAAGCTGGAAATAATTGAAAGCCTTCCTTCTCTGGCATCTCCTTGTCTCTGATTCAAAAGCCACAGTAACGACTCCCTTTGGCCCTACAATGTCATATGCAGTAAACACACCAATGCCGCTGGCAGCAGCGCTCCCACCATCCTCTGTCAAACACCACCAGCCTCATTTTATGGTGGCAGACATGTCACATGTCCTTACCACAGCTATACTGTGGCTGCTCTATAATATTGTCTAGGCTGCCTGTCTTAGTTGTTTTGTTAACCATCAGTCTGTTTTTTTATCTTTGGATTTGTTTGCTGACTTACTAGCTTCTCTGTTGAATCTCATTCTGCCTTGTACGACACTTGAGCCTAAAATCACAGCATTAACTTTGACTGTATGTCAGAGGAAAGGATCGAGCAGAGAGACTCTGTACGTAATGTATTGTGGCGTCACAACTGTATCTATTGGGTGCTTTATCGAAGTCCTTTCATTTTCTTTTACTTTTCTTTGCATTCATTAATTTAATTGTTATATTAAATGTGGGCTTGTGAGGCAATTAAAGGGAAATTCAGATTTCAGTTTTAAATGTAAGACCAATATTTTGTCAAACATTTGGCCACTGTATATTAATATTCTGTGTATAGTTGATTAAATCATCACCTTCAAATGTTATTTATTCAATGTGTATCAAGCACCTTCATGTCATCTATCAGGTTCTCGAAAATCTGTGTGCTGTTGCTATTATGTTGCAAATAGACAAACCAAAGTAAATCCCCTGTGATCTCCTTATGTATAATGCAGTTTATGATACTTAAGCTTATATATTGGCACGATAACCTGTCACGCCCATTGGATTTATAGGATAGCACCTCTTCCTGTTTCAGTGGATGAAGTGTGGGATAACATTTGGGTACATGAGTACATGAGCTTTGATGTTTATTTCATCTGCGATCCAATGTTCTGAGTGTGTGCCGTCACACTGACTTTAGCGTATGAGACAGCTCAGGAATGAGTGTGACATCCCTGCTGATTATCGTGGTGCACATTTCCTAATCAAGACTTTATTCTTTCCAGGAGAGATGGAATTGGATGACTGGGCAACCCAATTTACATCTTATTTTCTGACATTACAGTGTACAATGTGAGGAAGAAACATGTTCTTTCGTTGTTTTCGTCTTCTCATCTTTCGTCAGCTGCGAGGGAAGTGCCAATATAAGACATATTTTTGACGAGCATAATCTGGACCCGTTACATGCTTTTAAACAACACAGCTGGTCTGTAACATAACCTCCTTAATCAAATTGGTTCAGTGTGGATCCAAAGTTCGACAGGTGGAGGAGGGTAAATAAAGTGCGTGCTGATTAGTGATCAGCTCCTGTATATAGAGAGGGAGAGGAATACAAAACAGTGCAAAAATATATGAACTGAAAGGAGCCTAGAGAGGAAGACCCTAAGACATAAGGCTGTTCCCTAAGTATGTGCTATTTGACTTGACCAGAGGGAACCAAAACACTTGTTTTTAAATATAAAGCATTATAATTCAGTCTCACTTTCAGTTGGTGTGATGCAGTTTGTGACGCAATTCACAATCTGGGTTATTATTATTAGTTTTAGTTCTAGGATTATGAATTATGACAGAGATACAGCAAGATACACTCTTAATCCCCTTGGAGTATCAACACTGAATAATTGATTTGTCATCTTTGGTCTACACTACGGGTCACTGCACAAAGGTAAAAGCATACATGCATGTGCAAAATTGGTTCAGCTTGTAGTTGAGTGACTGTCGGATGGAGATGTACAAACACCTCACTGGTAGAGAATATACCAGCCACTTTGATGGTGGAAAAAGCTTGTTTTGTGTTACTGTGGTCTTCTGGTGCTGCTTGTCTATGCATGTCATCATCCTGATATTTGTGCACACCGGGCTCTAACATTTACGAATGAACAACAGTTGTGTTATAATTAGAAATGTGAATAATTCAGATGCTGCGGAAAAAGTAGAATTGTTTTAGTGATCAACTTCATTTTATTTTCAGTCACTGTGTGTGTGCGTGTGTTTTAACCAGGGTGAGGCAGCACGCAGCAAAGATCAACATTTGGTGAATGTCGCCATCTTGTGGAGGTTAGCCTGTACATACAAATACACAAATACAGTGTCTTCATGTGTGTGTGCGTGTGTGTGCGTGTGTGCGTGTGTGTGCGTGTGTGTGTGTGTGCGTGTGTGTGCGTGTGTGTGCGTGGTGCATGTATGTACACGAGTTTGACCATCCCTCATGTGATCATTCGTCAAATTTGGGTCAAACTGTTTTACTTATAATTTATTTAAAATGTATTTTATTTAAAGCTAGTAAAGTTTAAGAATAGTGTATTATAAAAGTATTGAGTTTACTTCCACTGCTAGCCTGGCTTTAAGAAAATGATGTTGACACTGCTCTATATAGACTCGAGTTTCCCTGATGAGATAAAACAGAAATGACAATAACATACGGGAGGAGTCAGCAGCGCCTGATTCAGTCTATTGGATCCCTGTGGCTGTCACTATGAATGTGAACTACTGTTTCCATGTCTTTCCAAAAACTCTGTCCTTGCATCTCTAATTTAAACAACATGAGCCCATACAAAAGTATTTCATTTGAGTTGTAGAGATGAACATTTGGAGCTGCACTGGCAGAATGACAGAAATGTTGCCTTTGCAATGGTTATCAGTCCCCAGGCCTCAGACTGAGGCTCCAAGTAGTTCATTACAGTTAATTGTATGCAGGTGGCGTTGGTCTGGTGCCCCAGGTGTACATCAGTCTCTAATTAGATGGCTAAAATTAAAATCAGTGAGCTTTATGTCCTGTAAACGATTGTACAGTAATATGTGTTCCTGCATGACTTATAAATGTAACACATTGCAGGAACGAGACATGCATTAACAAATATTAGCTTACAACACACTAGTAGTCCGATAGGCCTATTGATTAGATTGTCCTCGCATCAATGTTGAGCTATATAGCTATATATAATCAGTCCAACTGAGCCAACAAATAATTGGCCAAATGTTATCATCATTCAGCTCATCCTGTCCCTTTACAAGCTTTTAATTGGATCCAATTTGACCTTAAAGCCAGTGATAGAAGTTTCACTAAGGACACAGTGAACAATCTATCATGGGCATGTGGTTGAAGTCATGCTTGCATTGCCACTTTTGGACGACTATATTCCAACCAATAACTACAGGTGAAATCCGTGGTTGACGCTATGCCGTTCACAAACCGGAAGTTCAAGAGTAACCAACCCTTTTTGCGGCTGCGCGCGCTCGATCAGATGTTGAGCAGCAATGGCTCCAAATGCGGAGACTGTCGAGTGGCAGACAATTCAAATTATCAAATATCTGCTTCAGGACGAGGACGAAGTAGGAAATCGTCAAGCACTTTTTTCTGAGTTGGACGTTGACGGCCCAGCAGGAAGCAACGGTTAGTTTGTTTTCTTCTGTCCGTGAATGACAGAAAGTGTGTGTGAGATATCAGCTGTACTGTAGGTTGACCGTTAACGTCAGATACAGTAAGTGGACTTTAGTAAGGTGCTAAACGAGAGGTCGAAGTGGTGATATTTTGGCTTTACTAGCCTGTATAGTTCATTTTTCATTAATTTTTTGTTCTATTACAGGCGATTGTGTTTAAGCGAGCGCGAGACAATGTAGCGTTAACACAAAGCCGACAGCATATATAGGCCTACGCAAGAGTAAGGACGCAAGGACATTTCGTCCATTGTTTCTGTTTTTGAACATGTAAATAGGTGACATGTTACACTTGTGGGCTACAGGCAGAGCACCACGGTCCTTTACGTAGCTGTTGACCTCTCTGTCAGAACCTGCTTTCCTTTGTTGTTGTTGTTGTTGTTGTTGACAGGCTAGGTGGGCTGATACACCCCCCTTATGTACCTTATAGGCAGGCCTACAGTACAGTCAGTAGAGATATTTAGCCTGCTGTCACTTACTGTTAAAACTTCACATTATGTATGTTATATCATTTTGTTTTGTTTTCCTCCAGATGACGATTTTGACCCAGTTTTAATAGCTGATAAACTGAGGAGTGTAGCTGATGCCCTGAATGAGGAAGTCAAATTCAAAGCTGCACTGACTGACCTGAAGCGAGCAGCAGCACAAGAGGTACACACACTAAAAATGCTTTATAATTATTTTTTATTTCTATTCTTACTTTATATACTTTTTATTACGTATTTTAGATTCCTTTTTCTGTTCATCTGTACTTATGTATGTCCTTGTGCTGCTGTGACACCAGCACGTACCCCCTGGGGATCAACAGAGGCGTATCTTATCTTATTTTAAATTATTCCATCAATGGCATTCACTGGATCAGAGGCTATGTACATTATTTATGGGTAAAGGAAGCACTGCTTGCTTTCTACCTGTTGTAGCCAAGATGTAGCAGATTGTTGTTGACAATTTCTTTGTGTAAACGTGTGTCCGACAAAAACTATTGACTCGTTACACAGTTCTTCTGCCTGTATTTTAAAATCTGGTGTTTTTCAGATACTTTTGTGTTTTGTACTGCATGTTCAGAATTAATGTGAACCAGCACACAGTTTTAAAATGGAACAAAAATAAAATTTTGGACTAGATCCAACATTAAGTGTGTTTCCAAACTTTGGGAGGAGGTTGACTGGAAAATTCTAGTTGTAGTCAGGACCCATCTTAATGCCTGCTATGATGTATTTTGTACTGAATTTGCTCTATGATATCTGGACCTCTGTGTCATCTCTCCCCAGACCATAGATACAGCGTTTAGCCTCAGCGTGGAGGCCATATGCCAGACTCATGTCTCTCAGAAGGGTGAAGTGGCTTCAGAGATGCAGCTCATCAAGGCATCAGTGGCCTTTGGACTTTATGTCAAAAAATCTTCCCCAGAGCTGAAAAATAAAATCCAGAGCGCCATGGCTGCATTCCTCACTAGGCGTGTGGGCTCATGGGTGACCCAGCAAGGTGGATGGGTAAGAACTATTTTTTTATATTTTCTAAATTACGATCACTTGCACAGGTCAGGAGAGCTGGAAAACTAAGATATAAAAGGTAAAGGAGACTCGATAGGTTTCTGATGAGATTAGAGGTTAATTGTTGTGAGGGTAAATGTTTATAGCCCTTTGCACCTCGTGAGTGTTCATATTTATGACATCTATTGTTATACACCAAACCCAGTGGTGCAAATATTGCATAACCTAAATTATGCCAGTCCAAGAAGGTTACCTTTCACATCGTGCTACCACTCACATTTATGTGCAATAACAGAGATGTTTTACACAATATTCACAATAGTACATGTGATGCGAGTTTCTTTTTCTTTTCATACCACTCCCTCAATTTACAAGAAATGAGTCTTTAGTCAAAGAGCTTCCTCGTTCATTTTCACCGCGCCTGATTGGACTTCGAATGAATGAAGCAATACTGCATTGTGACCTTGTGTCGTCGTGCCAGTTTCTTTCCTATAAATCGAAACTGCACTGAACTGAATTTGTTTAACCACCAGCACTAGGCAGATTTGGCTAGACCTTTCTACCTTAACTTTACAGAAAATGTCAGACAAGCTTATAAACCACTGCTGGTTTTATCAACCACTGTGAACTGTGTGTTTTGGTGTCTGGGAAGCCTTACTCATGGATCTAATATTGAAACTGCACCTACTGGATCATATTTCTTTATATCACTAGTACCTGAAACAACACAGCGCTACCATAAAACATTTTCTTTAGTTTGAATGCTCGATTTAATGTGTATTGTTAGTCATTTTAAAAACGGAAAATTAACTGATGTATGACACTACGTTGAAATTTGTATTTGTTTCTACTGTGCTTGTATCCTGCATTAATACGGCAACCAACTTTTAGTATATATTTCAGTACAAAACTACAGTGTTTTGTAATGTAAGGTTTCATCCACACATCGAAGAACCATGCAGTTAAAACAAGAATTATACCAGAGCTACATCTGAACATCTGCACCCTTACGTTGTAGTTCTGTTTTAGGTCCCATGTCCAGTTTCGTTCTGAGTGACAGTTTTGACAAACTGTAATTGTGTGTTTGTTTTTTTCGTTTCAGGACAAAGTGACAGACATTTCAGACTGAATCTTGCCAAACCAGCCTCGCTGTAATGAAGTGTGCTCACCTGAACAACAATATTTCACCAGATGACTTTGTGGAGCCACTGTATCAGTCTGTAATCTGTGATATAATTAAAGGTTCTATTATCATGGAGTCAGGCACCTTATCATAAACTGAACATCTTGATTAGAATTTGAGTTTCTGTTTGAGACAATCTGCACCAACCAAGCAAGTGGACGTCACAGGTTAATGCAATCACGTGTGTTTTATGGGAGTTGTTAAACGGGATTGCAGCTGCCGTTGAGAAACAGTTTCACTTCCTGTGTACTTGCCTAATTTGATTAAAAAAACTAAGCACAAAAAAAAAAAAACGGACTAATTAAGTGATGCTCCAATTTTGTGTATTTATTTTTGAATGAATGTTGGTTCAATGGTGTTTCTACAATTCTCACTAAATGTAATCAATTTAATATTCATTTTAATTATTTATTTTGTGGATGTCTATTTGCTTGCATTCTTATATACACACACACATGGCCATCCATATGTGTCTAAACTGTGTTCTCTCTATCAGGATATGCCATTATGGGGGCTCAAAAGTACTTGAATGTGTTTTCTGTTGCTTATTTTTTCGAAAATATATATATGGGTATTTTAATGTCTTAAGCTATTTAATCTCGATTTTCTTTTCAAAACAAGTCTGCTGAATGTCTTAAGCACAGTTCTATTTGGCATATTCTTCAACATTTTAGACAATGCCTGCAGTGTTAACATTGAGTGAAATGTTTAAAATGACCCAAGGTTCAAACCCAAATGTCATTTTATTTGTTTCCAGTTTGTTGACAGCTAGTGGGACGGATTTTGTACATTTGGAAAGTTAAAGATGTATTGGTACAAAATAGTGCTTGTGCACTTATGTGCTGGATTGAAACAACACAAATACAACAAATAATTGATATGAAATGTTTCATAGGCAGCTTGTTTAAAAACCTGATTAAAATGGGAACCTTCTGTTTTTTTGTAATTTTTTAATGATTTCAATAAAAAGTGAAACTTTGAAAATGGGTGAATTATTATTAATTCTGGATATTTTTACATAATTCAAACAAGCATGTTTTAGCATTATATAAACAACGCAATATGCTAAGAAGTCAAATGTTCCATGCAAAAATGCTACAAATACAAAGATAAGCTTATTTTTAGAGTAAGATGCAATAGTTGTGGTGCAGTTTGAGGGTTTATGTGGTGAAAACTGCCTAGTGTTATGAAAGAGCTTGAGAAATTAAACACACACACACACACACACACACACACACACACACACACACACACGAGAGCAAGACTTAATATTGTGTGTATGATGAAATTACTGTAAGTAGAAATGTTTTTATCTGATACTGACAGTCACATGTGTTGCATATCAGTTATATCTTTGTTCTCCAATACTGGATCACAGGAAAAACATACAGCAGTAGAAAAATATTTAGGACAGGTTAAAAGACATTGGGACTAGTTACTTCCTAACACATACAAAGCAGGTCTTTATCATAGTTACACACATAAGATTAGAGAATGAAGTGTTATTTGTTCTAAACCTGGTAGTACAGAGACCTGCACCATTTTGTATATGAATCTCAATATCCTTTTCCAACATGCAAGAAAAATTGTATCTTGCTTTAAGTTTTAAACTCTCCAACGCCCTGTGTTGCCTCATATGTAGTTTCACTGCTGAGCAGTAACCAGCAGAGTGCAGCACTGACCACTTTCAATCACTAGATGCCAGTGTGAAAGATGCCACCCATATTAAAGCCAGCCAGAGCAACACAATATACATGGAGGTGTTTTTGATTGTAAGGCTCCAAATGTATATACCAGTTATCTTCTTTTTGTAGAATGTATGCTTTGCTGGAATTGTATTTAAAAAAAAAATAAAGTTTGTGTTTTCCTGTTTTTTTAAAAACATTTTCCATAGTGATGATGACAGAGGCTACCGCTCTGTGGCTGCGGCTCACACTGGGCATCTGATTGTAGGTTTTCACCTATTTGAGGAAGGGGGAAAGTCAAGGGTGCTCCCAAATATGTGAGAAATTCTTGCCGACAGTCTTTACACAACACATGCCTAAGACTTTCTTCACAGAACAATTCATTTTAAGTAACATACATTTGCGTGTATTCATTTGAAGTATACACGGCCATTGCATTCTTGGCCTGTAGCAGATATTCACGAGCACTCCCAAAGTCGAGCGGTTTGCACAGTCACACCTTTCTCTGTGCTGTCGTTTGGCAGTCTGCACCAACTCCACACTAACTCTGTGAGACATGGCGGGGGAGTTCTGGACCAAGCAAACCACCAGGGATGAAACCAACTGGGAGGCAGTTACGCAGCTTTACAGGGTGAATCTCTGACCCCAGAAAGAGCTGGAATCCTTTTTCTCCATTTATAGGCTTGATATTGTCAACATTCACTGCCTTTAAGTCTGTTCCCATTTAAAAGTACCATACCCAGGGGGCTTCATTTAGAATAAGTACAAACACACCTCGTTTATACATGGCAAAAACTACACATACACATGCAGCAATTCCCAGATAAAGATTAATGGACCTTGAAGAAATGTATCACACAATGAAGCTTCAGTTCATTGCCATAAAAAAACATACCTGTACCTTAATATTCTTGCTAGCATCTGCGCACTCTTGTCTTTATTGTACCCAAATGAATGAGATTCTTGTGATATTTTTTGACTCGTCAAAGCAGGTGGAACCAATAACATTAACGAGGGCTCTGCTGCAGTAAGTAATGCAGCGCAGTGCAGCAATTAGTGATGTTATTGGAGACACCTGTGGCAGTCAAAATGACTGCTGTGAAAAAAGTCTATTCAATTTACATTGTTTAACTGCATACAAGTTTGATAAAAAAAATAAATTAAGATCTTTGTAATGTCAATTTATATGATCAAATGTAAAAGTATTTAATAATGTGTTTAGAAATGTGTGTTTGCATCCTGCAGTGATAAGACTCACAAACTTGAAGATTGTGCAGCCCTCTGGGATAAACCTGTGACTACAGGCTATAGACATAAACTTGACTCATCTCATCTGTATGAGTGGATTTTAAAGAAAGAGTGAAAGAGCGAACAAAAAGCGAAAGAGATATTCTGTTTTTGAAAATTGAGTAATGATCTTGTTGTGTTACAAGCCACACATTTCTGTCGAATTTCTCGATAACACCCGTCATCAAATTCTTCGTCAGCGTCCATAATGAAAGCAACTTTATTTTCTTTCTCTACTGTTTCATGTAAGTGTAATTTCAAACAGCACAGCAGTTAACATAAACGGAATTGACACAATGTTTACAGCCGAGATTAAGAATCCACTTGCCGTGTGATGGCTCCATCTATTGACCCATTTATTCACTTATTCACCATATTAGCACGTATCTGAACCTCCAGCACTTGTTTCCGAATAACAGTGTCTACATATACAATATCTAAGCTATAGATTTCCTTTTGACATTTTTAATGTACATCTGAGAATATTGCACAAATCATTTTTCATTTATCACACTGGTTCAGTCAAAGTAAACAGATCAAAACTTAAAGCCACTATGTGCAGAATTAAATAAATTGTAAAGTGGTAGTATCAAAAAAGACAGTGTGTTAGACATGTTCAACCCCATTCCCCGCACATAGATTGAGGAACTTGAGGAAACCAAACAAATGTCGCTAAAAGCAACACACATTTCTCTCCAGAATAGTCTAATTTCCGTACAAAGAAACACATAGGGGCTTTAAAAGCATTTCACAGGAGCATAACGTATGAAAAGAATCACATGGAAACATTACAAGAGTGGCATTGAAAATACAGTGTGTGTGTGTGTGTGTGTGTGTGTGTGTGTGTGTACTGTATGTTTTAACACACTGTGCCAGTTAAGACAGAGATTAACAGGGTCATATTAACCGGCCTGTTTATTTGATTGGAAAGCATCACGGTGGCCTTGATGTTGACCTCCGCAGAGACGTAAACTCTTGATGAGTTCCTCAGCTGCACTCTCGCCTTCTAGATTCCTTGTAAACAGAATAATACTTCCATCCTGACCCAGCTCACGGCCTCACACCCTCACACCCTCACACTCATAACCTCCTCACTGATTCACACATGTGCAGCTCTCTCTGCCCAGTGACAGTAGATCAATGTTTTCCCACAAAAAATGGCCTCACACCACTGATGGCTTTACCTTCGATACAGAGAAGCACGGAGACAAAGTGAGATGCTGTTTCTGTCATAAAGAGTGGATTCTGATGCTTCCACCCGCTACAGTAATGCACATACATCATATTAAGTTTAAATCAGGGCTCACCATATGCTGTTATATTTTTTGATTTACTCTCCTGTCTCCATTTGTCTAACAATGACAATTTATTTAATTCTGCACATAGTGGCTTTAAGTTTTGATCTGTTTAATGAGATGCTTGTGTGTATTTTCCCAATCTGCCTACTCAATCAACAGCTGTAAAATGATGTGTCAGAGATTAACAGCTGTTGGTTGAGTGACGGAATTTTATAGAGTATCTCCTTCTAACATTTCTACATATATTAATTACATACAGCATGTATTATTGTCAGCAGTCCTGTCTCAACCTATATCTTCATGTCGAATCTCACTCATGTTAAAGAGCAACACTGGTCGGCTTAAGTCAGCTCCGTAACTGAAATGACAGAGAGGATGTGAAGACGCTACATTGACATACCTACTTCGTCACAAATAAGCGGGGGGAAATGTGAAAAGGTGAAAACAGCTGCTAGTAGCGGAAAGAGCCTCGTGAAACATGTAAAGTAGAGGTACATTATTGGGTTGAAATGATTATCACCCAGATAAAATGAACCTTATTGGATGAAGGAGCTCCAACATTCTTTAGATTCACAATCCTGTAGCTTCAGTTATATAGTTACTAATAGGGGTTTTTACCATTGTCCATGTCCACACATATTTAAAGAGGAGTATCAAGTACATTTTCTTCTTGCATGGATGCTGTTTTCAGCTACAACTAATAGCTAGTTCTGTTCAGTCTTTCTTTCAGTCAAATGTTCTCAACTATGTCAAAAAACACATCTTCACATGGGCTGGATTGCACCACACATCTGTAAGGGTGGTGAGTCTAATGAGTTACTGTGCAACTGACATTAGATCCTGGGTTGTAATTCAAAGTGAGTCAATTAAAAAAAATTTTTTATCCATGCAGCCAGTTTACAGTACATCCTGTGTCCTGGTCCATCTCAAAGCATCAAGTTGGTTGCACAAACTTCCTGCTTGTCCAACGCTGCTTTACCAAATTCACACAATGCCTTAGTTCCTCTTCATCACATTTTCTGTCCTTAAGGCCACAGAACTAAGCATGTAGATGTAGCACATTATATGATGCTTAACTATTTGAGATTATTCACATTAAAAGGGTGTTATTTCAGGTCAAAAATACAATACGGCATTCTCCTCTTGTACCGCATGTGCTACAGATACAGACTTACTGATTCAAGATCAACAGGTTTGTGTTGAAAATTGATGAGAAGCCCCTTATCTCATGCAACATGATCTTCATTTTGTCAGCCAGTGGAAATAAACAAATAAACAATCAGGCTGATTTAAGATGTTTATCCCGTCTCCATGCTGATTTGTCATCCTTCCCTCTCAGAGTGTGTTGGATGGAGGAGATCAGTCAGTCCTTGATGGCGTTTCCTCATCTCTTTCATCCCTCTGACATCCTGCGATACCATTAAGGCTGTTTTGACCAGTAATCCCTCGAGCATGAAAAAGTATTTTCCACTCTGTGAACCAGTGGAGTGAAACCTAACAGTTACACAGCAATCCAATTAGTTGCCAAGGGTCACACATCATCATCATCATCGTCATTCTGCCTCAGCCTCCTCTCATGACTTTGTCCTCTCTGGCTCCCTCTTTGAGGAAGCCGACCGACTGGATCCTGACAAAGCACGTACTGTTTCCAGATTTTCTGGAAAGCTGTACGAAATTTCTTGATGCGGAAAGCATACACGATGGGGTTGACGGCCGAGTTGCCGTGGGTGAGGATGATGGCGATGTAAATGAGGAACATCGGCTTATCACAGGCAGGGCAAAAGAGGGTGATGCAGTTGAGGATGTGAAGAGGGAGCCAGCTGACTGCGAAGAGGAAAAGAACGAGGGCGAGCGACTTGGCTAGCTTGAGCTCCTTGCCAAAGTACCGGCTGGGGTCTGTGTGGCTAGCTGTCACCTACCGAGAGATAAAGGAGAATATCATCAGCGTATACATTTAGCTTTAGTCTATTCAGTTCACATTAGGTCAGTTTTAATGGCAAAATAATTGTATTTTATTTGCTGCATGTCAAACAAAGCAACCATAAGAAGAGGAAGACCTCACCTTCTTGTTGAGCTGCTTGTGGATCATGTAGAAAATCTCGACGTAGATGGCCAGCATGAGGAGCAGAGGGGGCAGCACCCAGCCAAAGAAGTTGAAGTAGACCATGTAGTCCATGCTGATGACGGTCTCAAACTCACAGGTGACCAAGAGGTCATCAGTGACCAGGGAACCATTGTCACGGAGAAGCTGCAGGTTATTCCAACCCAACATGGGCGTGAGGCCCACTATGATGGACACCAGCCAACACAATAACACGGCCGTGCCAGCTCGCCGAGGAGTCACCACCCGCTTGTAGCTATAGCAACAAGGGAGAAGATATATGTCTTTTCTTTATCACTTTATTCCATTTCATTTATTTATTCAAAAGGACAACATTAATCAACATTTGTGTCTGTGCCATTGTTATAAAATTGGCTAATTTACAACTGCAGTCCTTTGGCAAGATGTTTTGAAACCTGTCAGGTGATAGTTAAAACGTACACAAGACATAAGACAACAGGACACCATAAAGACAGAAACAGTAACAAAGTAAGCACTCCTTCAAAAGTTAAGTTCTTGCTATAAAGAAATACTTCATCCACAAAATGACCCTTTGTACCGCAATTACTCACCACGTGTTACCTTGAATTCTTGAAGAAAACTCTTGATGAATTTAAGTAAATGAGGGTCGCGTTTAACAACAGCAAAACTATATTAAAATATCCATTTAGAAACTCACACAATTTGTGAAGTATAATCCAAATTTCATTTATCCAGTCGTATGTTCGCTACTTCCCAAACACAAGCATTTTCACTCAAACGCTCTCATGCTTGCGCAGCCGCGCTTCTTGTCCTTGCTGGATAATCTCAAAGTGTATTGAATTAAACGAAAAGGCATGTGTTTGGGAAGTAGTGAGTATATGAATGGATAAATGAGACTAGGATTATACTGATTTGTGTGAGTTTGTACAAGTATGTTTTGATATAGTTTTGTTGTTGTTAAAAGCGGCCCCCATTTACTTAAATTCATCAACCCTTTCGTCGTCTTTTGGATTAAAAACTAACTTTCCTTTAAGAATTCAAGGTAAAACGGGTTTAGTAATTGATACACAAATGATAATTTTGTGGGAGAAGTATTCCCTTAAGGATGTTTATTTTGTCCTGTAATTCCCACTCGTTATGTATCTCTATGTGGGACGTCAGCCGGCAACGTAGTTTCAGTTTGATCTTCTTTCTCTGTAAATCACTGCTGTGTTCACAGAAACTAATCAAATGTCAAGCTGACACAAGAAAGACATCTCTGCTGTTCAGAAAGCTGTGAGAGTTGTTGCCTAACACAACTGTCTGCAGTTCTTTGTTATCGTAATATTATGACACTCATCCTGTCTACCCACACACAAAGGTCCGCTATTGGACAGGTCCATGAATTAGTCATTGTCGAGCGGACATGAAACATTCTTGTGGTAAACTAGGCTCTTTATTTTTGGAATTCAACCATGATTTCAAAAGAGTCAGTGCTGACTCAAACAGGCGTGGTTAATAATCTTAGACACTCATTATTACTCTCACTCTCTTACACGTAAAGAACATTCTTCTGTCTTCTTATCATGCCTGCTCCCTGACTAACCTCGCTAACGCTAACACAGAAACACACCAAGATATGTGCCAGAACCAAGCTGCTATATGTTTTCCCCCTCATTTGCTTTCTCTTAGCTGCCCTTGCCTTTCCCTCTCAGTCACATATAGCACACACACTTATGAGTTCAGCCAGGGTGAGCCAGACACTACACAGGGCGTATGAATGAATACTCAGATGATGTTCAAAGAGAGTCTGGGGTAGTTATTCCCATATGTGACGTCAGTTTCTTATCTCAATTTGCATATTTAACTCATTGTCCAGCTGCTTGTAAAGCTTGGCTCTCTGTCTGCATACAGATCAGCTGTTGGTCTGACAAAAATGACTTTATGCACTCGACTGTCCACCATGTATCTCTACTTTCCTGGGGGATTTCCATCATCGCGTCCCACCTGCTAAATCCAATACTCGGGACATATTAAAATCTTAGACACACCACTCTTATCACGACAGTGTGCTTCCAAACCACCTCTGCTATAAAAAGCAATCAGTGGCTGTTTAACTGTGTCCCTCTAGAGTCCCAGGGGGGGTTTAGGGAGGGGGATTCCATTTCAGGCTCACAATGTCACTAAAATACGAGACAGTAAAATACACCACACTCACATGGGTGTATTTGGCGAAAAAGGACCAGCAGTTAAATGGAAATACATTTTCTCAGATTTAGTGAGTCTATAACAAGTGTTTTCTTTGTGGGGGAGCTCCAGACCACTTTTTCTGCTAATCCTGAGGAGAAATAGTGTATGACCTGATACATAATGTGATTTAAACTAATATTTATAATCATTACAATATAATATTTTTTACATGAAACACAAAGTTGTCCCGTTTATCCGGTTTTGAATTTGAAAACTGTGAGATATTTACTGTCCATTATCCTTTGTAATTTCACTACATCCAGTTCTGTGTGATGAAAAGGGCTGAGAAAACCCTGCAGCGCGCTGATGATTAATAAGAGTTAAGTTGCTAATATTGAGATCATATTACACAATATCTTTTATTTATTGTTCCGTGTGTCACTGCAACCTGTGTTAATTTCGTCTGAGTGTGAGTGCTGTGTGGTGCATGTTCCTATGTGTGCATTGGTTGCCAGCTTGAGAAATTATGCAATCCTTCAACCAGCCACCATGAGCCTATTGACCATTCATGCATTCTCTGCCAGGCTCATTATCCAATTAGGCAACTTGAAGTGGAAACTTGAGCTTTCAGTAACATTTTGGGTAAGCCAAGAGGAGTGCTAACTGATAACATTTACAGTCTCAATGCTACCATGCAACAGCAAATTCAATTTACCATCAAGTTAGTGATTAACAAACCAGATCAGAAGGAGTAAAGAAAGAGGTACAACATTTATGACCTCCACATGTTCTTTGTTTGGACCTTTCTGACCCTGAGCAACCCAATGTTGTCCCATTCTTAATATACATATCTATATATATATATAGATATATATAATGTTTTTCTTCTTTGCACACCAAGATACTCTTAATTCATCTATCTATCTCACTTCTATGTTGGGTACGTTTGCAGTTCAAATACATATTCAGAATTCACAAAATCAATATACAAATACAATACAATACATATTCAGAATTCACAAAATCAATATATAAATACAATCATAAAGCTTGCTTATTTTTTAGAGAGCAAATATTTAAAAATCAAAATATTGTTTGTTAATATTAGATTTTTTGATAAATGTAGTACTTTGTTCCAGTTTACATATTATATATGGGATACAGTTATGTGTTGGGATGTACACTTAAATTTGAATAAATAAGGAATTAATATGTATGATAATAATTCAATTTATATTAAAAACTGTGCCTTGAAAATCACTGACTTGTATCACTGAGACACTGCAATTTCTAGTAGACATATTATAGAGACGACAGATTAATGCAGCCCTGCATTAAGGTTACTGTAAAGTAATTCAAATTATTAGATACACCTTTACAGTATTCTACATATGACTATTCTGTGACATCTATTCATATGACATCTATTTCTGGTTGGAGCTGAAATAAAAACCCTGCATGGCCGTTGTGGTGCCCTTGGCCCGAGCAGCGGTCCAGACACAAAGGATTCTATAAATGAGACAAGATATTGGAAACTAGAAGAATCTAGAAGAATTCACCTTTAGGCCTACCTCATGGGTATTTTGACTCTCAGATAGCGGTCGATGGCGATGGCCAGGAGCGCCAGGATTGAACTTTGAGTGAGGACGAGCACTGTGCAGGCGACCAGCAAGCAACTGTAAAAGTGCGTCTGGAGTCCGATGCTGATAGTTATGGCGAGGGGGATGACAAGAGCGCCGACCGCAATGTCAGCCAAGGCCAGAGAGACGATAAAACAAAACGTGGTGTCTCTCAGAGACCGGTTAATACGCACAGCCCAGACCACCATCACGTTACCGATGACCGACGACACGGCGATCACCACCTCCATCCCGATGTAG
This sequence comes from Bovichtus variegatus, assembly GCA_943593645.1. Taxonomy (NCBI): domain Eukaryota; kingdom Metazoa; phylum Chordata; class Actinopteri; order Perciformes; family Bovichtidae; genus Bovichtus; species Bovichtus variegatus. Next base: position 12,453,189 of record CALSCE010010661.1, read on the forward strand.
AGGGCTTTAGAAGAAGGCAGAGCCGAAGGCATGTTCACGGACGCTGCTGGCAGAGTGTGCGCTCAGCGGAGAAACAACCTGAACACGTCGAGGGAGTTCCCTGTTTGAGTTTGTGGACACCGACTGAAACACCCTGACTCAGGTTTCGCATGTTTCACGTCCCCACAGAGGTAGAGGTGGTGTATGTTGCTCTGAATTGTTTTAGGATGCGATCCATGACATCGAGCTGCGCGCAAGACGCACAACTTGGACTCCATGCGGTCCGAGGCGTGGATTCTGATAATGAAGTGCACTCTGCCGTCCTGCTGACGGAGGTGGCTGGACGGGACCCAGAATATCAAATGAGTCAAGCTTTAAATGTCAGGAAATGTCTAAAACATATCCGGGGGGAACAGAACTAGTCTCAATTACCGCTAAAACTGCGTAATTTGAATAATTGCGCAATCAGCTCCTCTATCGGTGAGCATCTCCTTGGATGGGTCATGATTTACACAAGCGTTTCCCTCGGTGTAAATGTTTCTTGTGAAATAACTCCAGTTTATATAAACCTTTGTCACTCAGGGAGTTGAGATTATTTTTTAAAAGCCCCTTATCTTCTTTCTGCAAAGTCACATGAGTGACTGAAAGCTGCCTCTATGGGAGTGGACACACTGAGGAGCAGTATATCAAACATTCATTTATATGGTGCCATTGTCAACTTGGTGGAATGCAAATGTAACAATATTTTACACATACTTTCATCCGTTAGACTCACTTTTATGCCATAAAAAAATATTTATTTAGACCTTAAGGCTCCCAAAAAATGTGATTATAAAGGGGGATTTAAGCACCACTGTGCGTTATATCCCGGATGCTTTTCCTCTGTGTGACTGTATTTGCAGGCTCAAGTGAAGAGTGGGTGAAAATGATAAGCCACATGGCACTGCGGTCTTTGGACAAACTTTTTGGACAAACTTCTATCTGGGTGGCAAAAATACAGACCAACACTCTGACGACCTGTTCAGAGAGAGAAAATGATGCAAGTCAAGGCCTCTTTCTCTCACCTGGAATACAGCAAAGGTCTGAGAAGGATTTATGTCCGTCATCAATCATTCGTCTGAAACTCCTCTCTCACTTCCATCAAGTCTTTTAGATCATTTCCACCGCACTCAGTCCAAACCAGGGACACTCAACTCATGGATACCTTAGCCAAATGTTTAAAGTTTTTTTAGCAACCTCTTCGTGATGAGTAGATACTACAATTCATATCTGATTTGAAAATCAATCCACAGAAAAACAACGAGGTAATCTTTTGGCTTTTTGAAGTAAGAATGTGCAATTTTGTTAAAGGTGTACTCACCCTTTTCACAGTCAAAAGGGCAAGAAGTTGGCCGAATTAGTGTAAAATACTCATATATGCTCATTACAAGCCTTTAAAAACAAAATGTGTACGATTGACCTTAAGACTGATGTGGCACGTTGGTCTCACTTTTAATCATGTAATCATGATAATATGTTTCTTTTCTTTACTTTAGTACTTTAATGGAGCAACGTGTCTTCATTGTTTTGGGGGGAATCCATTTCCTTTCTTGTGTGCAGTATTATGTCAAGCCTACAATTTGATTTCTAGTGAAGCTCTACTGATTAACTAAAGTTTGACTAAACACACATACCAGCTCTCATAACTTACAACCGGAGAGCTTCAATTTATTCACCAGAAAAAACAAAGTTTGGAATTGAATTTAGTATCACAGTATTGCATGTGGATAAAACTTTACAGAGCATCATACTCATATGTTGTCAATTATTTCCATACCTCTTTAAAAAAAAAAAAAAATCTTAATATTTTAATAGACCAATAGTAAATAGTGTATGTCAGGGGGTTGCCACATTGTTCCACTGAATACTTGATTAATTAATAGCTTGACATTATTGAACGTTTTTAACTTTTTAACTAAGCTTGAGGACATTTAATAAACCTGTTTGGGCTCATATTCATGTTGTATTTGCATTTTTTTTTTTTTTGCCAAATGTTTATTCATATGTGTATTGTAATCCAAAAATATTTGTAACAGGCTTTTTGTGACATTTAAAAAAAAACCTGAATCGTAGCTGCAAACTAGATCCAAGCGTTTCCTTGTAAACAAGCTGCTCTCTGGCTTCCAGGCAGCGTTTTAGGTGGTCTGTATCAGTGGTCTCCATCACTATAACTCTTCTGAGGTTTTATATGTTGAGCAGATTGCCTCGAAATATCTTCATGATGCCATGTTTGGCTTATTATCCTGATACAAAAGCATAAATATTGTGTTTCTGCCATCCCTCCTCATAGCGGACATCCCACTTCTAAAGAAAATGAGTCAAAGTGTGCGTCTGTGTGTGTGTGTGTGTGTGTGTGTGTGTGTGTGTGTGTGTGTGACTGCACAAATGGAAATACAGAGGGGACTTTTTCTTTCCACAGTATTGGATAAGACCCTACAGTATCTTCTCTGGTACAACCTAATATTTATGACACATGACCATGATTTTTATCCATCCGTGATCCATAGGGCGTGTCTGCAGTCACAGCAGAAATACCACAAACACTCTCATAGAGCAGGGGCTTCTCAAGAAAGGTTCCTCACTCATTGGCAGAAAACAGTTTATATTATCGGAGTCATGGGAGAATTACCAAGTATTTATTTTTTACAGCGTCAAAGAAATAAATCTCTTCTACACATCCTGTAAGCATGTGTGCAACAGCACTGCATGGGATAACAATGGAATCCCAACAGAAACAGGGATCAACAGTAATCCCACGAGTGTCACGGAGTATCTTGAAACTGCTTTAATTAAGACAGATCGAGGCGAGGACTATTTTTCACAATGGCCAACTTTAGCTTCAGACTGTCAGCTCCGGTCTGTGTCCCCACCGCAGACAAACAGCAGGTGCAGGTAGGCAGCATGAGAGCACAGGCTGGAGGAGACTCTGTGTTTGGAGCGGACCACGGATTTAGATAAGTCTTTAAAAGTTGCAGTGACACTACAGTGCCTCAAATCCCTGTAAATATTTGGTCCGCCTGTCATTGACTTTAATTTAAAGCCAAACAACTGGGCAGAGGTCATGCAGAGGTCAAAAGAAAAAGCTATGCTCTGTATTTGGAACATTAAGAAGTTTATTATTTATTGTGCAATCACCTTGCTTTGTATAACATTACCCTACCAGACTCAGAGCAAGTAACAGTACTGAGTGCAGGGCAATATCATTGGACTGAAGGCTAATGTGAGATTAATGCAAGTATGGAGGCCCAGCAGGTCCATAAAGATTGAAACTGGTGAGGCAGGGTTATTACTTCTCTGTGTTATTGCCTCATAACATTGCATTCATTAACATCTGTAATACAGCATTTTTACTAATTAACTTTACTCCAAAAATTGCAACCAAACAGTTGTTTACGACTGTACAATTCGCCCACAGTGTGCGTGAAGGAGCCAGAAACCATGGTGGAACCAGAACTGGAGTCCATCGTTAGTGCTGTTAATAAAGATGCTGACTGTGATTACGTTTCTACAGCGTGCATACACCTGACGGGACGTGAGAAGAACTGATCGAAACTGAATCGCCTAATAATGTCACTTTCTGATAAAGCCTGAAGCGTGGCTTCACCCAGCAGTACCTCCTGGTTGTTTTAGTGAACAAGTATAAAAAGAGTATCGTCTTTTCTTAAGTAAAATGAGCAACTGGCTTTTTTTTTGTGTCACAAGCTGCAGTTGATCATTTCAATCAGCTGATCGCCTGTTTTCTATGTAATGCACATCAATTTTGTTTCTGAGAGCAACTTTTCCTCTCTTGTCTTTCTAAAAAAAGAACCTTCACGGGCCTACTGGATGTTTTCCAGCTTGCATTGAGGACCATTGTGTTGAATCTGTGTGGCGGCTGCTGAAGCATGAGAATTTAGAGAGAGAACGTGCAGCTCCTCATCGACTCTCTCCAGCCCTGCAACAGTGGAGGGAATTGTTCAGACACTTTACTGTCGAGGTGAGCCTCATATTACGAGCACTTCTTTTGCTGCAGGATACAACACGATATGAGAAGTTGAAACCTGTAATCTGCGCAATGAATAAAACTGGTGTTCCTCTCATCATGGTGACTGAAGATTTCAAGCAATAGAGCACAATGTTGACAATTTTAACTTTGTTTTTACTTTTTTATTTTTTTGATTAAGCTTTAAAAGAGTGCGGTCCGGGCAGATGAGATGAAAAACAAACATATAACAAATCATATATGTCACACCCCCTAACCAAAAGAATAAACAACCAAAGCGATCTAGAAATGATACAACAGAAAACTTGACAGAGATACATTTGCAATGCAATCTGTTTGTATGTGAAAGCAGAAGTAAAGTAAAAAAGAATGATCAAAATCCAAACAATTGAGTCTGATATTTCCAGATTTTTTTGTCAATACTGGTCAAGCTCCATAAATACTGGCTTCATACATTTCCAAAAATGCGACAGAATAGTGTCTTTCGCCCTGACGACATCAACAGGGTTATTTTTTAAAAAACGTTCAAAAGCTCCCTCAAAGCCATAATTAATGTTTTACAACAGCTTTTACAGGCTGACAGTCCGTTTAAGCTTGTTCAAACACGGCCCTTTAATGCTGTTGTGAAATTATACTTACAGTACCTGGAATCCGTGTTAAACAGTAAGTGTTGGACTTGTCAGGTCAACTGTAATTTAGTAGTGCATGTAAGGTTTTTCTGTTTGATTCTAATAGAAATTAAAAAGGTTATGGTGACCAAATGATTTCATTATGGGTCCAATGGTCAGATGTTCCTTTTCCGTATCTCTCTGCTGAATCAACAGCAACAAGCTAACATTACTATTCTGTACCATAGCCATTATTTAAACGATATATTGATATATCAGTGAAGAAAATCTTGATAATGAGGTTACAGATTTTTTTTAATCTTTTAAATTGCTACCTTCTTTTTTTGTGGCATCACCAAGAGTTGGTCAAACTCAACAGCTGATAAGAAGACTAAGAGCTAAATCACTTACGTATTTCCTTCATTTATTTAGTCACACCACAAAGCTCTTCAGACAGACACTAGTGTGAGTAGGTAAAGACTGAAGTGTGACTCTTTATTAAGTTGAAATTCGAACAACTGATCTGCTGCTGGCTCTGCAGAATTTTGAGGAAGCTGCTTTGCATGATATGCAAAGCGGGGGAACTGCACAAAACAACTACTTCCTGTGCTCCCAGTAGCTTTTCACAACTTTGTAATGTGATGTCAATCTTCAGAATTCATGAAACTATCAACTATCAACTGTCATCGCTGTTCCCACAAAACACTGAATCGCCATCTCTCTCACATCGATCGTCATGAGGCCGTCTAAGAGATTCTTCAGCCGCTTCTTGACACTGTGCACAATGCTAATTGGTTCGGGTACACTGAGCAGAGAAGATAGTTTGCTGGTAATGGCATTGGCTGCTTAATTGTTAATTTAGAAGGTAATGTGCAGTACATACAGATTGAATATAGTATGCGGTATGTTAGTATGCAGTATGTTAGTATGCAGTACATACAGATTGAGTTTAGTATGCAGTACATACAGATTGAGTTTAGTATGCAGTATGTTAGTATGCAGTACATACAGATTGAGTTTAGTATGCAGTATGTTAGTATGCAGTACATACAGATTGAGTTTAGTATGCGGTATGTTAGTATTGGTTTCGTACACAGCCAGTATCACCCTTGCGACACAACATTTCATGTGTGGCTGGTCGACCTCTTCAGGCTTCACTTCTCTTGATGAAGGCAGATTATTTTATGAGTAAAGGATGGATGGAAAAGTTCCAAAAACTACAAACCAAACACTTCTCCCTCAGGATCATCATGGCATGGCTCAACATTCGTCCTGTTTGCTCCCCTGGCATTTCGCATGCGTGTTTCATCAGTGAGTAACAAACCCCTCTGTGTGATTTCAATTCTTCCTCCAATGTCTTACCAACAACTATAAACTAACAGACTTATCATAACAGATGCTCAACTATTAGGTAGTCCTTCAAGGTGTTGTTCTTCAAAAAGTCAATATATTACCCTTCCCTCTTTTCATATCTTTTAGTTGTCATTTTACTGCATAACTTTCCCATGGAAAGAGAGCTTGCCAGTTCTTTCAGCTACTAGCTGAATGTTTTTACGTCACTTGTTTGATATGAAGAAATATAAAAAAATGTGTCATATTTTTCCAGTTCCTAAGTTAGACATAGTAGGACACATACCAAATAAGGTCACAGGGAGATCATAACATATAATACATATAATATTCCACTTTGTTCCAAAAGTCAAATCTAATTGATGACATTAACTGCTAGAAAATTGTATTTTCCGAGAAAGACATTTCAGTCTCTTGTGGATGTGCAGAAAGCCAAGGACATAAGGAGATCCCTCCTCGTTTATCTTCTCTTTAGATTGCTGACGCATTTTCTATAGTACTGCCCTTCATCTTGTGGGAAGCTTTAAAATAAATTGTGTGTGACCTTCACTGTTGCAGGGATGCCCATAGCAAACCTCGTGCAATATTACAGGAGAGGAGTAAGAGGGCAGGTGGAAGCATCAAGCTGGATTCAAGTGAAGATGGAGAGGAGGTTGAAGATGTCAGTGACGGGAAGAGCATGGTTGATGGTTCAGGGCAGATGGTGAGTGAAGGGATCATCAACAACAGATGCCTTAACCTTAACACTTACAGCATACAAAGACTGTAGAGCGACAATAACTTAAAAACTCAACCAGGTTTAATTAAATCTTTCATTTGGGAACGCAAAGACTTCATTTTCATTAGAGTTATGGTCCATAAAACACTGGCATGACAGATGTGTGCTTAAGTATTAGAAACAATGCAAAAATATTCAGTGATGCGCGAACGTTTGAGGCAGGGGAGGCTTGATAATCCTGAGAGGAATGTTTACTGCTCACCTCATAGAAATGTTCGTACCAAAACATTACATGCATGAAACGCCTCACCGTACAGCTGCGTTTTATAATCAGCAGGTTTGTATTCATTTTAAAGGCGCACTCCCCTCATTTTACTATCGACAGCGAGTACAATACGGCCTGTGAACACATTTGGATATTATAAACTCAGTGGCCACGTTATTAGGTACACCTGTACAAGCTAATGCAATCCAATACAACTGTGCTGCCATAAAGACTACTTTTTGTGTGCCTATCATTTTTAGTTGTTGTAGACACTGTCATAGAGGTGGAACTTAAATTGTGAGTTTAAGTAGGAGGTCATAGCTGTAATGTCGTACTGCATGATAGTCAAAGGGGTTTCTAATATGTCTCCCTAATATTGGGCTTATTTGAACAGCAGCATCATAGGCAGAGGGCTAACATCATGGTTCTGAAACAAGTCAAGTCAATTATATTTATATAGCCCAAGTAGCACAAATCACGAGGCTCAAAGGGCTTTACAATCTTCACAGCATATGACACCCTCTGTCCTTTGAACCTCCCTTTGGATAAGGAAAAACTCCCCAAAAGAACCTCTTTAACGGGAAAGAAAATTGAGAAAACCTGAGAAGAGCAAATGAGGAGGGATCTCTCTCCCAGGACGGACAGATGTGCAATAGATCTTGAGTGTACAGACTAACTAACATATTCAAATTACAGTATAGACAATCCACAAGCACATCATTCACACAGATAAGAGAGAGAGAGACAAGAGGGGAAGACGCTGAATCTCGTGGAGGACGAAGAACTAGATTTAAACATGCGGAATGAGGCACCGACAGCCCAGGGAGAGGGAGAAGGTCCCAGGACGACTGAGAAGCCAGAGAATAAGATGGACAGGGGAGATAAAGGGAGGATGGAGAGAGGCACACAGCTGTGCATGTGGGACACAAACAGAAGAGGGTTATTGAGATGCAGTGGGCTTTCAGAAAGTTTGGAGAGTGTCCCAACAAGGAATACTCCTTTTCCACTAATCATTTGTATTCACTGCTGAAGATAGGTTGTAATGTTTGCACTTAGAAAACAAAATCAAACAGTCAATTTGATATCTACACATGAAAGTACCTGCACAGTATTTTCTCCTCAGAGGTTTGCTGAGGCTGAAAAATGATTTCTTTGTGAGGCTGGTTTAAAGTATTACTGAGATGATTTAACCTTCTTTCAAGTTTGACTGTTCAATTTTGGTATCCACTTCAACTGAAGTTCTAAAGAAATGTCTGGTAAGATATCCAGAACTGCACTATGCTTGTGATGATGAAATGTTTGGCCAACATAATGACATGGGGGAGATAAGGAAACATTTTTTTCGTTAGATGTTAAATTGTATATCCTTATATTTTGTCTAAATCTGGAGACACGGTTAATCAAACTGAAATGATTCCAGTAAGATAAAAAATGTATTAATAACGCATCAGTTTAAAAGGGAAGAACGGGACATTTGTAGCATGCTGTTAAGTCCCACACAATCAGTGGATTCTTGAGATTAGATACAGAAGTCCTGAAGGGGTTTGGATAGTTTGGGACTGGATTTAAAGAACTTCAACAGTTCATTGTTGCAATACAACCCTGATGTAATTAGTTGTGGGGGGGGGGTCAGTTTTTGATCCTGCGTGCTTTTTGTAGAACTGACAGTTTGACTTCCTACTTTGCAAAGATTTCACAGCTATCAACTTTCTCACGTCCAGTAGATCTGTGGTTTTCGTATTTCAGACAAATCCACAGTCAGGTGCTCTCCAAGTTTTTCTCTTAAAACTTTAAACTTAGTGTTTTTAGTCCATGAAAGTTAATTGTAACATTTTGGTCGTCTAAAAATTTTTTTTTTCTGCGTTTTGTTGTACTTTGCTTCACCCTCTCATGTCACTTCTTGTTTTAAAAAAAATAAGGAAGTTTTGACAACCAAAAACCAAGATGGCGACAGCCAAAATGCTAAACTTGAGGCTTCAAAACCGTAGTCCATAAACAAATGGGTGACGTCAGAGTGACTAAGGCAGCTTCTTATATACAGTCTATGATTCTGATGTTCAGCAGGAATAACTTGATGCTATTAGGCAAATTAAAATGTTGACATTCCATCCAATAGTTGTTGAGATATTTCACTCAAAACCATGAATGTCAAACTCGTGGTAATGCTAAAGGAAAAGTCAAAAGTCATCTTCTGGGAACCAAGAATGTCTGTTCAAAATGTTGTTTCAAGGCATCTTATAGATGTTAAGATATTTCTCTGAATAAGAGAAAACTCTGACCAACTAGTCGTGCTATAGATTGATTGTCAGGGGATCACCGAGGTTATTAGGAATCTATCTGTATGTGTACCATGAATAGCTGTAGAAAAATCCATAGAAATCCATCCGATAGTTGTTGAGATATTTCACTGACAACCAAAAATGTCAACTTCATTGTGGTCCTAAAGGAAAAGTCAGTTGGAGCCAAACGACGCTGCTAGCGTGGTAAAAAGTAAAAAATGTTTCCAGTAATAATCACACTGTTTATGTTGTAATATCATTTAGCTTTCATGAGTTCAAACCCACCAGCTGACTGCATATCCTTCCTCTGTTTGTGTTTCATCGAAGTGCGCCGGTTTCCGCCCACTGTCCAAAGATATGCAGTTTAAACTGAAAACTCTTAATCACCCGTAGGTCTGAATGTGCTTGTCTGTTTATGTTTGTGTAAGCCCCGTAGTGGATATCAAGCTGTCCAATGCATGTTGGGATAGACTTCAGCACCCCAATGCCCCTGCACAGCATAAACACTTTAGAGAATAGATGGGTGTTTGTATCTATTCCACTTTGACTAGTGATTAATGTTCCAATATACCTCAGATAATGTGTATTGAGCAAATAAACACCAGGACACTTTGTCATTAAGTGCAACTTTAACACAGCTGCTGGTTAGATGCTATTGAATGGACAGTAGGGCTGAGCATGTCCATAAAGTCAGATAGTAAAACAATGAGATAATAATAAGGAGTGTGGCTATGTGTGTGGGAGTGTGCGTTTGTCACTGCTTTTCTCACTTTGAATCATCAAACCCTTTCAGGCAATAAAACACAAACACATTCTTACTGCACTGGCTAATTATGGGTTTGAATGTATTCGGTTGCAGATATCTATTTGGCATTATCAACAATACATTTCACTCATGAGTATTTTTCATCACCACATTTCAATTTCTCATTATACCCACTCAAGAAACAGGTCGTTTCATGTCTCAGGTTCTGGCAAACAACATGCTAATTATGTTATGCTATTTTTGAGCCCTGCAGTGTTTACAGTATGTCTTTCAGCGGATCCCACATGGAGCACAATAATGAATAAATTAGCTTTTAACTTGCTTTTACATACAACGGGTAAATTGCCTGAGTGTGTGTTTGTCTCACGTCTTCATGCACCCCTGTCTCCTTTTATGTACAACTAATTTGTTTGGCACAGTATGTTTTGAGGAGACTTGGTGACATTGGTGGAAGTTGAGGTAATGTAACATCATTAGCAGAGAGGTAGTTGCTGATTCAAGACAGAGCAGCCGGCTGGCCACCAGAAGGAATAGTTACTTAACTTCTCATTTCATCTCATAACATTGGAATATCTTATTTTATCTTATAAAAAACAATGATAATCTTTTTATTACAGGAGTGAAGTCATGCATTTCCAGAGATATGTAAACACTGAGCTCTGATTCAAGGTTGAGTTGGTGTCAGGTCTGACTTGTTAATGACATTCCCTGGTGCTCTCTCTGGGCCATAAAGCTAATGCTTTGGATCAATGGTCTGTGAAAAGGAGATCTTTAAATCCCCCTTAATCTGTTTTCACTCATCTAGTGAATACCTCCTGAGAAGATAAGAAATATAAACACACATATCTGCACATTATCGCTGTTCAAATACTAACAGAAACAAATCCATGTAATAGGAAGACATTAGTGGCTGACATTTTGAAACACTTTAATGCATCTTTCTTTTCTGTGCTGTGTTAGATATTGAATTGACTTACATTCTCTCTTTATCTAAGAATTCAGTGAAATATTGCCTTTATAACTTGTTCTGTGTTCTTTACTGTTATGCACATAGCACTAAAGTATTGTCTTCTCATTGCGTTTATATTTTTCTTTAATCTCCCTTATCTGATTTGGTGGGAAACACTATTTGTTTAGTAGATGTATTGTTTATGCTATTTCCATTAGACATTAGGCATATTTGCTTATATTATGGACATTATCCCATGTGTAAATCCTGCACAGAGACTACTTGTTTCCTGAGTTTCCAGTCAGCTTCTTTCACAGCCGCTCTGACAGAGCAAATCCTCGGTGGGATAGTTGAGCCCTCACCTGTCAACTCCTCTCCTGGTGAGAACGAGCGGCCTGTGGGTGTGTGGGTCCAGTCTCCTGGAGCACAGTGCACCTCTGGTGACCTGCCCATCAGTCAACACCCTCTCAGTCGTGTTAACAACAAGACATGTGGAAGTGATAAAGCTCTGATGGAGGAAGCGGGCTACATAATGATCAGACTCTGATAGTCTCAGCAGAACTCTGCAGGATATTTGCAGCAAGACTGCTGACCTGCATTGGACATATTTCACAGTAAGATGTCTCACAGCAGTTGGGATACCACATGGTCATCATTATCATCATCATCATCATCAGCATTACTGTGATGAGAGAGATCATTGCTAAGCCTGAGATTTCACAGGCTGCATACAAAAAATCTGTATCTGGGTCTGAATCATTGTGACAGTCGGGCTGTTAGCATCGTGTTGTCAGTGGATTCAGATACATCCATCACCAGTGTGATGTACAGAGCAAACACTTTACTTCACAAACGAAATGCCAGATCCTTTAATATGTTTTAAGTTGTATTCTGTGGTTTACAGATTTAATTCATTTATTGCATCATTTCACAAATGACGTGATTAGAAAAAAAGAACCCTGCCTTACAATGTCAAGCACAGTTAAGACCTGAACCTGAATATTTGGTCTCCATTTCATCATATAAAAAATAACATGGCATAAAAATATAGTTTTTGTGAAAACAGTTACAAACTAAAAAGCTCAGATAATGAACTAATCCTTGTCAAGTGAAAGGGAAGTGTAGCTGAGTATAAATTGACCTGCTTTCTCTTCTCCTTGCTCCCTCTGTAATTGACAAATATCACTTGATGATTAATGTGTTATTCCACATAACTAAATGCAGCAGAAGCTAAATCATGATGATGATAAAAAAATACAGCTAAATAAGTTTGGCTAAAAGTTCATTACTAGCCTAGTTTAGCGGAGTAGCAGTAACTGACATGATGTCAGTTAAGCTAACTTTAAAATGACATATTGAAATGTAATATATTATAGATTAATCTTAACATGCATTTCAGCTTAAATATTAACAGTAGACAGACAACTAGCTAGCAAAACAGAGATTCAAAAAATGTAAATGATCAAAATAAAAAGAACACCCTTTTTTTGTAGATATGTTTCTCTTGCATTCATTTAAGACTGCATCTCCATTACAGCAGACTGAAAACATTGAACCACCTTCTCCCCACTTCTGTATCACTCCTGTATCACTCCTGTATCACTCCTGTCTGCCTTTGTATGGCCCCATAGCTTTTACTGAGGGTGTGAGTAAGTCTGATGTGACTTGCCCAGCATATGTCTCTGTGCCCCAATTAAGATGATAAAGAAAACACTACAACAGTGCTCTAACAATGCTGGTTTTGATGATGCCCATTACATCATCTGTGTTTGGCTCATTGGGAAGGGATGGTGGCCGTGGACAATCAGCCCTGCTGGGCTCTGTGAAGGCTCTCTGGCACCTGGCAGCCAGTTTCTTGTTTGTAGTTGTAGCAAATACAAGGTCTGCTCCTGTGCTGTGTCCTGGAAAATTGAAAGGCTTCAGAATCTGCTTCTGGTCAATAGTATAGCTGTGATTGGTACACTTTATTTCTTCTGGAGACCTGGGGATAGGAACAATGTTTGGATTGCAGAGGGATTTATTCTCTCTCTCTCTGCTTTGTGGATGGAGAGATGATGTTTGTTCCAAAGAACCGGCACATATGGTGACGTTTTTGAAATGTAAACATATTTAGTGAGAATGGAGAAAAATGTTTGCTCTTTCTGCTTGTTTGTGGTATTTACTCTAGCTTTGGATTTCAATGTTTTCATAAGACTTTTATAGAGTAGTTTTTACATTCGATACTTCTTTTTATTCCGTTTTTTAAAGTCTTCGTTTGTTTCGTGGCGGAAAAAATACCCTGATACTGTCACCAGGCATCAAGTTGCATTTTATGAAGTGAAGGATCCAGCATTGTTGGTGATTGACACTAACTGGCCACTAAAAGTCACAGACTATCCCTTTTAAGACAATAAACATGCGTTGTATAACCAGTTGATAGTTGATGGGAAAATGAGAGCCTTACTGTAGCTTTGTATATCAAGCTTTTCTCAAGGCTCTTGAAGTATTTGTCATAATAATTTCAAACTGTCTCAAAATGCCAAGCTACTGTCAACTGACGTTTGCAAATGCCCTAGCTAACTAACTTTTGAAATGCTAAATATATTTGTTAGCTGTGTAAATATCTGCTAAATAAAATATCAAAAAAATAAATATAAATATAAATACATAAAACGACAATTTCATACCATTGGAGACGCTTATAATGCGCCATCTTTAGTTATCGAGCAACTTTGACTTAAAGTCCCAGACTACCCGTTTACGACAATAAACATGCGTCGTACAACCAGTGGATGGATTGTTAAATAGATAACCTCTTGACCGAAAAATTTGACTCCATAATATAAAGTAATAAAAAGCCTTTATTACTGACAAATCTTACATTATAATATCATAACTTCCATGCTTATAATGAGAGACAATAAATGCTTTATTAAACCATCAAGAGACATGCTCCGAAAGAGGTGCAGGATCATTGTGAGTGTGTGCACATGTTCAGAAAACTGAGCTCTGCAGCTGCGAAGCTCTCGCCAGAGCCTAAAAGGCTAAATGAACCCTTAGACTGCAACAGTGATTTCAAAATATGTTGCTATTAAACAAGAAATATTCCTTCCCTGCCTGGCAGAGTTTATGCTTTTGCATTCCTTAAATAGCTGTAAGATTCCTGCACGCATTCTGTACCACTCTGTCCTCTCCCTCACGCCCGCACTGAGCTACGAGTCTGTGGTTTACTTTGGCACCGTCCATCTATCAGTCAGATGAGTCTCCAGGGAAATGAGTTTGCTCACAACAAAAGGAAGTTAGACATTAATGGTTGGATGTAAGCAGATTTATATTCTGATTGATTTTGTCTCATTTCTTCACTAAACTCTCAATCTCCAAACTGTCAGCCACAAGGCGCTGAAGTTCCAGTCCAAGACGTCTGCGAGTCAGATCCATCAAAACGTGGACATTCAAATTGAAATGATAGAAAATTATCGTTTTCGTCCAAGAATAAGGTGATTTACACACAATTAGGCAAATTGACATCATCATCATTGTAATTTGTGTTGTTATTTCAAATTATTTCATTTAATTTATTTCTGTGCCTCAGGACCATAATTACATGGTATGGTGCACAAACAGAACATACAATAACAACAAACAATGGCACACGGCTAAAGTACAGCCAATGTTACTTAAAGGTCCAGTGTGTATGATTTAGTGGCATCTAGCAACTGAATAGCGCTTCACTCAGTCCTCCCTTCCCAGCGAGAACCTCCAAAGGCCTTTAGGTTACGTAAAAACATGGAGCTGAAACGTGACGGACTCGGTGAAGATGACCTGCTCCCTATATACATATAAAGGGCTAATTCTAAGCTAACGAAAACGCAACGATTCTTAGTTTCAGATGATTATACACTAATAAAAACCTATTTATGAATACTATATTCAATGTCTGCAATAAATCCACCTGAATCCTACACACTGGACCTTTAAACAAAGGAAAAAGATTCTTCTAAAAAGGAGCCTAGTTTACAATGAACTTTTAGCTGTTCTGATTATAATAACTAAATCAATTTAAACACAGACAGGCGGTTTAAATAATACCTTTCTCTGTATTCATACATTTGTGATTCTGTAATTCTTGCATTAAAACAAAATACGATGCTCGTCCCCCAGGCGATGTTGTGAATGTGATGTGAATTCGGTCCACTCTGAAGTTACAAATAGCCTGCCAGTAATTTTGTTTTTCATAGAACAGATTATTTTCCAATTCAGGCTCTTGCTTAAATTCCACATAAATATCACATGACGTAATACTTCTGAGCTCACTTTTCCACTTTAGCATGTTCAACAGTTAATTGCATAACATGAACATTGGATTAAAGTTGAGGCATTTAAAAATGAATGCCCAGAAAAACAAAGAAAACAAAGTAATTAAGATACTTGAAAGATGAATTCTCAGATTTCTTAGACATCTAATCTGTACATTATTGTAGTTCAAGAGAGCAGTTGCCTCCTCATCACTGTGTAATAACAACAGAGGCAAGCTTCTCATCTTGTGCTGCTGGGTGATTCAGTTGCGGCTAACAACAGCAATTTCCTTCTCCCTAAGACCAAATCACAAAATTGTTCCCTCTCAGTGGAGTACTTTTATAGCCCTGCTGCTGCACCAACATATTGCCTGCTGGCTTAGCGTGAAATCCTGCTGCAACGTTTCTCCTTCATCTCTGTCCCTCTATGACAAAAAAAAAAAACAAAAAGCTTGTTTTTCTCGATGAAGTTGAAGCAGGTCTATTAAAGTGGCCAAATGACTGTAACATTGTAGCATCTGCCTGCTAACACAGGGAACCTCTGACAACAGCTAGCACACTGACTGTTTGATGTTGCTGTCAACCTAAAGTCATCTGAGAAACAGATTGAATGAAGAGTAATCTGTGGCCAGAGAGGGTCTCAAAAAGGCAAGAAATACAACAGCTGATTGTTCTTTAAAGCACCCCTGATACATCAATAGTAGAGAAAACATTAAACTGGTCAAAGGCAAGAAATAAAAGCAATACTTTAAACTAAATCCGTAAAATGGACACTGACAAGCTTCTGATTCACCGAGAAAATTCTTTGTTACTTTGTTGCTTACACCAACTGCGGCGGCTTTCCATTTTAATCAGAAATGTATGTAAATCAAGACGTATCACAAACGAAATTTCGCTCTGCATTACAATATCTCTACTCAATCACACCTTACAAGGTCATTCTGTGCACAGTATCCTTTAGATACATTTACTGAGGGCTGCCAGAATATAAATGAATTAGGCACCCACCACAAAACCTTTGGCATTATATTGCCCTCTAAAAGATATTGCTGGATGGAATAGATTTTGTATTGTTTTTTTTTTTTTTCATTTTTAATAAGTTCAACCTCGGTTTATTATGTATTTTTAGTACACAATGTGACATTCACTTTGATCATTGTAAAGGCTGCACTCCAATCAAAACCTTTTTACCGGACGGAGCTTTGAATTGTTTCTCTTCTCTCTTTCTCTCACAGACAGTTCAGGCTGTTCGTGGGGAAAACACATTTTAAGAACCAAACATATCACAAATGTTAATCTTCTTGGTGAAATCCAAGCTTAAATATATTGGAATAAAGCAAGTTGACAAAAATACATTTGTCATGAAGAGAAACTCTTTGATTTGAAAGGGAGCGTGTCGGTAAAGTGAGCCATTGTTTGGGGAACTTGTGGATTAGATGCCTGCAGAGGCTTTGGAAATTACTTGTAAATTCAAAGTGAAACCAGTTGAACATTATTCATCAAAAGGGAACCTGATAAAACTGTGGCTGGGTATTTTCCTGACTTCAAAAGAATAGTTTGACATTTTGGGAACTATGGAGCTTGAGTTATGAGCTTAGCATAAAGACTGGAAACAGGGGGAACAGCTAGCCTGGCACTGCTCTAAGGTAACACAGTCTCACCGAAACAGAACCACAATCTCTTCTTCTATCCTGTAACCTAATGCAATGTGCCATCCAGCTTTTTTTTCATCGTTCTGAAAAAGTGAAGCGTGTTGCTAGGCCCTACTTTTTATATTCTAACACATTAGCATCCTCGACAAGACTTTGCTATAAGAAGTGGAAATTGTTATGAGTTTAAAATAGTCAAACCACTATTAATTTAATACTATACAAAAAACTACAACTACCGTGAAAATGTACCAGTGTTGCAGCAGGGTATTTAACATCCTCGTAACTTGGGTTTATCTATAAACTTCATATCCACGGTCTATTCTAAAGTAGTCATTCAGGTTTCCATCCAAATGTAAAGCAAATTTTAACCAAATTTCTAGAAAATCTGCGAAACAAATGTGAATGAATGCATGTGGTTGCTATGGCTTCCTGGAGTCTTGTTGTCACTGTGAGGTTGCCAGTCAACCAGGGGAGACTAGGATGTCACTGCGCCTGGACAAGAACTCCTGCACATAACCCCATGTAAAACCACAGCGTGTCGTTTTTTACACTTTTTACAATTTTGCTGAAGGTCACTTTCATTAAGAAAACTGCTGAGCTAAAAGGAAAATGCATGAACACACTGCCTTGAGTCACCATGTTACGGCGCTCTGATGTGAGATTAATTTGAAATTGCAAATATGCCCAAACAAGTCCTTGCTGTCAGCACATAGCCTTGTTATGGCTGTTCACTAAAACAGATACTGTCTAACATGTGCGTCATTCATGCTGTAGTGTCCAAACATCATCAAGACCTCGTCAGAGCTGGCTGCACACGTATCAGAGAATCCCAAAGAGCGAGACAGGCAGTGAACTGAAACAAGCTTTAATTAAGGAAATTAATCAAAATATATTTGTTTGGGGAAACGGTAGAAAGTGTATCAATCATAAGAAATCATTTTCCAATCAGTTCAATTTTCACCACAGATATTAGCGTGAAGAGAAAATACTCTGCTGCTCAGAATATTCTGGATAAAATGACCCTATAAAACAAGATTTTGATCAAAACATAAAAAATAAAAAAAAGTCAGGTGGAAGGAAAATATATTCACATTCATTCAGTTTCATTCTTTACCTTTATTCAGTCTCTCAGCGTTTTCATTGCTAATTTATGTTGTCTTCACTCAGCTCTCACCCCCCTCCCTTTATTTTACCACTCCCATCTTACCTCTATTTCTTCTCCAGTATCGACTCAGACAGACTGAAGGCTGAAGCTCATTGTAATGCTGCACACTGCAGCCCTGGAACTGAACAGTGTCCCTCCTAACTGAAGTGTTAGAGTGACCTCCACATACATCTGTGGTATATACGTGGATGCCATTTACTATTTTTATCCTTAACTTTTGGGTCCAAATTCCAACAGAATCACCATTTGGTGATTTTCCTGTAGGCCTACACAGATTTTGAAGTTGTCCGAGGTTTAAATTAGGTTGATGCAGCATCGCACATTTAAACATTAAAGTTAAGAATCAAACAGACAAAGCTTTTCCTCTTGAAATCAAAAAAACATGTTTGTCACTCACTAAGGCGAGCTCTGCTGACAGCGTGCCATCACTTATGTATGTTGGTGGGGGTTGAAAGGCCTTCTGCTATTTTTTTACTTCAAAGGGCATTCTTAAATGTCACTATATGACGACTCTGCTCAGCCCAGAGCTCATAAACTAAGTGGACTTTTGGCTTGTTGACATTCTGCTGCCACAATGTCTTCTAGCAACAATAATGTTATGTCTCTTGCTGAGAGTTAGATGAAAAGATTGATACCTCTCTCATGTATGTACACCAAATATGAAACGACAGCCAGCAGCCGGTTAGCTTAGCTTAGCATAAACTGACTGAAATGACTGGAACAGCTAGCCTGTGTACGAAGTTAAAAAAAAATCAGTTTACCCGTAAAGCTCACTAATTAACGTTATATCACATCTATTTATTGTGTACAAAAGCCGAGATGTGAAAAAGACAACTTGAGGTGGATTATTTTTTACTTTGAGGGCTAGCTGTTTCACTGCAGTCGCTAAGCTAAGCTTAGCTAAACGTCTCCTGGTTATAGCTTCATATTTAGCATACAGACATGAGAGTGCTATTCATATTCTCGTCTAACTCTCGGCAAGAAAGCAAATAAGCATATTTTCCAAAATGTCAATCTATTTCTTTAAAGGAATTGATTAATCCTTTTAATGACTTGTTTGTGTAAAACGAATGTTTCTAACGTTGGAGTTTCCCTTCATTTCCTCAGCCTCCACCGGCTTTGATTCTACTGTGAAGGTCATTTTGCTCTCAGTGTGTTATGATTGCTATGTTGAGTCGAACCATCAGGAAGCTCTATGTCCACTTTATTCTGATCTGTATGCAGCCATGGGGGGTTGGTGTTTGTTGAATATTTTGGATACTGGAGCAGCTGAATTCCATTGTGACATTTCCTGCATTTCACTGATTATCATTATATGGCAGTGACACTAAATATCTTCCAATTGTCCGTGCCTGTCTCTCCACAGGTAGGTCATTGTGTCTGTGATACAACACTTTTGCAGCGACAAATGTCAACACTGCAGGGCTTCAGACAACATGTTGGTTATAGAAAGCAGGTTGGGAAAACTTGCTAACAGGACATGAAGAGGGCAAAGTACATGTAGCATCAATCCAGGTGACATTTAGATTTGAAAAGGTTCATTAGAAAAAGTAAAAAACATAAATCATGTCTTAGTTTATCTATACACGACACATAAACAGGCTCATCTCAAGCATGTGCCAGTAAATCCTAAGAAAATGGTACTTTACTTTTCATAATGTGTCTCTGCAGTGCATTTCACCAGCAGTGTAATTTGGAGCATATGAAAGAAAAGTGTGATAGTGTACAGAGAAAAGAGTGAGCTGAAATCTTGTCGGTTTGGACAGCTGTGGGCTCTAGCGGTGTTACCGCTGTGTTGGTGCTCTGACATTTGTCTGATACATCACTGCTTCAGAGAACAGTCTGACCATTCATGCAGAAACACACCGTCGTGACTGACTGCTCCTCTCCGAGGAACCAAGCTCCCTCACAAACTCAAAGACTCTTCAGCTCGCTCCTGTGTTTCACTCTGACATTTTGATAAATCTATCTCAGTGACTGACTGGACTAAATGTAAAATTACCTCTGAGGATACGCCGAGGGATATTTGTATGGATGTGACCAAACTTACACTGTTAACAAGTTGTTTTTTTCTTTGTCAGCTGGTCACGGTTTCACTGTGTGCTCTTTATAAAAATGCTGTTTTTCAAATGTTCCAAAGTGATTAATGTAATATGCTTTGACAGCTGTTGTTGTCATATTTTGGGTTTGGTGGATCCTCTAGGTTCTTCAGAAATACAAATCTGACAGGTGAATCCGCCTTATAGGCTCTGACTTTGCTCAAATGTGTGTCGTTTGTTGAATAAACTGGTAAATGTTAAACTGTAATAAGAGTGTTAAATATGTTTCTGTCATGTTAATTAAATGTACCTTGTGACGGACTGTTAAATGTTTTCATTGAAATAAAATTCTGTTAAGTCACTATCTATCGTCGAAGGGGGAAACACGATGGTGATTGAGCCTATGGCCCACAATTGAAAGCCCTTGCATTTGCAGTATTACGTACTGGATGTCTGTGGCAACACTTATGGGCAAAAATTACAATTAATTACAAGTTGGTGACATCAGACGCCCTTTAACTTGTGTGGAGCGCCGTAGGCTTCTGATTTTCCGGTCTGTAATTGCGAGTAAATGTTTACATGGCTTAACGCACAAAGAAAAGAGCAATGACTACAAGCAATGAAACTTCAAAAAACAAGTGCAAATTCAAATCCAAAGAAAGAAATCAGACGTTCAGAAGAAGGCAACAAAAACACACCTGCAATTATAGCTTGTCGCCATAGTGAACAACACAGAGATCTTCAAGATTGTAACTTTAAGCGATAAGAAAAGATGCCTTGTACAAACTGAACATTAAATACAACATAATAACATAGAGTTGCAGTCATATGCCAACTCTGCCAAAAATAGTTGCCCATATATTGGAATATAAGGGTAGGGGGTCTCTGACAGACTGATTGCACACAGCGTAACCAAACTTGAATTACATCCACTCAGGTTGTTTGAGGACTCTGTCCTGAATCAAGGTCACTATAATCTTGTTGTGGGTGAGTTTAATATTTCAAAACAAATCTCTCCAGAGCTCTTATACAGTAATGTATTATAGAGAAAAAGGCCTTTGAGTACCTGGAAATGATGCAGCGCACCTTGAAACTACGAGATGAGAGTGAAAGAGAGATGGATGTTTTGATGGAGGGTGGAAGAAGAGGGAGAGCTTTGATGATACACTCAAGAGCTTATTGATCTTATCGGTTGTTCTGAACAACCTCTTATTGCATTTCATAGTCCACAGATGTATTACTTGCCTGAATGCTTCCTGCAAGCTTGACTCAAGGAAGTCCCATCCGTGGAAAAGCTGCAGTCTCTAAGAAAATGTTTCCAAAGCTATGTGCCTTAAATTTGAGAATGAACTGTTACATATTTCAAAAGACAGATGAGACTATTTTCTAAAAGACAGGTGTTTACCAGACAATGTTTTCAAGATAGCTAATACCCTCAATTGTCCTCAAAAGTAATAAAAAAGACTTTATGTACAGGATGGATACGTCTTTTTGGCTTGGAAGTATTAAAGGTATATTGTTTTATAATCAGTAGTTCGTCTTTTGGCATGATGCTGGAGAAAGAGTGCAGTAAATCACTTCCATCACTTATTATGTGTCTAAAACCCTTTATCCTTTCAGGACAGTTTATTTAATGGGTGAGTCCATTAATGTTACTGAATTCCAGGGTAATTCTTTCCCCAGGATAAATGATTTCTAGGAGGGGAAACAACAGAAGAGCCCTAGGGACCCAAATGGGGCACCTCTAATCCTGATGTATTCATCCAAGCCTCTCTAAACCCCGTCGCCCCACTGGGGTCAAAGCACCGGGGTTGTTAGCGAGTGTCCTCTTTTATGAGCCTTCATCTCTAATGAGGCCCACTAAACTCAGTGTCCTGTTAACCAAGAATCCCTCATCCTCATTTGCTCTCTCCTGCTCCTTTTTTTCCTTCTTATATTGTCAACACAAAGTAGTAGCCAAGTCAGCAGTATTATAGTAATTCCAGCATTTCAATAATTTACAGTAACTTCAGAATAACCTGGTAGCAACATACGAGGAAAGGAAAGATGACCTTATTTATTTATAAAATCATGATACATGTGTTTTTAAGCCGCATTACTTGCCCAGAAATGGTTCTTCGTGACTGAAACTGATCCATCATACCATCTTAGATAAAACAATGTGACTAATATAAAATTATTGGGAAAAGTGACACACAAAATTGCTTGATAAATGGTATCCAGTGCCTTCAATTAAAGGTAATTAGAGGAATTTTGGTGGATATTCCTGGTGAGCCTACCAGACCAAATCAAGCAAACCTTTAGGGAGAGGGATGATGAGATCTCCTTATTTAGTGTTGCTACGACTGTCAAGCTTTCCATTTTCAAATGCCACATACAGTTTACAGTGGTAGATTTACCACTTCAAATCAAGGGGCGACCTCCGGGTCTGAAAAAGTTAAGCCAATGTGGAAGTGCCTTAAACCTGCATTCTCTCAAATGACCAGTAGGGGGCAACTCTACTAGTTGCAAAAAGAAACATGACCCGACTTCTCACTTGATTTTCTCAAACAACATTTTCTTCATCAGTTTACAGTCTCAATTGTTAGTTTCAAGTCTTCTTCAACACAGCATGATGTTTATTTTGTAAAGTAAAGAAGGGTATGCTTTAGGGCGTGGCTACCTTGTAATTGACAAGTTGCTACCACGGCGACCTGTCCATCTGAATGGAGGCGTACCAATGCGTGTATGGCACAATGTACATTTAAATAACTTTTTGGGTGTGTCATGTTTTCTTTGAACTTTAATCCTTTCACAGTGTGTTTTCAGTTTATGAAAGTTAAATGTAACATTTCGGTTGCCCTAAAAATTTCTTGTTTAGTGTTCAGTTGTATGAAAAGACGGTTTAAGGAGTCGGATGTTCATTTTTTCTGGTAAGAACATTTTGTTTTAAGCATGTTTTTTGTGAGCTGAAATTAGCATCCCAATTACCTTGCTAAACAAGCTAGCTAGCATTAGCTGGTAACTTAGCTATGCTGTGCTAACGGTGCCTGGCCCCGTCAGGCCTCGCTCCTCCAAATATGGTCACTTCTGGCTCCAAAAAACCAAGATGGCGACGGCCAAAATCCCAAACTCAAGGTTTCAAAGCGGTTGTCCAAAAAACCAGTGGATGAGTTGGCTACATTGTTTTTTTTATGCAGTTTATGCTTGAAATTCACAGTAAACTTTAAAACATTCCTAAGACTTTTGGTCTTGTTTTGTGGCTGTGAAAAAAAAGACACTTTTATTACAGCCCTGTGTGCACACTTCAACATGTGGAGAAATCCAAGCTTGACAGGCTGTCAGTGCCAAATTAGTGCCTGGTTGCTAAGCTACTGTTGGCCACCCACCATTCGGGGGCAGGGTTTAGGGAACAGTCGATTGCACCGAGGTTCCCTGATAGATTTGCAACGTGAAAGATACTTTAGGCATTTTTATACACAATGTTAGTATTTTAGAGATTTTTTTCCCCGCTTTTTCAGATACATCCAACACACCCCTGAAGTGTTTGATCCGTTTTGTGAAACTGCAGGTGGTTCTAAGGACGGCCAACAACTAATGCTTAATTTTGTCACTCCTTGTTGATTTGCTATCCTTCACGGCATCATAAAACTCTGAAGCCTGGTGTTTTATTTTGCCACTTACAGGCAATCACTGCCAGTAGGTGAAAAAAGACGGATTTCCCTGTTTGCCTCGATAGGGGGATCAGAAATACGGCTGTGCACGTAATCCCGGAGACTTATGGCAGTGCATGTGCACCTAGGCACATCAACATCAAAAGGCCGCTGTGAGATATGATGGCCGGGCCAAGAGACAGATAGGCTGCAAGAGAGAGTGAGAGCGGAGGAGGAAGTGATAGATGGAAGGGAGGAGGGGGAGGGAAGGAAGGACAGAGGTGCGGTGAGGTGAAGAGGGGATAAAGAAAAAAGGATATTATAAGGGAAGAGATGAGGTTGAATAGAAAAAGAGGGGGAAGAGCAGAGGTAGGAGGATGAAAGGATGAGGCCCAGACTCAACGACGCATCAGTGTATCTGAGCTGAAAAACATGTATTTGACTGTGCATATGAACAATAGGAATAAGTGCAGGTAGCATTGATGATTGATGCTGCACTTCTCACTTGAATCCCTGACGGGGTGAACTTCATTTGTTGTAGACTTGAATTCAGAGTATCTTCAATGTAGGATGACAGATGTGAGCAAGAAGTCAGAATCCTGTGTTGCCTCTCCTGCACAAACAATAATTCTATGAATACCTCGTAAATCTTCGACTTGTTTCTTTCACACACAAATTTCCATTCTTCTGTTTCTTTATATGTGTTTCACCCCTGTGAGCCTTTGAACAGCTTATTTTCCAGTAGCATTTTATATCCAAGCATTTCCCCCCAGCTCTTTCCAAAAGCTGGCAATACAAGAAGTAAATAAAAGTGAAGTGGGTACTGTACTGTTGATGGTATTTGTGACTGAGGTCTGTAATCCTATTAAGGACAAATGAATTTCCTGTGATGACTATTATGGATTTTCCAAGAGATTATATATAGTAATTAGTCCACATGGCAAATCATATTAGTGTAAAACCATAACTCTTTATAGCACGAGAGACTTTGGCCTTAGTGGCTTAATTGTTCAAAATCAAAAGGAGGGAAGGACTTCTTACTAATTAGTCCTTTTCATTTGTGGCACTAATGTTAGTTTTAAGGGAAGTTTGAAAGGGAAATCTAAATCCATATATCCAACATACATTTTACTAAATGATAAGATTATTACATAACATATACAGTCTATGACATCAATTATCTGTGTTTTCCAACAGTCTTCAATTACCCTCTACGTCACTGAGAAGGCATTATTCATGCAGACACATCTCCCTGGCTGGCCCTCAAATCACTTAAACTCCTGCCAGCGTGCAATATATGCTTTCATTTCGACAGTCTTCCAGAGGCGTTGTTGTATCTTGAGAAAAAACAGGGATCATACAAAAGCAGGTGTAATCCTGCCTTCTCCTCTCTGTGAAAAACATAACGATGTGTCATAGAGCGGTCACAGACAGAAGCTGCAGGATATGTGAGGTGTGAGAAGATATTGGCATATCTTTAAATGTACAACTGTGTGTGTGTGTGTGTGTGTGTGTGTGTGTGTGTGTGTGTGTGTGT
>CALSCE010010661.1:12478432-12532321 GCA_943593645.1 Bovichtus variegatus
GTGTGTGTGTGTGTGTGTGTGTGTGTGTGTGTGTGTGTGTGTGTGTGCGTGTGTGAGAGTGTGATTGTTTGGGGGCACAACTAGAGATACCTGGAAAATGAAAACATCCAGACATATCATGTTTTCCACGAGGCTACTATTGGATCGATTAGATCATTTTGACCAGGTAATAACTCATCATCAGCACAGACGACATGAACCTAAAAGCAGAGCTGAAAAGCAGAACTGTGATCTGTAAAACAAAGTTTTTTTATACCAAGGTTTTGTCCAAATGTGATGTCTAAATAAGAGCCTTAACATGATCGTTCTGTCACAGAGTTGTGAGATTCTTCTCTGCTTAACTAAAGGACAATGGTGAATTTTTCTGATCTAAATTGTTCTGGCAATATTGAGGCACTTTTTTCAAGGCTGATCTGAATCTTTTGCTCCGTAACTGGCAGCAGAAAATGGATAGTTTCAGTCAAGCTGCAAAAAGTGCCAACTGTCAGTCTGGGCCAAACTCATAAGCAGCAGCCTGTTATCTGACATTTCTTAGAGGGATCTTCCCATAAATATTCCTCTTGACATAAATGAACATTACTAACAAAGTAATGTCTTCTCTGCATTTCATTATTATTAGCAAGTGTGCATCAATAAAGCGCGAGAATGCCATTTTGTTGGCATTTACTAAACACTAGTGCCCTTTCAAAACTGTCCTGTTTGGAGTAGGCCGATAGCCTGGCCTCCAGTACTGCTGCTTACAGCTTTCTCAAGAACCCCTCATCCAAAAAAGCTTCACATTCAATACTGCACTTCCTTGAGTCCAGTTCACCTGCCAAATGTGAAGTAAATTGGATAAACGGTAGTTGAGAAAATCCAAGGACAGACATGCATACAGACAGAAAGAGACCCCAGACATTTTAGTTAGATCATTCCACAACTGCTGAATAAAAACTGTTCTGCCGGCTCTATCTGAGTAAACATGTCTCAGCAGAAATATTTTCCTGATACATCTGCTACCATTGTGTCAAACCAAACTCTGAGCATCACGCCATATTGCGAGATATCATGGAACTGTCTCTTGCGATATACTAAAGATTGATTGGCAACAGTATCAAGCAGAGGGGTTTTCTTTATGCGAACCCAAACAGTTTTGCTTCCCTGTAAATTCAGCTTTTTCTGCCAGTTTAAAGGAATAGTTCGACATTTTGGACAATGCACTTGTTTGCTAGAGAAATCGACTTTGCAAATGTTTTATAAGGAAGGAAACACATTAATCACATTGGTTACACCTTATGGATACACATAATGAGTTTTGATGAGAAACACTTAATGTAAATACATCTCTTTTGTTTGTTTCCAAGAAAACTCTATAACGAAATACCATTACCTCTACAGCTCACTGATTAACATGTCGTATCTCCTTTGTTAAATAAGTGAAAAAGCAACAAGATCCAAGGGTTTATGTGCAACACTATTTCTTGTCTCTACGCAGCAACTTCCAGGAATCTCCAATGGCTGTGTGGCAACCTCACGATGACGTCACAGTAAGAAAGGGAATATGCATATTCCCCAAAATGTCAAACTATATTTCTAAGGCTATTTGACATTTCATTTAAACAATGTGTTCGTGATGAAACTACATGCACTTTGGCACACACTGCTCCCCCTCTCAATAGTCTTTCAAACTACCAACTGTGCCGAAAACAGAGTAAATGACTTATTCCTGCTTTACACAAGGCAATGTTCCCATTTTATGTCATTTATTGAAATTGTCACAGGAGGTAGATTCACCATAAAGTTGATCTTGTTCTTCTTGAATTTTATTCATGATTAACTATGAAAATGTTATATACACCGTGTTCTCTATTAACAAACAGCCCATACTGGGCTAATAGAGACCGTGTTCTCCTTGAGGGGCCTGGAGTGGCTGTGCAGTGTACAGGCTCCCTGCAGGCTGCTCTGAAGAGATGACTGCTGCTCCCCTGGAGTGAAAGAAAAGTCAATAGATGTCCAGAAAACAGGTGGATATGACACACAAAGCTAACTTGTAAAACCGGGTACAGAGCACCACACTCACGTCCAAGTAAAACAACAAGTGCACACACAACATGCGCTACACTACACCTCAGGTACAGTTGTTTAATGTCCATACACACATTAGAAGACATGCAAACTGCTTTCTTCTGTTCCAGTCTATCCTGTACCTTAGATTTGTTAAGGATGAGAAACCTACTTCTTATGAATTACTGTTACTGAGTCTGAAATATATTAAACTGCAGTCAGAGATGTATTTACAAATGTGATGTAGACACAAAATATATGAGACCCCTTGACTGATATCCATCTCCAATGCCCTCTGCTTATAACCTACGTGCAGCTACTGACCACAAACCATATTTATGGCACTTGATATTCATGCCAGCCTTGTGGGTTATGACCTGATGTCTTCACAGAATGTTTAAACTGGAGATTCATCAACATTTGAATGAGATCCCTGGAGAGCACTCTCATCTCCCCACATACTTAATCGATCAACACAGAAACCTCTGTAGCTCATAAAACACTGATGCTCTCTGCTATTTTTAGATATAAACGACAGGGTGATTGATCGCAATGTCCCCTTCATGGGAAGTTCGGAAACCACTGTGTGCTCCTAGAATTATTTCGGATAGAATTGTCTGAAAAAAGTAGGCCACAATGACTTCTTGGGTGGACTTTTTTTAAGAATGAATTGCAAATGTGAATCAATACACATCATATATAAATCAGCTCAGTGGCTGCCTGGCAATTAAATGTGTTGCTGTTGTTGCTGAGCTGTGCAAATACACCAAAGGGTGTATTTGCACAGCTCATTTATGTACATTTATGTGTGAAAATGCCAAACAGGCTCGTTATGATTATTTTACAGTTCAACTACTTTGTAAAAAATAAATAATCCAGATGAAAAGTGATGAAATCTGCAAACGTCTGTGGACTATCCAGAGTAACATGGAGTCTGATTTTGGAAAAAAGGGTGATGTTGAATTTATAAACTTCCATTCAAAATTTTTTGGGGGGCAGACGTCTGAGAGATATAACTTTTATCTCAACACCTGGGGCAAATAAGGCCAAAACTATTTGCTTGACTAGAGTAGAGCAAGGGAGTAGATGTATTTATACATCATTTTGAATTGAATCACATATTTTTGGTATCGTTTACGCAACAGTTTATAATTAACCTTTGAAAGGCCTTCGGGTAAAGCTCACTGTGAAATATAATTAAAATGTTTATGACAACTCAAATCAGCAAGAGGTAGATTTTAATAATCAAATGCTGAGGTGTGAACACTTCTATGGTGACAAAAACAGTTTTAAAAGATGAGATGCTGCATGTTTTCTATTGATCCTAATGTATATTTCTTTGTTAGCTGTTAGCAAAATATGTATTTAGAAGTGAGCGAACACGGACATGGATCCCTCCACCTGTGTCAGCATGATTTTGATGGCTGATTACACCACAGGGTTCTGATTGCGTAATGTAATCACACAATAGTAGATAGCTTGTTAAATTGGATTGCCTGACTGATCCGCCTTAAAGAGAAGTTTAGCTCAATAACTTCTGTTTGGCAGTGACTGACATTTGATATGAGCAAATGAAATGTTGCATATCAACTGCATCTCCCTCAGTCTCCTGCCTTCATAGCCTTGGACCTCCTGGCTCTTCCTGCCGTGTGCATCCTCCATTTCCTGCCTGCCATCACCTTGTGGCGATGAGGCATCTCTTCACAGGGCTGTGTCCAAGTGTGAGCCGCTAAATCCCCTAGATTTTGTAATTTGCCTCAATACTGCTTTATTGCCGAAATAGAAAAAGAATACATTGAAATGTAATAAATATCGCAGGACTGAGTATTACGTGACATCTCAAGAGGCGTGATGAAGATGTCGTAGTAAACACATTGTAGTCGTTCTGAGTGATTAACTGGTGCATAAAGCTTGTTAGGGCTTTGAGTGACAGTCTCTCTCTTACTGATGTACTCTCTTCAAAGGTATTAAGCTTGGAGGCTGACATGTGTTAGTACATGGTCCAGCACTGGGTTGCGTATAACCAGATATGTTTACATTAGCAGGTGCCAGTGAATTCATAATGTGTAGAGCTACTGAACATACAAGGCTATGTGATCTTATGATGGCAAAGGCAAATTCCAGTTTCTATTCTTTATTTACTTTTTATTTGAAGTATTAATGTAGTTGGAGAGCCACTCGTCTCATTTTACCAATCAGACAGATTAAAAAAAAATTGCCCTGCAAGGCGGTGATTTAAAAAAATAGTCACATTCACACATGAAAAACATTGAAATGGAAAGTACCCCACCAGGTGTCGAATAGCTGTTACTACAAACACTTAGTGTGTCCTTTACTATGAGCCGATCTTCTTCTTTTTTCACACATTGCTTGTCAAAATATTTACTGGCTGTGAGCACATGAGTCTGAGGATTTTAATGTGGTTTAGATATCAATTATGCGCAGCAGTAGGATTTAGAGTTAAATTTGCATAGTTTAATTGAGAAAGAATGTATGTTCAAGGGACTTTTTTCACTGCAAACTGCACAGCTCTTCTACTTTTAATTCATATACTGTAAATATTTCTTCACAGTAATTTGACATATTCTTATTGTATTTTCATTTTTGTACATTTATGTTTCTTGCACACATTACTTTTATTTTATAATTTTTTTTCTTTCTTATTGTTCCATTTTAAATCTTACTGTGAAAGCAAATTGTGTGTATGTGTAAACCTACTTGGCAATAAACCAAATTCTGATTCTGACATTTGAACTTATTGCAGTTATAGACTGTATATCAGGTCACAGTAGGAAAAGCACAGGTGCTACTAATAACATTAACGATGGCTCTGTTCTATTCAAGTGTCCCAGCATGCACAATACCAGGATTAATTACAATTCTGTTTTTTTTTTTTTTTGTACCCATGCTTCTCCCACTGGGACACAGAGATGTAAAAGGCACATTTGCCTAAAATAAATGTTAGGTGAGAAATATAAAAAGTTCTGTGGCTACATTCAATTTAGGAGTTTAGTGGGGCACTTGAATACAGAGGCATCGTTAATGTTATGGGTAACACCTGCGCTTTTCCTTCAATGACAAAGATAACCAGAGTAACGTCTGTATAGAAAGACCTGCACCAGGAGAGAGTGGAGCCTCCGTATAACAAGTAGATGTGATCAGCAGCATTTCATGTTAGATTCTTAAACTTAGCTCGGTTTGCATATAACACAAGACAATAACAATGGATACTCAATTACTACTTTATTAAAAAATAACATTTAATACGCAATGATACAACACTGTACATTAGAGTGTGTGTGTGCAGGGGGAGCAAAGGTGTCCCGGAGAAGACTTGTGAGTGAAGGGCTGCTGGTCAGCTGTGAGGACATGCCGTAGTTGTCTCATGCTGCATTCATCACGCATGGAGGGTTCACTGGTGTGCATCTCAGAGTAAAAACTGAGCTCTCACACATCTGAAGGTATCGTCACATGTGTCTCTTCTTGCAGGACGTTCAAACACAAATTGTTATTTTTATGTTTTGAATTGTTATCGTCATGTTTTTTTCTGCAACAAGCAGGGGAAATTCCATGAGAAAACTCACAAACCCTGAGTTTCTGACTTTTAGAATAGCTGTTTCAAGTCAGACATTAGTATTTCTGGTATGCCCTCATGTTATGAATGCAGCATTAGTCCTGAGAGGAGAAAAAGGTGGATGTAAGGGTCTTCTGTTAAGGTAGTCAGTCCAAGATGGGCAGTGGAAGTGTGTGATTCCATGATAAACCAACCATCACGTCCGAAATTCAACAACATATGAGGCCACTCCAAAAATACCTCACGTGTGACACACAGATGAACAAAAATCTTTGCAGACTGAGACCCCTGAAGAACCACAGATCGGTTCAGCTAATACTGTACGGCCCTATTATAGAGTGAATTTCTGCACCGTCTTAGACAGATGCCATAGTGCATGTCATCAAAAAAAGACACCAAAAAAAATCCAAAAAATAAAAATAGGTCGAGACTAGTGGTATTTTACAGAATATCACATTAGTTCACAAAATAGTGGAGCAGTCTGACAATAGATTGGTCCATATTTCAATGGACAACATGAAGTACTGACAATGTGAGATGGCAGTATTTAGCTCTGCAACAATGTAACAGCACTCAGAAGAAAAAAGGAAATTAAAATAAAAACTAAAAAGGGAGTTAAGTGCGAGGTCAGACTTCTTGTAAGTCAGTCAAGTCCGCAGTTTAAAGGCGCATTTCAGTGGCGTTTTGTTAGCCTTAATTTTGGGTCATTGTTTAATTGCTACATCAAAACGTTCTGGCAGTGTTAGACTAAGCCAGAGGACACACAGGCTTCATTTGTCAGGACATCAATTCTTTGTTTATTGAGAAAATGGAGATCATTTTACGTACCGACTCTTAATTTTAAGTCCTAAAATAATGATTACAAGATAGATGTAAAGTGTGCAGAAACTGCACTGGTTGATAGTAAGCCGTGGCCGTGTTGAACATTGTTGCATTTCTTAATGCATCTCAGTTTCAAGGCATATGTGGAAGACTTCATCATGCTAATTATATGACTAAGGAAAGGCTAGATAATTCAGAAAGGCTAGCTAATAACTCAAATTGTGTCTTAAAGATTTAATACTCAGTGACAAGTACAAAATTAAGTAAATGACATACTAAACTGGCTAATACAAATTCTACTGAGGGACTATGGCATGGAGAAGTGATAGGTTAGATAAGAAACTTTCTCTAAGAGTTGCAGAGTCCCTAGTTATTGGAAAGTAGGAAGAAAAAAGACTCGTCTTAATGGCAGCGATTTTAGCTTTTTGTAGGAAAGTTTCCCTCATTAATATCATTCACAAACTGGATTGTTTAACAACACTCTTGCATCATTGCCCTGAGAAATATGTTCCCTCGCGGCTATGGGTCTGGAGATGCCTTTTGATTTTGTCAGAACGGCTGAAGCATTTGCCACACACAGGGCAACTGTATGGCTTCTCCCCAGTATGGATCCTCATGTGTACCTTCAAGTGAGCCATCTGTGTGAAACCCTTTCCACAAATCTGGCAGCGAAATGGTTTTTCTCCCGTGTGGCTACGCTGGTGCTCCTGGAGTCTGCCAGAGGAGCTGCAGCATTTCCCACATACTCCACAGCGGTAAGGTTTTTCTCGAGTGTGCACTTGTACATGCACGTGCAGGTGGCCAACATGACTAAACGCCTCACCACAAACCTTGCAGCTAAAGGAAGACATGTGGCCTTGAAGGGGTGATTTTTGATTAGGGCAGTCCACAGCATTGGCTCCTTGGTTGCGCATGTGAGAAGCCTGTCCTCTGTTAGCTCCAGTTCCATTTCCTTTAGCACCAACCATCTGTCCTCCATTCTCCACCCCAATAATGTCAATGTTGTTCTCATTTGAGCAGTTTGGGTTGACTGGTGCAAGTGGCTGGGCGCCACTGTTGGAGGAAGTGGAGCCTCTGTGGGCTCCTCCACTCTCTACCTTCACATGCCTTGAGGACCCTCGAGATGCAGGATCCCTCTCCCTGTTCTCCACACCTTGACTTTGAGGGAGGTTGGATGTGTGGGGGCCGTCCTGGGGATATTCATTTCCAACACGCGGGGGAGTGAACATGTTCTCTGGTGTGCTGCAAGAGCCATGGCCACGAAGCTGATCATCTCCTTGGTTGGCCCGGAGGTCTCTTTTATCCTTAATCTGAATAGGGATGCGCTCTTCATGCCCCATGCTGGGACTCCACTCACGCCGTGGATGCTCACCGTCCTCCTCGTCCAACAGCGCCATGGACGGACGATCTGAGAACACAACAAGAAGAAGAGGCTCAGATGAAAATAATAACTTCATTGCGGTCCATGGCACAGTGCAACGCTAGTTGAACTACATACGCCATATGGCACTTGCTGTTCACAGAATTTCATAGTTATGAAGTTATGACGGTTCTATTTAAATATCTAAATGGACTTGGTCCTCACCTTAGTTATGGCTAAACCCAAGGGGGAGACAATGTGAAGCTATAGCTGGTAAAATGTAAATAGTATCTGCAGTGTTCTTTTGTAAACCACCATTTTTCCCTCAAAGACGCCGAGCTGAACTCCCTACCCTGTTAACTGAAATTAACAAAATTATTTTAATTCAGATTTGAACACATGCTCATATTTGTTTACGATATTGTTTGCGTTTTAAAGTAATTGTATTATTAATTATCTTTGATACAGTTTTTTTAATATTTGAATAGAGACATCAATATAGAAATCTGTAACGGTGGTGATACACAACATGTCTAAAGTTTAACTGAGCTGGTTTACATACAGTGCAGCACCAGTGTTTACCTCAGGAAACTGTAGCAGAGGTAATAATTCACCCAAATCACACAGACTTTCATGATCAATTTCATGATCAATTTAGTTACAAAATAATGGCCTAAACAATACTTTCATTTAATGTTTATAACTCTTCTATAAAAACAGTCAGTTGAACTCCTGAGTACTTAAGAATTGCAATACAAACGGTAATCAAATACTGTATGTGAAGCCTACATAAAGTCTCCACTCCCTTGAAGTGAATGGCACACCACCATTCATTCACAGTGGATGTGACTGGGACATTTTAACAAGTGCTATCATAAAATGTCAGGTGAAAGTGTACGTAAAAAAATGACTACAAATAGATAGAAAGTTAAAGCGCATGGCGTATTTACAGATAATAAATAATGGCACCTTCGGCAACACTTCTGCAGCAGTTTCAGCCACGACTGGCTGTGTGGTCAGAGTTTTAAAATTGGAGTAAACAAACACAAACACGGTGACACAACAAGTGAATCGTGGGAATTTCCTTCGTCAGTGTTCACTTGTATCTGTCGTGAATTAGTACACCGACTAAGTCAAAATGCACACTAGTACACATATTTACCCGCTAACCCGGGTGTAGGCTAATCGGCTAACCTAGCTGATTGGCTAACGAACAAAGGTTGCTAACGCGCTAGCCATTCACAACAACAGCGGCTAAAGTCAACTAGCTCGCTAACGGCTAAACTTAACTTGTTTAGAAGTGAGGCAACATTATTCTGAGACTATTTGATGTGTTGTTACATTTGTTCTGCACGCGGTCATTTCTATTTCACCACCTAATGCCACCCACAGACTCGGCAGTTAGGACATAAAGGGGCGCAACTGCACCGTTAGCTTTCAGCGGAGCTAACCTGGCCATATTTCGATCCCAGCGTCTCGCAGCCTGCGTCTCAAATGGTCGTTCTCCCGCTCCCTGATCGCTATCTCTTCCTGGTACTCCAGGATCGTGTCCTCGACAGATTTGTAGATCTCCTGCGCAGCTAGCATGAGACGCTCAGTCAAAAAGACGTTTAAAAACTGCAGTTTGGTCATTTTCTTGGTTCGCACGGAGCCCTCGCTATCCTCCAAAATGGACCAAAAAAGATGCTCGACCCAATCACGTGACCCGGAGTTATGTCTTCTTCTTCTTCTTCTTCTTCTTCTTCGCCTTCTCCTTCTACATCGTTTCCCCAAGATTTACTGTGACCCCACTGATCTGTTATATCTCTGTGCTGCAGAGGCGGCTGCTATGGGTTAGTTACTGTTTAAATGGGGTAACGTCAAATGTGTAACTTTGGTTTGAGGAGCGGGGGGGGACACAAAACAGAAAAAATGTTCTCGATTTGAATCCCATTTCCCGCATTTCTACAAACATTTATGGACTATGGTGATTAAAAAATCCAAGAAAAAAATCAAGTTGGCCATAATGATAAATTCTGGCAGAAAGAATAGTACTAAAATATGTAGAAGAAAAACCTGTCTTACTTTCTGAATTTGTTTAAGATAGGGGCCGATAGCCAAGACGGGAGAGAATCATTTTATAAAGTCAAAAATGTTCACAATTAATGTTTTGCATGGCCCCTTAAGAGCAGCTCCCTGGCTTGCCAAGAGCTTTTCAAGAGACACCGTTTTGATTCCTGTTGCTGTTGCAGCTTTGGCTGAAGATAACTGGACATCTACGGGTTTTGTTTTTTGGCAGTGGGTAGTGACGGCAACTTTGTGTGCATTGCTTTGGACATGTTCTGCACATTTTTGAGTTGCCTTTTTCCAGTTTTGGAAACCGGCTTTGGAAAATGTTTGATATAAATTCTTGGTGTGAAAAAATGTGCTAGCCTGTTGCTGACATGAGACATAATGGAAATAAATGACCTGGCCCTTTATACAGCACATACTGTACCTGCTGCTGCTCCTCCCTGCCTCACCCTCTGTGTCTTGAGGCAGCTCCACCTCATCTGATGTCTGATATGAAAGCAATCGCGCTATGATCGTATTGAGCCACTGGTGTGTGAGACATTACACTAGCAGCCAGAGAGTCTGCTTGTCGTACATTGCTGACGAGAAATATTAGGAGGCGCTTCAGCAACTCGGTGAGTAACTGTCGGTAGCATCAAGCTAGCAAATCCGGCATTAGCGTCACATCAACAGGTGCAGACAGAACATATGATTACCCGGAGCTAATTTCCCGAATCTTCTTTTTATTGTGTGCCACAACCGCGTCATTCAGTGAGCTATTCTTTTAATGTGCGTCGCGTGCGCGCGCGTCCACAGAGGCAGGATGTGTCCTGCTCCTCCGTGGCGATGACGGTTTGCGGTAAAAAAAATAATAATAAACTCATTTTAAAGTGGGGGGGACACAAAGGGATTTTGAAAAGTGAGGGGGACATGTCCCAGTGGAAATTACGCCCATGGGTAACGTAACACTAATTAGGTCACCGAATATGGTGTAACACCTGCTGCTATCAGCGTGATAAAACAACATACCCCATGTTGTGAAAGTGACAGTATGTTTTATAGTGATGCCCTATATCCTATTTATGAGAACTCTGTATAAACTAGTGCTGTCATATGGCTGCAAATGTTAGTTTAACATCTAGGCTGTTAACCTGTAGTTTCCTGGTTACACTTTTTTTGCACACATAAAACTCCTCCATATCTTTATCATTAGCATAAGTATCAAGTCTAAAAGTAGATTCCTGTACCAGTCACCACACATGATTTACTTCAATTAGGCTTTTCTTGGTTACAATATTCAAAATGCATCAGTAAAGTGAAAAGGTATTTAAAATAAAAAATAAATGGGACATATTTTGTCATCTAGTTCAATAGTTCAAAGAAAAGTTTAGACAATTTAGATATGGGCCTTATAATAATCTTAACAGATGCTTCTCATCCCAGTGCAAGCACCCACTGCAAACCAGCAGTGTGATGCCTGAACCCCAAACATTACATTTTTACATTACATGTAATTTAGCAGATGCTCTTATCCAGAGTGACTTACAGTGAACTAACTACAGGGATCAACTCAGGGTTAAGTGCTTTGCTCTGGAGCACAATGGTGGCAGCCTGGTATTGAACTCACAAACTTCCAGGGTTCTATTTGGAAGCATAACCACTAGACTACCACCAGCAAACAAAGCATTATGCATCTTTGTATGAAAATGTGCTATCGGAGTATTAATACAAGTCCCAAATATAAACAACATAGTGTGGCAACTAGCTACTTCATCATTAATATTTTTCATATTTGTATAGTAATGTTCCTGCTCTATATGTTCTTGACTTTTGCAATACTTTGCTTGTATTTTTATTTCCTCTTAATATTGTATGCGCCAAGACACATTCCTTGTAAATGAATAACTTACCTAGCAATAAACCTTATTCTGTTTTTTTTTTTTAAGTTTTTAAAAATATATATGAAAGTGCAAAATAATGTAGACTCGCATGTGCTAAAGTTATATATAATATAGTATATATACTTACAAAATATATGTTATATATATATATTATTTTACATCCTTAAATAACAAGTCAGTATATTAT
The DNA here is from genome assembly GCA_943593645.1 of Bovichtus variegatus. Taxonomy (NCBI): domain Eukaryota; kingdom Metazoa; phylum Chordata; class Actinopteri; order Perciformes; family Bovichtidae; genus Bovichtus; species Bovichtus variegatus. The sequence continues at coordinate 12,490,351 of CALSCE010010661.1, forward strand.
TTTTTCAAATTACTTTTCAAAGTTCAATTATTGATTATTTTTATAACCAATTAATTATTTAGTTAACAAAAAGATGATATGACCTAGAGGACTGGCTTCCTTGCACTTGATTTAACTTGAAATGTCAAAAAAAACAAAACATTTTTTTTAAAGCAATAATTTATGTATAGATAAAATAATAGCGTATTCACAGCCTTTATAGCAGGGGTCCCCAACCACCGGGCCGTGGATCATTTGGCCGCACAGAAAGAATAAACATTATTTTTGTGTGTTGGTAATATTTATTGTAAGCATTTTTATGCATTATATCATACATACTACAATGTAATAATAATATAAATAAAGTGCATAATATAAAATGGAATAATTACATTTACATTATATATGTAAAAATTCAATGATATGTTTTGCACTTTGTGTGTTTTGTTATGCCTGCCCCCTCGGTCCGTAGAAAATCGTCTTGCATGAAAAGGGTCTGTGGTGCAAAAAGGTTGGAGACCGCTGCTTTAGAGTATTAAACTCTCTCCGGTGGCGCAGAACGTACTCCAGCTCGGCAGGCGGCGAAACGTGCGCTGAAAAAAGCGGAAATGACGAAACGTCAAACTTGCGCACTCCTCCACGTGCGAGAGCAGCAGAGCAGCAGCCACATTGGCAGCACAGCAGCTCCACGATGAAACGACCAAGTAAGTACGCACTGATAGCGATGTTAGATTAATACATTAGTTTCTAAAAAAAAACAACTTGTTAAGTCGTTATTGTTCGGTTAATCCACCTAGACAATAAACTAACCTTGTATATCGCAAATAAACACCGTCTGTCAGTCTGCTTTATCTTCGTTTTTAGCTGACGTCAACTATTCAACCGACGTTAAACTGTTTTATTGTTTTCTTTTGTCTATAGAGTTAAAGAAAGCGAGTAAGCGGCTCACATGTTCCAAACGCTATAAAATACAGAAAAAGGTAAGTGTTTGACTTTATCACTCATGAGTTTAAAGATAGAAGTGTGCCGCAGTTTGGGCAGTGAGGCCTATGTGAACGAGACGAGGCTCCACACCTTGCTGCTACTCGCGTTTCTAACTCGTTTGGACTCATTTTAATGTCTACAAGAAATTGTGTTACATTTCGGTGTTATGTGTTTTTAGGTCCGGGATCACACCAGGAAACTAAGAAAAGAGTTGAAGAAGAAAGGAGTGAGCAAACGAGTTAAGAAAGATCCCGGCGTGCCAAACAGCGCTCCCTTCAAAGAGGAGGTCCTCCGCGAGGCCGAGCAGAGGAGGCTGCAGGTGGGCTTCACCAAGTGCAGTGGTTCACGATAGTATGCCAGTATTAAAATAGCACATGGAATATTAACATAAAATGGAATCGGTAATAAATGCATACGGGACCACAATCAATAAAATACAATGAATACAGTGTGTGCGCTTGAGAGAAGAAAAAAAAAAAAATGGCATGAGAGTAACTTGCACTAAGAATTTTTGTTAAAATCCTGGCAACATCGCCAGTATAACCAAGATCCCATGGATAATTATACATCTGAATGTAATCTACTCTTTTGCTACAGCCGGGAATGTATATTTGATGAAAATACACTCAAATCCAACATTTAAGAAGCAATTTAGTTATACATAATCATAGCTAACATGTTTACCTGTTGTTGAAATGAATATTGGTCAATATTCACATATGACTGAAGAGCTCCATGCTAGACATGCATATAAATGGAGAATTTCCAGCTCCACAGCTTTATGACCAATGAAAAATGCCTCGATGCTGTCAGTGCTTCGATAAACCACCAGGTGGCCACGAACAGCAGACACATGTCACCAAGAGGACTGCCTCCTCCCTCTGTCTTCCCAGCATGTCCAATTTCATTGTTGACTAATACATAATTTAAAATATGCCGTTTTTGGCGATAAATCACATCCTGTGGTGAACTATTTTGTCACGAACATAGATTTGTCAGTGAAGTTGGATGATTGGTTTGCCTGTTAATGGTGGGGCCTTCAGGTGCCAGGTAAGACATGGTTTGGACAACATACAGTTGTTCTATAAATTCTGAAAGATGAAGACTCCATCTTTTTAAAAACAGTATATCATATCTTCCATGAAAAGACAATCTTCCATCGCAACTTTTTGAAACTACACGCCAGGCTGCCCCCGGTACTGTTGGCTCTTGGGCTGTAGAGGTTAAAAAGTTTACAGCATTGCTTGTAAACCGGTACACATTTTATATAATAATGTATAGCTGTTTAACTTTATTGGTTTTTCTGTCTCGCAGATTGAAGAACAAAAAGAAAAAAAGAAGCAAGCTAAAAAAGAAGACCGAGCCCAGAAGAGGAAAAAGGAGAAGCAGACGGGAAGTAAACAAACAGAACCTACGGCCAAGAAGGCTCGGCAGGTAAAAGGCAAACACGAAAATAATCCATCAGGTCAGAACTTTATCACTCTACTGTTCACTTACTTTTTTTTTTTGGGTATTTTCTTTCCATAGGATGTGGTTGTAATACAGTCAGAGAAACAGTCCGCCCCAGACAAGACCTCAAAACAGTACCTGTGCTCTGAATTAAATAAGGTAAAACTTCACATTCCCGGTCGGTGTTATACTGTATAAAAGGAATGACTTTCTCCTCATAATCTTCAGCCTGATTTTCTTTGACATTTTCAGGTAATTGATGCATCTGATGTAGTAATAGAAGTCCTTGATGCTCGTGATCCGCTGGGGTGCAGGTGTCCACAGCTGGAGCAGGCGGTGCTGCAGAGGGAAGGCAACAAGAAGCTGCTTTTGGTCTTGAGCAAAATAGGTAAATGTACATTAGACGCTGCCATGTCAATTTAGTCAAACTCACACTGATGAGCAGGTTTGTTGTGAATCTGAATGAAAAATGGCTTGTCTGGACTCTTATGTTTGATATTCTGTGTTGTAGATCTGGTACCAAAAGAAAATGTGGAGAGGTGGATGCAGTGCTTACAGCTGGAGTTTCCAGTTGTGGCGTTCAAATCATCAACGCAGATCAAAGACAAAACAGTGGTAGGAGGCTAATAATGTATAATAATAATAATAATAATAATATTGAATAGGGTTAAAGGTACAATGTCCAGCTTTTCAACTTGAAACAGGGAGTCACATGTTCCCCTCCTACAGTTTGGATTGGTTTATTATTGGTCTAAGAACAAACTGCTAAGTTTGTGTTTATACATTATTGTAATGTGGAGGACTGAGAAGGTTGAGCAGCTTTCACTGTGCTGTTATAACTGGTTATAACCTCCAAGAGTAACTCTCAAACTACTCAATTAAGTGGCTCTGTTATAATCAGAGCTGATGTGCAGTGTGTTTGTGAACAAAACAAATGTGTTTAAAAATATTTTCCAATACGTGCATTCTGGTTTATTCACACAGTGAAGACTTCAGCCACTTGACATGCAAACCTAAAAAATGTATGGTTTTGTTGACTGCTTTAAAGTAATTTTACTTGTCTGGTTGTCTTCATCAGCGAGCCAGGAAGAGCAGGATAGTGGCCTCCAATGAAGTCCTGGACAAATCCCGAGCAGCAGCCTGCTTTGGAAACTCTTCTCTCACTGAGTTCCTGACAAATTATGCTGCTAAAACACAGAATGAGGCTTCACTCAAAGTGGGAGTAGTCGGTAAGCACAGTAAAATCCTTTACTGTCTAATGCAGCTCTGTAGTATAGATGTACTGAATTGATTATAGCTGTGTTTTCAATTCTTTGAATTTCCTCATAATACATCATCTGAATGCAAATTTTTTATGCAATCTCCTTTTTACCCTCAGGTTTTCCCAATGTGGGGAAAAGCAGTCTTATCAACAGTATGAAGGGGATCCTTGCATGCAATGCCGGCGTCAAGAGAGGCATCACAAAGTGAGTGAATAAGCATAAAACTCTATCTCTTAACACAATTATAGCATAATCAAAGTGCATATTTATCAGAACAAAACATTGTTCATTGTCGTCGTCGTCGTCGTCCCCCCCTGCATCTTATCCCAGTGTTTAAATGTTCCTTGTTCCCACCCCATCAGGTCGATGCAGGAGGTGCACATCTTGAAGAATGTGAAGCTAATAGACAGCCCAGGAGTCGTGGCGTCTCCGTCCAACCCGCCAGCCTCCATGGCTCTGAGGAGCCTGCAGGTGGAGGAGGGCCGGGACAGCGTGCTAGAGGCTGTCAGGACTCTGCTCAAACAGTGTGACCATAGCCAGGTAGGTCATCACAGGAGAGATTTGTTTAAAATGTGTGAATGAATTAGATGGATTCTGGTGTTCTTGTACATTTTACAGTGATTTGTAGTAATTTCAGATCATGTGTTCTCATGGTTTCAGATAATGCTTCAGTATAATGTCCCTGACTTCAGAAACTCCCTGGAGTTTGTAACCTTGTTTGCCAAAAAGCGTGGATATCTTCAGAAAGGTGGAGTCCCTAACACGGAGCAGGCAGCCACAGCTTTCCTTGCTGACTGGACAGGGTGAGCATTTGTATTCTAAAGGATTGGGATGGGTAGCTGTAGTGCATAACTGTGGAAATGAGGATAAAAACGCATGTCTGAATTTAATTATGAAGACTTCTAATCCAACTCTGATCCCAACACTGTGCCTGGATAATGGCAAATATGTATGTCTAGTAAGTGTCTTACTTGATCTCACAGAAGTCTCTCTGGTTGTCTTCTCAGAGCTAAGATAAGCTACCACTGTAAGGCACCGGAGAACCACGGCCTCCCTGCCTACATGTCGGATGCTGTTGTCGCTGAGATGCAGAATGGCTGGGATCTAAACAATTTAAAAACGGGCAACGAGGAAACTCTTAAAGGTATTGGTGTTTTTTGTGATTTCATTCTTTAAACAGCAATTTGGTCTAAAGTTTGCGTTCCCCTTTTATGCAAGAGTAAAAATACGAAAACACTGAAGCTCAGTCTGCTGTAATTAGTTTTCTTCTGGGATTTGTTTTCTTCACATCTGTGTTGCTGAAAACAACCTTTTTGTTTTTTTAAAGGTGTTAAATTCCCAAACCAGGCCAGCAGTATAGGCTTCACCTCCAAAGGCCCGACTGCAGGCCTGCTGAGTGTCAGCGACTTCTCTGAAGAAAAACCTGATGCTGCTGCAGCCTCAGAAATGGAAACTGAGCAGAAAAATGAGGTAACGATAGATGTCATTGTTTTTTGAAAACCGCTAGACAATACAGCTGCTTCAAATAATGCTAGCAGTCTGTTCTCCTGGAAATGAGGACAAAAATTCAGGTCTTGATTTGTATATGAAGACTTCTAATCCAACTCTGATCCTGCGTGCTGGACTGTTCTCATCAAAATCACTCTGTCTTGGGAATTAAATAGTTGAAATATTTGCTTTCTTGCAGCCTGAACAAACTGCAAATGAAAAGGAAGCAAATGAAAAAGAAGTGCAAGAGGAACCACAAAATCCTCCACTTAAAAGTAAGTTCTCTTTAAAAAAAGAAAAGTCCTTTTTAATCCCTTTTTTATTACAAAAAACATCTCCCGCCTATTAGGCCTTAGTTTTACATCTCGCCTTGTCTTCCCAGGTCGTGTGCAGTTCCAGTCTGTCGCCATTGACATCAGCCTCTCTGCAGCTTCAACACAAGACGCCTATGACTTCAACACAGATTTTAAATGAGCGATGCCTTCTTTGTCTGGAGGACATGCAGACTTAAAGGTTGACTGTCGGGGGGCCTTTGACCGCCCCATGATCAGTTTGAAAGGTGCCACCTAGCCGAGGTTTCAGGCTAGTCAGTGGTGTTTGCTCTTCCTTCAAACTTTGAATCTGGAAGACTGGCACGGTTTCCAGAGAGGGAATGACCTTTTATCCTAGACCACCTTCTTCAGTTCGTCTAGGACTAATCCCTGCCCGGAAAAATGGACTTTATCTAATAAGTGTATATATCCACTGACTTCTTCTCCCAGATGTTGGTGTAAGATCGCCTGTTTTACATGTCCAGAGGTCATTTGTAATATTGTGTTCATGCAGAATTATGTATATAGATGACGTACTATAAATATAATAAACCCTTTACAAAGCCTAAATGTTATTACTGTATGTATTTTTTTTTTTTCCCCAAAACCATGAATTTACAATGAAACAAAATTCAATGCTTTGGCACCATTTTAACTGCATTTTCTTTTTCCTCTTGATTATTTAATACTCTTTCAGGAAGTAACACTTTTGCCTTTTTTACGTGTTGAATTCCAAAGCTAGGCCAGCAGTATAAGGCTTCACCTCCAAATATCTGCTTTTCTTGCATCCTGAACAAACTGCAGAGGAGACAAAGTGCAAGAGAAACTACAGAATCCTCATAAAAATAAGTATTTATTGCTAAAAAATCTCCCACCTATTAGGCCTTATTCTTGACATATTTTAACATCTACATACCTCTCGTCTTCCATAAAACCAGGCCGCGTGCAGTTTAAATCTGTCCCCATTGACATCGGTGTCTCCGCAGCTACAACACAAGATGCCTATGACTTCAACACAGATTTTAAATGGGCTTTTTCTGGAGGACATGTGGATGTAAAGTGATAGTTGGGGTGTCTTTGACCACCTCATGACAGGCAAAGTGGAAAGATGAGGACCGATCTCTATCCTGAACATTTTGTCCAGGACTAATCCCTGCCTAGAAAATGAACTTGATTTGGTCATCAACATTCAGACTTCTTCTCCCAGATGTTTGTTTTTAAATGTCCAGAGGTCATTTGTAATTTGTTCATGCAGAATACTGCATAGAAATACTATAAATGTAATAAGCCTGCTAGAAAGCCTAAATATATATTTTTTTTTTTCCAAAATCATTAAGTTACACTACAAGTAACAGTTTCAGCTAGAGCACCCTTTTAAAATTTCTTTCATACCCCTTTTTAAAAAGGAAGTATTACAAAAAAACTGGACACAATCTTGGAAAATAAAACAAATTTAAATGATAAAAATGAAAGTTTTATTTCATGTACTATACAAAGGATGACATTTACACCAGGGAAATGCTTTTCAATGTGTATAAAATAGTGTGCACATACATGTTCTTCAATTTCTGCAGAGGTTGTTTGCTTAGTGGTCAGCATATAAAGTCATTAAACACCCAACAGTTAAACATGAAAGAGGCAGTACAGTACTGAATTAGTGTTCATTTATGGAATAGTTATAATTGGTGGGTGGGAAGATTAAAAATGGCAGCGAATGTGAGTACACTGAACTCATTCATATTTGTGAAAATGCTATTCAGAATAAAGGACTTCTAGTTATGTTTTTGATAGAAATGCTGCACAGAACAACAGGATCTGATAAATAAGTGTGCAATTATGTATAAAACACAACTTTTCCACAGGAAGTATTGAATTGAGGTAACAACATGAGGCATCTGCATGGCTAATGATTACAATACGGACTGAAGGGATAACAGGGGAATGTGTTTGAAAAAGTTAAACTGTAGGACTGAGTGCAATACAATTATAGCTGAGGTAACCATTAACTCCTAGTATGCAAATAAAGTAAATTAGTATTAAGCTGCATGTAAACACACTTACTTAAGCCGCCGTTACTTTGATGACGACTTCAGTTGTACATGGTATCTCATTACTGATAACTGGGATTGATGCAAACATGTATATTAAGGTCAAAGCAATCTCAAGGGCACTGAGTTTCTGGACAAAAAAAAAAAAGTGGAATATGCATGCGCTCTAAGCGACTATAAGACGCACTTGGTATAAAAAATGTAAGTACACAGGTCCAAATGTTTGGAGGATGCCAGAACTCACGCACTTGACTAACAAGTGAAAAGGCCTTACGTAGTTCCTGAGATATTGCGAGGCGCGTGTCTGCTTGGCCGTTTGAATGTTCCTGAAACCAATTTTTCAGCCTAGTCCTCTGCGTGTTTACGCACAGGATTAAATTTTCCTGTGGGGTCGAGGATAAACCACTTGTCCCACACGTCAGAAAAGGAGGATGTTCTCCCCCAGGGCTTGTAGTGTCCATTCCAGTGGAGGAGTTTGGCAGCTTTCACAAACTGTGAAGAGTAGCGGTTTCCAGCACCTGTAGTGCCTGAAAAACAAAAAGGCTTTTCCATCAAATGATAATATAATAATGTCAATACTGGCCATTGCACGTTGCGTCCAAAATGTTTACATAATTCAAAGACTTTTAACTTGAAAAGTTACATTCTTCACAAAGAACAGAGCAGCAATTTCTAGCATAATTAAACTGAATGGATGCTTTTACAACAGAAAAATGCCTCAAAAAAGTCTGGTAAAGGAATAGCTCAACATTTGGGAAGTACACTTATTTGCATTTTTGCCAAGAGTTAGAGGAGAAGATAGATATCATTGTCATATCTGTAGAAATATTTAACCATTTCTTTAAAAAAAAACTCTACAATAGCTTGTCAAGCACAGGTCTTGGGTAAACGTATATGCCCAGTATTGTGATAGAAGGGATAAAATCAACTCAAGATTCGATACAATTTACAATATGATTTTCTTAGCAAAATCAGATACATGACTTATGACTGAAAAAAAAAATCGTTTTATATCTCAGACACAAAACTATAAAATATTTTTGTATTTTTATTTTTTTTTCATCTTTTCTTACTTTTTTTTTTCTCCAAAAAAAGGAATAAACCATCCCAAACATTTTTTTAAAACTGAAACCGAAAAATATATTTTCTCTTAAACAACAAAAAAGTTAATTGGACACTTGTGTAGGTTCATTCTCTTACAATATTTGCACACCGTTTTTGTTTTGTCGGTTATCTTCTCACCCATTTAATTTTTTGATTTCAGGAAGCAACAATTCTACCTCCGATTTGAAACAGGATGGTCAATCCTTAACGTGGAAATCATAACCTGTGGCCGCCTTGTCTTTGCGCCTTGATTCAGGTAGTGAATCAAGAGACTGTGAATGTCGAGTGAAGTCAAAATTAGATAGCGCCCTCTTCTGTTTAAAACAAGTATTGCAATATTGTTTTTATCACCGATTTGAATCGTCACGTAAGGAATTTACGCTCTAGTAAACTATTGTTACATTCCTAGTGGATACTATGACGTGTGGAAGTATCACACAAACCTCCCAGAAACAATAATTGGGGTTGTCTGTATGTCAAATCTGTTTGATCTACAGCCAATGGGTCATTGATAAAAACTCTTCTAGTTATACATCTACTATTCTAACTTTCCATCAGTAACTAACCAAAACTTACCAAGGTGCCTGACGTGCCACATCGGGTCGATCATGGAGTGACGTTTGTAGAAAACAATGAGGAGTGGGGGGGTGGTGACACTTTCTGCCAGTGTCTTACTGTACAGATCCTCCCTGAGGAAACCAACAAATTCAGCTTAATACGAACAGAAAGAGTCGACTAGCCTCACAGTCAGCCATTTTTCACCGGTGCGCGTAACGTACTGTGTGTTAAGTTCCATCCAGTGCTCCAGCTGCCGGGTGATGTTCTGGTTCCTCCACTCAGTCAGGTTGGCGATGATGACCCCGGGGTTAAAGGAGCACGTGTTGGCCCTCATCCCCAGCTTCTTGATAGCGTCCTTCTTGAAGTCCAGGAAACCTATATAGTTATTCTATTGGAGAAGATTTGTTATGTAATCGAATGTCGGCGTATTAACGTAGAAACATTTTACATGATGATACTTGCACTTTTTTTTTTTTCTTTTACATAACTGGACAAACTCATGGAAGAGATGGCCCACCTGATTTCCAGCCCCTCGAACGAAGCCCTTCGCAGATGCTGAATCGCAGTCATCAGAAAAGGCAGCTGCGTGTCCTGGTTTGAGGTTGGTTTCATAAAGCTCCTGAATGTCCCCTGAGGTCCAACATAAACAGACAAAAGCCATTCATTACTTCCCTTCCAGAGACCCTTCTCTCTTACTTTTATAACATGTATAGTTTTGAGAGTTAATGAGTTCATTGGGTGCATTAAAAATTCATTTTCTGAATGACAAGTGGCTGTAAAATACTCTTCATTAAGTTTATGGATAGTTCTCTTCCTTTATGCTGGTGTCTTACCTTGTACAATGATATCATCATCCAAATAGATAGCTTTCTCTGCCTCTGGTATATATGCAGGTAGATAAAACCTGGCAAAAGTCAACTGAAAAATAGAGCATTAAAACGTTAAAAATGTAAAAGTTTACAATAGACAAATATTTTTTATCAGTAAAATAAATATTTATTCTTGCACAGTAACAAAGCTGCAGTGCATATCATTCCGTTGCCTTACTGGTTTGGCAGCTTCCAGGATCTGTGGATCTTGAGAAATCTTCCCATTGAGGAGCTCAGGCTTGAAAATTACGATTCTATATTTGACATTTTTAAGTTGTGTCTTACTAAGCCACATACTGTTGGTAAAACAAGGAGAGAGGTTGTGTTAGACAATGGACATGTTCACAATTGTCTCTTAGATTACCTAAAGACAAAGAGATCTGCCCAAGGCAATATAATGGCATGCATGATGTATCTTTTGTCTTACTTTAGGTGATCCACCGTGTCATTCAGAGTCACTATGGTGAATACGACATTGGCTTTACTGTTCTGGTAGACACTGTTCATGGCAGCAACCACAGCCCCGAGTCTTTCCTCAGCAGCAGTGATGAGGACAGGGATCTCCTCTCCTGTCCTCACCAACTCCAGTCTGAGCTCTGGAGACAACTCAGATTCAAAGGGAAGAATCACCCCCGCATCTGGATAAAACGGATACATTTAGGATTTCACAAATTACTTCCATGGTTCTATTTTAATGCATTGATTTTGTCTGATGAGATGTTCACAACAACACTACACTTGATATTCTGAGGAAAAGGTACAAAGCAGCTGACACACAGTACACTTCCCCAGCACCAGGATAAACATACCTGGGTTTTCCTTATGTAAAATGTCACTGAGGTTGAGGAGATTTCGTTGAACTATGATCAGGAAGGCCACAGCAAGCAGCAAAAGGATGACCACGTTTACTGAAAAAAGAAGAGCTGATTTTAATGATAGCTGTGGTAAATAGGCCAACTAAACAGTGTCAATGTGGGAACTGTGAAAGCCACACATCTGTTGGGAAGTAATGATAAATGTAGCCTAAATGGCAGCCAGTTTGCCTCAATATCAATATTATTATCTACTAGTTTCTATATTTGTTTTCCATTCTCACTGCACTATCTATACATGCTGACTGACTCACCTCTTCTCAGTGTCATGACAACGGCCTCATCCGTTCTCCCAGCAACGCCTGATACAATATATATATATATAAAAAAAAAGGTTTAAAAAAAATAATAATCTCAGAGTTGATCTGAGTGCAGCCCAAAATGCATTAGCTGGCAGGCTAATGTGGACTGAGGGAAACCCAGATTGCTGCTGCACCGCTGCGTGGCGACTGCACAAACACACAACGGGAGCGACAGCAAACTAGTGGCTTTAAACGGTGTCTTCATACGCTTTACATTTAAAATATATACAGCACAGGTGAAGTTAGCGCTTAAAAGAAATCAATGAGGACAGAAAAAGTAATTAACGCAGAAGCCAAACTGCCAACTCAACATTAACAAGTTTATCCGCCAGCACAAATGCACGTAGTAATAGGTGCCCATGCGTTTGCCTGCTTGTAAAAGAATATGAGCTTGCTGTTTCCAATAACTGCAAAAATAATTCTGAGTTTAATTTAGTATGTATATATGATTTAATGACTGGAGATACAAGGTAAAAATTGTATGCTTAAAAAATAATAGCTAAAAATCGCGAGACATATTAACGGTCATTCATTTAGGCAGGCGACGCTTTTCACTAACACCAAACCAAATGTGTCAACAACGTGCGCCGCTTTACCCAATCCCTAATATTTAAAGATCTTTGAACCTGCGCAGCTAACACACATTTGAACACTCAGGAGTACCCGGATGGGTCCTTTACAACACGACGTATCTTTTTTAAACCGGAAGTCAAACTTGCTTCGGTTTGGTTTGCATCCAAATTCTCTCCGTGTGTGCTAATTTACTTAAAGTTGAAAGATGCTTTCTATATTCAAGTCCATTCCCTCGCACATGGTAAGAGATGGTGATCTTATTTGGTGTGGAGCTGCATATTTCATTCATGCTTTTCTATCAAGCTAACGGTACTGATAACTCATCAGCAGGGTAACAGCTGCTATTTTACGTTATAATATTATTCCAAGCTATAAATTAACCAACATGCAATGTTTTTGATCCATTGTAGTTTTGAACAGAGTGACATATCAAACGCGAAGTTAACCTTTTGTTAGTAGTTATGTGATATTTTGGCACGTCTGTGACTGTATTAACAGTGTTTCGTACCGTTAGCTTGTTGTTGTAGCATTCCCAGGAAGTTAATTTTTCAATGCTCGAGTTATTTAACCTGTTCCTAAGGTTAGTGAAAAGTTAAACAAAACTATTAAGCAACACCAAATTTCACCAGCTATTTATTTTTCCTAACCTCAATCTATACTGATTTTGTGACATTATTATTGTTTATGGTCAGAAAATATTTCACACCAGTCTGTACTGCACATTTGAGTTCAAACTATAGAAAAACAAGTTTACAGAGACTTCAAGTATCTTATAATGAGACTTATGAATATTACTTAAAATACTTAAAAGATTGAGTGCAAGTGAAATGTGTGTGGCTGCAGGAGTCTATATTTTACAAACTGTTCTTAGAAATCTCATCTATAAATATATTTGCCCTCTTAATGACTCTAAAATTAAACTAATGTTGGGCTTATCAAACATAAAGTTTAGTACTACACGCTAACAATCCCAGCTATGGAAACATTGGTATATTTTCTCTTATATTCTTATCAAACCATGTCATTTATTTTATGTAACCCTAACATCTTATCTTTTATCTGGACCCTGTGTCTGTAAAAGTTTTGGTTTATTGTTTATTATGTTTTCCCATCTGTTCTGTTACAGGATTATAAAGGCCAGAAACTGGCTGAACAGATTTTCCAAGGAATAATACTCATCTCAGCGGTAACTATTCATGACACATGCCAGCTTCCCACGAGAATGCCTTTGAGTTTTTACCTGTTGTCAGTTTCACTGATATCATTTGTATCGTCTTTTCAGGTGATTGGATTTGTGTATGGTCTGATCATTGAACAGTTTGGGTGGACCGTGTACATAGTCTTGGCTGGTTTTGCAGTGTCCTGTGTGGTAAGTTTATTTATTTTTTTGGTACCGTTTTTAGGGAAGATAGGATGTGTGTATATATATATATATACGATGTAATGTGCACTCAAGATAATAACATTTCTACCATTGTACATGATTCTGATAACACAAGACAACGCCATAGATTAGGACAAATAAACAAAATTATTGCACATTGTTGGCTGTCTTGGGGTTTTTTACCATGTAAATACTTCTTCTGTGAAGGGAATAAACAACAGCCAACATTATATAATTTCTTCTTTTTTTGTCCTTGACTGTAGTTGACGCTGCCTCCATGGCCTATGTACAGAAAGAATCCTCTGTCTTGGCAGCCAGTTATACCAGAGACCAGCGGGGAGCCCAGCCAAAAACCTCAGGAAAGCCTCAAGAAGAAGAAGCACAAATAACTCAGAACTTTCCCTGCCCGGCTGTTAATACATCCTTTATATCGGAAACCATTTCGAATTTTGTCTCACAGTTCATATTTGGGAAGAAAACGTTGTTACAAGTGTTTGTCAGTCAATAATGAAATACTGTCCAAATAATAAACATCTGATACTCTCCGTTTTATAAATTGGATGTTTCATATATATTTTTCCCCACCTGCAGGACTTATTGATTTTTTTTTTTTTGTCGTCAATGACTCATTTGTTGGAAAACATTATGGGGAAAAAATGGTGTAAACAAAAAAAAAAACATTTTAGGATTTATTAGAAAAGATTCAAATGTTAATATCTACAATGCATCTACATTACATTATTTTGTGTTAAAGAAAATACAATACAGCAGCAGAAGTGAGATCTAGTGTTTTCAAAGATACAGCAAAGGAAAACAATCATTTAAATTCTAGCTTGCATTATAAATAAACAAATAAGCATCTACTACAGAAAGTAGAAAGACAAGGAGTGCTTTAACATGACTCAAAATCTTTGCATAGACATCCTGAAAACTACAGGAAAAATTACAAATTCTGTGTTTGAAGAATGAGGTAAAAAAAACAAAAACTTTACACAGTAATTTACATAAGATTGCTCGCACCAGAGCAGCTGCATTGTAGCAATTCAATGTCAAAACCTGCAAGCGTCGATGATTTGCATGCAAGCAGGGAGAAGGAAGTGGTAATGCCACACAAGCTTGTGTTGGGATTTTGGTAAAACAAATTAATATTTATGAAAAATATTGACCAGTGATAAAAGCATACAAGTTTCTACATGACCGCTGAAGCATTTCTCCCAAAGACAAAGTTTCCTGTTAGAGAACTGTCAAGATGCTTAGCCTGTTCTCACAAGTGGTGTCATGGTAATGCAAATGTGTATTCTCCCTTATAAACTGCCTTTTCTCTAAACCTTGATGACAATATCCTCAAAGAATTTCAGCTGCCTCACCATCACAGCATAAGCGTGGTACTTCTCATCTCCCATCTGGTCACGAAGGCACAGCTGCAGTGAGAAAAAGGATGCAAACTGTGATCAATTCGGAAACAAAGGAGCGCTGAATTAACTGCTTGAGTTCTAAACAGACGTCGCGGACAAATTGATTTACACTGCACATGGGCAAGTTAATCTATTCGAAGGTGTGATATGGATACAATATCAAAATTAGATTTATTACTTTGATTTATGGATGTCACAACTCTTATAACAAAGAAAACATTCAATTAATGCATTGACCTATTGACCAATTTAATTCACTTAAAGAAACCATACAATCCCTGAGCATTTGCAAAAAAAGTGCACTGTGCACACATGAGCAAACATATTGTCCAATAACCTATTTAGCTGCTACTCCTGAACATTTTCCCCGGATACAGAATATATGATTTGGTGTGATGTGCTTTACTTCTTTAAGAGCATACTTCTCTTTTGGTGTCATCCTCCACCTCCATGATTTCCAGGACTCTGTCCAGCAGCTTGACCCCCAGGCCCTTCACCACATCTGTTCTCAGCTGCTCGATGGCTCTCCTTATCTTTGCTGGACCAGACGTGGAGCCTTTCGGAGAGAGAAGCCGGTAAAACACAAGGAAGCTCCAGAACGACGAACTGATGACAGATAGAGTTTGATCAAAGTGTCTAACCGATTGGTATTTCACCGAGTGACAAGTTCTCAGAATCCTCTCGAGCCTTCCCATGAAGCACCAGGGTGTCTCTGTACTTCCTGTTCAGTTTAAATTCTGGCAACGCAGTAGAGCCAAATCTGCCTCGGTCCACCTCACTCACACCGTCTCCAATATCCATTCTTAAAGTTTGGGTCATCATGTGGACTAAATCCTGCATGTCGCTGGATTCAGTCTTCCTGCAGATGCATAACCAACAGCAAATTTACTCAGGCAATTTGAAACCTCAAATGTGTTAACATAGACTTTCCTGCATGAATATGAATAGCAAAGCAGTGTGGTGACGTGTGTGCTCCCACCTTTCCCTGCAGTCTCCCTCTGAACGTTCTGTGGAACTTGTGGATGAGCTGCACTCGTCTTCATCTGACCTTCGCTCCAGCAACTTATCCTGCTGCAATGAAAAACTGTTGTGACATACGTTTTTTCACACACACAAACACACACTTCTGTTTCAAATTCCCTGTAAATACTAGCAGATTAGATTTATTTTTTTTCTTCATACCAGTAGACATTTAAAAAGTGCTGTTCCTATTTAATGATTGTATGAATTACAATTTGACGTCAGAGTATTGGGGTGTCGGTACCTTACAGTCGGTCTCAGTCATAGATTCTGAAACGGATCTGTTATATGGAGCGTTGTAGTGCTCGTCCTTGCTGGAGGTGACATCATAAGACGCCCGTCTTACAACACTAACAACTGTGGAGAGAGCAGGAAAGTATTTAAGAAAAAACGGTCGACTACCAACTATTCTATTTTTTTTTTTATATATAGAGCTGTAATAATATAGAGAATATTTTACTTAAAATGTGCACAGGCATTTTTGCTTCCCAGTGGGGTTCAGTGTATATTAAGTGCATATGTGAGCATGTACACTTTTCTTAGGGTTATAGTTTTGTTATTGTTTTTTTTCATTGCTTTATTTAAGCCTCCACTAACTTTAGTTTTACAGTTTTTTTTGTAGGTCCAACTATTAGTTTTGGGTTTCAGTTACAGGAAAAGACAATAAGTACCCGGTTGGCTAGAACTCTCTTGGGACTGCCTCAGTCTTCTTCTCTCCCTGGCAGATAGAGGACGATCCTGAAAATAAAATTGACCCACATTTTCTGTGACTGATAAACCACATCTGCTGATTTCAGCAAGAATAGACTAATACATAGTGTTTTGCACTCCATTCAACTTGAAATAAATGCTAAAATGCTTTACACTAACTAAAAACACAATTCATCACAATTTGTCTTTTTTAAGATTGCTTTAAGGAATGTTGATAAGACACATAAAATGTGTTTCATGCAGAATGTATAATCAGAATTAGAAAGGTGCAGTGATGTGGCTGTACACAGTGCACGAGTGGAGGAGCACTCTCACCTGTGGCAGTGGTAAGAATCCGTCCCTGGAGGAGCTAACTGAGGTGGAGGTTGCAGCTACACTTGCCTTCTTGTCCTCTGTGCTCCTCCTGCTCCTCTTCCTCCCCTCCACAGCGACGCTCTCAACAGGAGGTGGAGGTAAAGGTCTAGGAGCTGCCACCTTGGACTTAAAGAAGGCAAAAAAAAATATTAATAAGAATTTAGTTGAATTAAGATTAGAAAACCTCACTGACTGTTGATCCTTGTGTTATTCTAAGTTCTCACGTCCGTCATATTTACTGGTTGGCTATAGCACTGCAGAAAAAATGACTTATTAAAGAGGATATGTCAAACAATCATATCTTGACTTGAACTCAAGGTAAATTACGAGTGTCCCTTCACAAATGCAATATGATAGTCAGTTTGATAAAAACAGCAGAATTGACAGTAGTTGAGCAAAACTCTGAAAGATTTTCTTCTTCACTTCTCTTTCTTATATTGTCCCATGAAGCACCAGCCTTAAGAACCAGGTAACTGAACTGCTTTAAGATTTAAACATTTTTTTTATTCACAGCCCAACAATCCTTGCACTTTAAGATCCTAAGTTTCAAATACCTATCCATCTTTACCTTGTCCTGATCTCCATGTGTCCGTCTTATGTCCCTCCCTCTGTGCTGCTGTGATATAGATGGTTCTGATGAGTACAGGGGAGTTTGGCATGGAGTGGTCGGACCCAGCTCACTGGCTGGTAAGGGAGATTCCTCCCGAACAGGCTCCTAAACAGACACAATTACACTTTTCCCGCTGTGGCAAACATCTTCCCAAAATCCAAAAAAAACATCCTGCACTTTGTGCCATTGGGTGTCAGCACAGCAGTGTTACACAGTCAGTTTATGGGCTTTATTCTGGCAAGAGTTCACAGAATGAGTACAAGGATTGTAATGCTCACCAGTGTTGGAGGGAACGGCTCTAACAGCTTTTCAGTAGATTCTAGGCTTTCCTACAAAGACATGATTTTAACACATGTTAAAAACTACACAAGAATACTCCTAATAACAGAAATACCGCTTTGTTACTAAGAGCTCTTACTTGGATGTCTGAGGTATGGTGCTGTTCCGGAGCTCCCTTAAGAAGGGTAACGGTGTCACTTTTATCGTCCATACTCACTTCCACATCCACTTTGATATTTTCTGTATTGGATTTGTGTGCAGATCTCCTCTCACGCTTAGAAAAAGCATCCCCTCTCTCCACTTCCAGCTTTGGGTTCTGCATGTCAGCCTCTTTAAGTAACTCCATGGTATCACCCTTATCATCCACATCTGACATTGGTTTCTCCCCACAGATAGAAAATGTATCCCCAGGGTTTGGCGTGGCCTGTGGATGAATGTCTAACAATCCATTGGGGGCCCTCCTCTCGTCTGTTCCCCGACTGCCAACACCTGATACAGACTTCAGAGGGGGCTTAACAGGGGAAGGAGGGGGAGAGGGATCTGGTTTCCCTCTTCCCTTGCTGTCTTTGTACACACTGTGAGTCACAGGTTCATGACCTGCACGGTGGTGCGACACAACTGACTGGGGCCCCTGCACCTGCTGCTTCATAACGTCCTCATCCTGCTGCAGTTGGACATCAATATTGATGTTGCTGATGGTTGCCAGGGATGCGATGCTGGCTTTGAGAGCCTCAGGTGAAGGAGATTTGGGTGGCCGAGGTGTTTGGACTGGAGTGAAGTCTGCGAGGCCGTTCCAAACTTTATGCTGTTGGGATTTCTCGTCTTTCTGAGAAGGAAGAGAAAGAAAAAAAACAAGAAACATGATAAACACTGACAATGCTCTTAATAATTGGAGCAATCCAGTGAACTCTGTGTGACATCTTACTACATTGACAACCAGGAAAAATCTACACATACATTACATTAACAATTTATATACAATAACAGAACTTATTCAGGACTGAATTGATTGATTTGAAATACCTTGATGCTATGTCATATATGGTATAAATCTAAAGATAATGCTGCAAGAACATTATATATTTTCATATTATAGGTTACACACATTATAGGTTACACAAATGAATAACAGTTGTCCTTATCGCTGGCTATTTGACAAGCACAGCAGACCGCTGTTAGCGTTAATTATAACCGACAATCAAGTTTAGTCAGTGCATTACAGTCCGTGACAGCCATACCCAAGCGGCAAACAAGGAGTTTCCATGAAGGAGTATTTCATTTCAACAACTAGCACGACTAAGTTGGCAAAATAAAATGCAGTAAAGCATGGTCAAGGACATGACTATTCAAATCAAAAAGCTGCTCCTCATACTGAAATGTCATTGTTGTGTATAACAGAAAATACCTGCGTGTTACTATTAATCTATTATAAGATGTAGGAGCTCAAAGAAAATCATGGGATACATTTCAATAAGTGACAACACCGTAATTCAACACTGAGTGACTGAAAACTGTGGGAATATTCTAAAATATTATAATACAGTTGTCTGTGATAAACCAGCCTTGCAATTCTCCAGTCACTCACCCGTTTCACCCTGGCTACAGGTTCAGGCTGGGGACTTCTCTCAGGTTTTGGCAGAGATGACACCACAGACGATTCACTGTTGGCCCTACAATCCCCACTGCCACCCACAGCTTTCTTTCTTGACTTGGCAGTCTTTCTGGTAAGAACCAAATCAAACATAAACATGTAAGAAAAGATGCATCATTCTGTTTAATGCTAGCCGCTCACTGTGGCAGGGAAAACAAATGAAAGGACAGAAACAAATATCTGACTGTAGAAAATGATTCAAGTTGAAGTATAGTGAAATGTGCATACAATAAACAGCTTGAAAGAAATTAGGAATAACAACAAAGCAGTCTGCTGTCAGTGCCACCTACTCTTTAGTGGCCTCGAGGAACATGGCAATTTGTCGTTTGATGTAGGGCTGCCGGAGGATAAGTTTGACATCAGGCCTGTCTTCAGGTCTCTTACACAGCATGCTCTTGATCAGTTCTCCCAGCTGGGGATCATATCTACTGGGCATCTGCGGCAGCTGATGAGAAAAGCAAATAAAAATGTTATGAATCATTGTGAAAGTGTTTTGCCATAAATTATATTTCTAGATCATTAGGTTTCCGAAAAGTAATGTTCTGTATTAACTAGAAGAGAAGCAATTACTAAATTCCTGATCAATATGGCCAAAGTTACTAATGGATAAGCCCACAACGTTTTAATCTGCGGACAAGATCAAGACTCTTCCCAACTCCATGGAGCTAAAAGAAATGTCCCTGAACTTCTCTGACACTCTCAGGAAATGACAAACAAACTTCAGACTCAAATCAAAAACTAAATAATATATCTGTTTGCAAAAAGAGGATTGCTGTCGCCTGGAAAAGCAGTAATAAAACATCAAAAATAAAACTATTCAAACTTAACCTTAACACAATATCTTATAAAATATATGTAAAAAGGTGGAACCCACCTTTCCTTCTACAATGCGATAAACCAGCGAGTTCATGTCCTTGGCATTGAAGGCATGTTTCAGTGTGGACATTTCATAAACACAGCAGCCCAGGGCCCATACATCTGACTAGAAACAAATAACATCCATTTGTAAAGCAGTTTCTATGACAAATTATGAAAAAACTACAAGGAGTAAGAACAGACAACCAAATTACCTTGTGGTTATAGGGTTTATTCGAGAAGAGCTCTGGACTCATGTAGTAAGGGGTCCCTATGAGTGTGCTGGCCATATCATTCTGGTTCTCCAATACTCGTGCGATGCCAAGGTCTCCAACTTTGATGATGTTGGTCTTGGTCAGGAAGATGTTCTGCGTTTTAAGGTCCCGGTGAAGAATGTTCCTCTCATGCAGGTACTGCAAAGCAAAATCCCAACAGTGACTTCAGATGTCCCGTACTCGTATAAAGAAAATAAATGATGTCTGACCTGGCATGGCTTTCACTTTCAATCAATACCTGGAGTGCCATGGCTATCTGGACAAACCATTCCACCACCTGCCTCTCATGTAAGAGTTCGCCCTTTTGCTGTTTGAGTCGATGGTAAAGGTCACCGCCTTCACAGAAACCCATCACAATGTACAGCTGGCAGTCATTTCCTTCCCAAGACTCCCTGTATGTCACGATGTTAGGATGCCGTAACTGGGACAGAAGCTGAGCCTCCTGCTCTGCAGCATGCCGCTCCCGCTTGGAGGAGGTGGTTAAATTCAGCTTCTTAATAACATACTGGAAAAAGAAGAACATTGCACAAATGACTCTCCCTGATATGGAAACTAAGCAAAACATTTGTATTTGTCATAATATATTTGCGAAAATGTTCAGAAACCAAAGCGCTTGGAATCAAACGTGAAAAGTCATCATAAGGTGGAAAACTGAAGCATTTCCAACCAGATTGCAATGAACTGAACTCAGTTTTAGGTCACATTTACATAAATACATTAGTTTATGAAAACGAATGACTGATGTAGACAAGGGATTCCTAAACCCTGTCAATGGTAGTGATCCTACATATGAATAAGTACATTATGGTTTAATGGCTTAAATTCAAACTACAAAACTTCCTTTACAGAAGGGGGATAACAGTCACCATGATGGTCAGAATTATTATTATCCAGCTACAATTTCCAGTTTCTTAATGTGGATTGGGTTAAAATAAATCGTCCCTGTTGTCTCAAAGCCTTCAAGGAATCTTTTAATCGTTTAATGGACCATGCAGACCGGACACAACTTTTATCAGCTGTTACTGTCCTATAAACAACAACATACATTATCTTTACTAACATATGACTTTGTTTCCTCATATCTTCCAGTTGTTAACATTATTGTGTTCGCTCCATAAATCTCAAACATAATGTAAAAGATCGTAAACAAATTAGTGCGGTTTTAGCCGACTTTAGCTAACTTTAAGCTAGTTGAAGCTTAGCTGGGTCTTTGTAGCGTCATGCCAGGTGATTATAGCATTTCAGGCGACTACAATTGTTAAAGCTATACGTTGCTTATTTAAATGAGTGTGGGCTGTATTGCATTCCCCACACACTTTTCGTTCCTCACCTGTTTTCGGTCTGTTTTGTGTTTCACCAAGTTCACCTCCCCATAGCTCCCCTTCCCGACGACCCTGATGAAAGTATAATTATTCATCGTTCTTCAGAAAACGCTTCATAACGCGACCTGAAACCACTGAAAACGTCACAGGACATTTCCGGTCACAATAACGATTTCATTTCGTCCCATACTCCAGCTGCAGAGACGAAATAAACCTATGAAATCTGTTTGGAAAACTTCGCAGTAGCTCACAGCGCCAGCGATGAGATTTTGAAAACGCAGGAAATCAGCAGCAGTCGATAGTTTTTCGTCACTAGGCAACTGTCAGCTCGCTGCCGACGATGGTGAGAGGGTCCAACTGCAGCAGAAACAGCTCTGTGTGCACCACAGCGCCACCCAGCGGCGGCAGGCAGACACTGGAGCAGCCTGACTGCTTTTACCGAGAAACTATTTATTTACAAATGTAAAAGTACAACATTTTATCTCGTTTTTTTTCTGCGTTTTTAATAGTCCCCAGAAACAAATGTCCACTTTATGTTGGTGTGTGTTTACATTTCATTGCCTGGAATTATACAATGCCACATTGTTGTATGTAAATAAAGGTAGGAAAAGTAAGAGGCATGTGTAGTAATAACACAGGTGTAATCAATCATTTTACTCATGCTACGTTTCATTTAGCCAGCACACACACAATACCAAACCTTGGAATTGGTAGGCCTACATGTAAATGAAATGCAACTTCCATTAATTAAAGTTATGAGTTACACCTGCACTCCTTCTGCCATGACATGTCAGAGAGAGTACATTTCTTACACTGCACTGTAACTTTTATTCCTGTATTTTATACCTGCTTTTTTTTCTTTTTGGCTTGTTTTGATTTTGATCTTGCCTCTTTAATGAATGTCCTTTGCACGTTGTTTTAATGCTTCTGATGTTTTATGTAAAGCACTTTGATTGGCCTTGTTTCTGAAATGGGCTATAAATAAACTTGCAATGCCGTTTACAGGCTCAATTGTATATACATTTCTTCTTTTAAAAAAAAATGCTAGTATAACATAACACAAGTATGTTAATGTTTAAGTCCCCTAAAAATGAACAAAACCTTTACTTAGCTTAAATGTGCACCCGAACTGATACGCAGCACAGTTGGTTATGTATGTACAGCTACTACTACTTTCAGGCAGATTGTTTCTGTGGACTTGCTATAGGCCTTGTCTGTTTGGGGCTATAATATCCACTAGATGGAGCACGAGACCACCTCAAGCAGTGCTACCCAAGACTACTTGCTCCTGGCAGCATGAATGGACAAGGAGAAGTCAGTTTAGGATAACCATGTCAAAAATAAAGATTCAATAGACAAACAAATGCAATAAAACAAAGTGGAAATTAATTAAATTAAAGAAGGAAATCATTAAGGATGCATAGCATGCAATATAGAAAAGATGTTGTGTATGAAATTTAAGCTTGACAGACGATAAAAACAATAAAAGAGAACAAATGAATGAGGCTAAAACAGTACTTGCAGCTGTATGAAGGACAGCAAGTTAAGAAAAACTTCCTCAGGGTCAAACGTTTGCTGCTAATATACCAACTTTTATACTGACAGCATACTAGTAGTAGTCTACTACTGTTAAATGCTGATATTAGTAATGACAACCAGTTCTGTAGCTTTTCTTTGCGTGTTTGTTTGTGCACTTACCACTGGGTCAAATCAAGTAATTAAATAGGAGATCATGTGGTCAAAGATAATCTCTACAACCTCTACAAGGCCATTATCACTATGACTACTCATGCCACTACTACTTTGCTACAATCTAATGATTTTCATCACCACCATGTTTAATAGAATCCAAATCAGAAATACTTAATTGATCCCTGGGGGGAAATTTATATAATATATTATTTATTGATATAATATATATGAACATAAAAAAATTAGAACAAAATTGAAAAAAATAAAGATTTAAAAATATGTATAGTTCAATATATATATATATATATATATATATATATATATATAAACTGTGTGAATACTAATGCGCTGAAAAATGGGATCTATGATTAGGTGTGTTAAAATGTAAGAATAGTATAAATAAGAATAGTAGTCGAAAAATACACTATAAATAAATAAATGCGGTATTTTTTTCTCCAAATTTGTTTATTGGATTTTAAACAAGACACAAATATTCAGATAGTTACTTTTCAACTATCAATATAGAGTCAAGTAGGCTATAACATACATCGAGAGAAACTTAACCAGCACATAGAGCTGCAATATTAAACAAGGCAGTAAAAACAAGACATAACAAACATAAAAAGTAAAAGACGAAAAAAACAACAACTAATCAATGTAGTTTTAATGCCAGAGTACGGGAGTATTGCAGGTTAATTATTATTGAACAGAGTATTGCACAGTTGAAATAATAAATGATTGACAGTTGCATGAATGTCGTAGTATACAGCAGGGGTCATTAGTTATAACCATTAAGGCTGCACACCGACCCACTCACCTCCTATTATAAGTACCGGAGGAGAGCGGTGACCAATAGCGTCGCAGAACTGTTTACCTGTGCCCCACAGCTCGCGCGCTGATTGGTCCGTCGGCCGTCCTGCCCTGAGGTGACGTCAGAATGAGCGCTGCTGGTGAGGTTAGTACAGATTCCGTTTGAGAGCGCTCCGAGTTAGAGAGACGGACAGACGGACGGACACCAGACACACGGCAGTTGGACCTTACGGACTGTTAAATTTCAGGTAGGAACTACGGCTGCCACTCTGTCATGACACAAACTTTAATTCTGACTCTTTCTCAAAGGTTAATGGAGGTTGGTGCGTGGTTTCTTGTCAGGGACATTTGCCAGCTCGTTTTCTAGCCACATTTATCACTAACGTTAGCTAACCTTAACAGGCGCTTTACGTCCACTCCTTTTCTTTAGAGGGACGTTTTACAACTCTTTGAGGGATGTTTAATGACTTTTAAACTGTACGTCGTTTTAGCGTTACTACAGGGGAGGCTGCTGAAGTTAAGTGTCAGTGTCGTTGTGTACTGTCATTCACACGGAGGGGACCTGTATGTAACTGAAGCTGCAGTTTCGAAGATCACACACTGACATACTATGCGAGGGACTAAAGTGATACTTGTCATCTTCCATACAAACCAGTATAACTAGACTGCTATCTGAATGAATGTAACGTAATGAAGTCACGTTTATTGCCTACAGTATGGTCTGACCAAATATAAATAACTATATGTCTCGAGAGCCTTGGTGGTGTTATTATTAATCTTTGCAGCTGAAATGGCGTGAAGTTTTTTTCTCAGTAAACATGGCAGGATGTGTATTTTTAGTTTTACCCCTTCACTCATTTCTTCTTCCCTCTTTCTGTTTCTCTCTCCCTTTCTCTCTCTCATCTCTCTGTCTCTCACACACAAACCTCCCCACCTCTTCTGTCTGTCTATGGGATCTCGTAAGGATAAGTCTGCTTATCAATTAATAAGCTCACTTTAAGAGGAGATTTAATGTGCGTCATTAACACCAGCTGACCAATCAGACTGCTGTTTTTTTTTTTTAAATCTCTCTGTGTTTGCCAGTAATCCAGTGGATGTATAGGGTTCACAGATCGAGGATTGGCAATATAGTTAATCAATAGTTAATGAAGTGAACAAGTTATTAAACAGGGAATCACACACTGCCCATCTACTGCTCTCTCTCTCTGTGGTCATGCTTCTAGACATGTTGCTCTTGGCTCGCAAGAAAAAACACTCGCCCACCACAGACCTGAGACTCTTGTCAGTTCAACCGTTTGACCCAATGAGTCATTATTGTTTGTTGTACTAAATGTGTGAATGAAGCTTTGTTGTGCTTATAAGCACAAGAATTTCGGGAGTTGGAAAATAGGATTGCTGTCCTTCAAAAAATCATTATATTGTATGAAATGTGATCCAAAACCTGTGCAGCTGGCCGTGAAAAAGAATGATCAGCTTTGTTCTTCAGGCCAATTCAGATTGATTACGAGGTTCTGCTTTCTGCAGCTCTGAAGGCATTAAAAGATCACAGATGTAGCTATGTGCCTGACCTAACGAAGCCCTGAAAAGAGGTAGTAAAATAAAATCATTACAAAACTAGACCTATTTAGCTTCCAGTGTAGTGAATTGGATTTAACAGGAATGCAGAAATGTTCAAGAGCTCAGTTGGGTAAAGTTTTAATTGAACTTTTAGACATCTTGTTTTAAAAACAGCTCCATAAGTTTGTTTGTTTGTATGTTTGATTCTTTGTGTGTGTGTGTGTGTGTAGTGTTGCTAAAATTGTTAACATCGTTGCAAATAAAATTTCACGCTCTAACACCATAACCACATGTCATTTCGTCGCGTTTAACTGTGGTCGTGTGTACGTGTGTGTTTCTTCTGTCCACTGCACATCACAGGAATGGGAAACCAGTGAGTACAGCGACTCTCTTTTGTGTAAACCTTAAAGAAAAGGATGAATGCTGCATGTTACATACTAGTCAGGGAATGTGATTATGGTATCATGCATCTCCTCCAGCCTCTTCAATCCTTCTGCTTCTTGGGTTTTGAGCAGCTCATCTTCACCCGTTGACCAAAAGTCATGTCATCAGTGGACATGGAGGGGCTGTTTTTGGCCTTCTACATGCTCATACGTTACCTGCATGTGTCTCTCTCCTCTACTCTCCCACATTTTTAAACTTGCCCCTATCTGCCCCTGCGTGTCTTAAACTTGAATCTTATTCTGCTGTTTAAAGCTTTTGCCTGTTTGAAATACAGACCCAACGTTGTCCTTAAAGCTTTAATTGCTTGAAATGTGTTATATGAAATGTACTATGATGTTGCCTAATGTACAACATATCCAGATGGTTGTGCCATTGAAGTGAAATCCAACTGTTATGAAGGAAATTAAGGTACATGTTTCGTATTTTCTGTAGCGTTCTAAAATTAACACAACCAGTTAGGAGCAGGGGTTGATGCATTCATAGATTTTACATGACTTTGATGTTTAAATGACTTTGATGCTCAATATCACCCATTCTCAGTGCATGAATTAACATGAATCTCCATGAATCTCCATATGAGCAAGGTGGGATGCTACAAACAAGCATTATGTGAGAGGCATTTTCACCGTTTGTCTGGCTTCAGTTTGTCTGCAGTTATTTTTAGCCAAAAGGTTACGAGACCTACGCTGTAAACGGATGTAGTGTGATGCCCTGCCTAAATAATGTTGGTTAGAGCTGCACGTATTATTTTTATTTTCAATTAATCCTTCTTGACGATAGCCGATGGGCTCAGAGATTGCATTTCCGCCAAAGCGTTCCACCTTTTTTATTATCCAGTTCAGACAGTTTACCTGTATTCAGCCAAAGCCCGCTCAAACGTGATTGGTCAATACTACTTGGACTACAAACGGAAACCAGAACGCATCGGATCACAAAACCTTGTCCCATTGCCTGCAGAGTGCAGATATCTGTTTATAGAGATTAATAAAATGACAGAACTGCAGCCAAATGTGTATCACAGTTTACCAGAGCCTAAAGTAATGTAAGTTCAAATATATATATATATATTTTTTTTTTTAACATATATGTATATATGTATGTATATATATATATATATATATATATATATATAAAACAAGTGTTTTGAGTTTGAAGTTTTGAAATAGAAAAAAGCAAGCACATCTTCCCATCTAAGAGGCTGTAATCGGCAAATGATCGATATTTGTAATTAATCAATAATTAATCAAAGATTTTTTGCATAATTATCACTATTCAATAAAGTATATATCAATAGTTCTGTGTTGACCAGCTAGTCAGTTGGTTGCAGCACTACAAACTCATAGTCCTCTCCTTTTGAAACCAGAAAGCCTAAAAAAATGTGTGTTTTTTTTTTTCTGTATTTGCAGACGTTGATAAGTACACATTCACCAGCATTGGGAAAAATAATTCATGCTCGGTAATGGATCCTCAATTCTCAAAGAAAGAGACTGGTGTCAAGTTGAAGATGCACTGAGGACTAGAGTTACAGTCTACTATGTATTGTTTGTTTGTCCCCTACAGTAGATATTAGCCTCCAGGAACAGAGGCCCTAATACGGTAGATTTACCGGCAAACATTTACCACACATTAGACTGGACTGGACTTCCTCTTTCTGCTTCCCCTAAGCACATTACTTTGCATGCTGCTTTATCATGCCACGTTTAGAGATACTTCCTTTTACTTAAGTTGCTTTAAATTGCATGCAAAATGCAGTAAAGGAAATTATGAATGATATCAGTTGAAATGTACGCTTAGTTCCTGGAACTTTTGGTTACATACATTGTTCAGTGAGTTTATTTCAGGTGCTGCATGTGGTGTATACCTGATCAGGCTGTTTAATTTGCCACTGCTTCTTGTGTGTGATATGTTCTGATCCGTATCCAACAACAACACACGGATGCTTTTGTTATGTAATTATAAAATTAAACAACACAATGCAGCCAGCCATCAAAGTGACCAGAATGATTTCCCCCTTAGCTTAGCTTAGACACTAAAGCAATGTCTACTCTCTGATACCATAGCAGTAGCTTTGGGTTTCCATGACGACACGTATGAAGCCGACTTCTGACATTAGTGAAGGCTGAGAGAGGGCCACCACGTGTGTGTGAGTGTGTGAATGTGTGAGTGTGTGTGTGCAGCAATCAGTAACTGCACCTCAATGCAGCTAGAAGAGGCCATGTCCTATTAACATTTATTCTGAGATAACGGCAGCATACCCCTGATTATCGCTTAATGCCACTCATAAACACAATTCAGCATTAAAATTAGTTACCTCAGAACTAATAGGGAAATGATTAATTGTGCCATTATGTAGTCTTTAACAAAATGGCTCTTGTACAATCCAGAACAATACGTTACATCATCTCCTGTAGACAGACTGGGAAGTTGCCAGGCAGGCTGCAGGAACAGATGAGGAGAGTGGCACGCTGATATGAACAGGGCTATTTTAGTCCTTCAGGTCTTGAGTTAAAGGCACTTTCTGGGTTTAGATGATGATAGCTGTGACAGCAGTGATCACTCCCCCTCTTGATAGTGTGCTGAGGACAAACATCTGAACGTTAGCTTCCTCTGAAAAATATGAGCAAGGTAGACAAAAGTAGAATTAACGTTCTTTATGTCTTTTTCTAACTCTTAAAGGTAGGAGTGTTTTTATGCTTTACACATTGGCAAGAATTTTGGATTTGGCCCAGTTTGTGAAGCTAATTTGTATCATTTCACTTAAATTTGAGCATTACACAAGCTCAGTAAAGTCACACATATTACAGATAAGCTGACATTCTATCGGATGATAAGCTTGGCTCTTTTACAACAGTGAGTGTGCATCTTCTGACAGAAGCCCGCCTTAAAGTTTCCGTTATTTTTAGTTTGACAATACCATTGTTACATAAAAAGCACTATGTTTTATGCAGCTCTTACACTGCTTGGTTGTGGTATAAAAAGGTAAACCACTTGAACTTGTTTATATATTACTTATTAACCTAGTAGATATTGACCATGACTTTTAGCCTTCTCTGCCATAAATTCCACTCTACCCTTTATAGATCATAAAGATACTTGACTGCAGGGCATAACTTTGCATAACATGTCAGAATAAAGAAAGTAAATCACATTCATTTAGACCAGATCCTTTGTCACGTTGCAGCAACCACCTTGAATAGTGCTGAAACACAAACCACCCTAAAGTTGCAGGACTCGAATAAACAACAATGACTCAGTATTTACCTGTGACAAGTATTTCTGTATAATGGATGAAAGGCAGCCTGAGCCTGTGTTGTTCAATATCCGGTGTCATACAATATGTTTTGTGTGTGAAAATTGTGTTAGAGAGGAAACGGGATTTACTGCAGTCTTAAGTCACCTGAGACGCATGCAATTATCTACATGTAACAGAGAGTCCACATTTTGTAATAGTCAAATATTTGTCAAGCTACTAATATGGTAACTAATAAGTTTCGGTTAGTTAGAAGTTATGCTTTTGGCATCATGACATGTGATTGTGCTAAACAACTAGTGAGTCACTTTACTTATTTGTGTGACTTTTAGCTGCAGGAAGTGCATTTCTATAACACACACTAATGCAAACCCCAGCCATCAACCCCAAAAATGTAAATGTTCGCTCCACAACAACATAGTAATGCTCTTAACAGCAATGGGACCTGCCTCTAACTAGTGTTTTTTACACATGGTTAGTGTAGAGTACTTTTGTGTTAGAAATATGCACACATCATATGTCAGTATTTCCCAACATGACATCATTTATTGCATACTATTAGTGTGTTATTTCAAGGTGGCAAACACTGTAAGAAATCCACTGAATAATGTTTTCTTTGTATATTTGCAGGTAGGGGGTGGAAGCAGTTAAACTTTTGGTATTAATGAGCTTCTCCTTCTCTTTTTCTTCACTAGTATTGTTTCTGACCGCCACAACAAGAAGATGCCGCTGGGTGACGATTGCCATGACTGGAAAAAGAAGACCACAGATGTGAAGGATCAGTATGACTTTAAAGAGATCCTGGGAACGTAAGTGTGTCAGTGCCATGGGCAAAAAAACCTTGCGTTTCACCTTTTGTATGATGGCTTTTTCACACTCTGGGAAACATTGCCACAAATTAAGGATGCATTTAATGCATATCTGTTAGTCGTTCTCTCAGATCGACAAAAGACAGAAGATTTGCATTTGTTTTGTTTCTGATGCCAGCCGCTTTTGTATGGATTGAATTTTATAAATGAACATGCAAGTATTTGATTGTTGCTGTGTAATTACTGGAGAGACATGTATTTATTACAGTGTAGCCTGCTGACAAGGTTTTGCTGTATTTTGTAAATCAGTCACTGCTCGAAGTATATTTAGGATGGGCTGCTCCTGTCAGTGTCCCTAGAGATAAACAGCTTGATGCTTAATTGGACATAAGAGGCTCTAAATGGGAACCTGATGTGGTGCAAGAAGCACACGTGGTAAACTCAGCAGTAGCAAAAACGCTCTTTTTCTCAGGCCATTCTTTTGCACCTTTACATGTTTGGTCATTTCATGGCTCCTAACAAATTAGCTTATGCCAAGGTAAGTAGAGTGGCACAGAAGAGTTTGTATTAATGCGGATTAGGTGGTGCAGTGCTGTTATGTACTGTATGTTTAGTATTTTTCTGGATGCTCAGACCCCCTGTTATTGCAATATTAACGCAAACAGCTATTTTTATGCTTTAGTTGAAATACACAAATACTTCTACACAATCTATAAACCTCTGCATCAATTAAAAGCACAATATTTCAAGGAATTGAGACAGTCTGCACATGCTGGTTAACTATTTCCTTGAGATTCCACATTTATCTAGTGAAAGTACAGAGCCCCATGACAGATCGTGTGACATTTTTATTTGGGCAAAACTCCAAACACCGTTTCCACCGAGGATATTTTCTGTCAAGTAGAAAGGATTATTTGGGAGTGGTCAGTGTATGCATTCTAAGGCAAATGCACACAGTTACCCTGCAGTAGATTTTTGTCAGGAGAATAGCACTATTATGTATATTTGGAAAGCTTCTCATGCTAAACTTCTGTTGACATTGTCTAATTAGAAGCACCTTGTTGATTTACCTCTCCGACACAGTGTCAACAAACCAGCAACAAAGCATTACATTTAGAGGTTAATTTTCTGCTCCCCGCATGTAAATGATTGTAGACAGAACATTAGAAGCACCTCTTAAGGAAATACAGTTCACAGTGAAACAACACCACTAAATATACAGCGTCATAGATTGCCAGGAGTTGAGTCAACACCTCTGACACTGTGTCAACGAAAATGAACCTTAATACACTTTACAAAGATGGGAGTTATTGCTGGGCTGCTGTATTCGAGTACATTAGACTGTACAGGTGTACTTAATAAAGTGGTAAATCAAGGATCTGTCATGGGACTTTACAAAGACATGATGAAGCTAGATCTAACTAATCAACACTAATTTATAAAGCTAGAGTGGCATTTAACTACATGTAGATATATACAGACATTTGCATTGATAAGTTTTACTTGACATCAGTTCCAACCTTAGATTCTGGCTGGGAAGAGTCCTGCTGCTGACCCACATGTGTTCTACAGTAGAGCCATAAACAAAGTGTTTGTATGAATATTTGTTCTTCTTCAGGCATGGGGCAACGATTGAACTGAACATTTAAAAAAAGGATAACAATGCATGGCAGGTCTAAATCCCACATTAGCAGTTTTTCGGAGGGGAGAATTATACTGTTACTGTTGGGGTATAGTTCTGTTGGATGGGTCTCCTCTGTTCTGCTTTTCTTGCTTGGTTTTTGGAGTGCATGATGGCATGCCCACTGCTTGTCATTGGTAGAGCTCACTTCTCATTTGCTTCATCTCTCAAGCCCGATTATATGGCAGTTTTTTCTATATTTATGCACGGAAGCACAAACATAATTCTTGTAGCTATGCAGGACACCTGTCCAAACCCAAATGTAATTTGTCACTCACAACAATAGAGCAAATTCCATCACCAAGACAGGACCATTTCTGTCCTCTTGATCCCGCCTGGGATTGACTTGGTCCTTCTGTCTAAATGGTCCTGCTAACCATCCCACAGTGAAGCGTTTGCCCAGTATTTCCCAAATTGACGGATGAAATTTGGACCTTAGTTTTCTGTCGAAGAACAAATTGCTCTGAGAGTGCAAGTGTTACTTTTAATCCTGCTCTTTGTTTAATCACTCATTAATCATGGGTGCTGAGTGTCATAAGACAGGATGTTTATCCAAGGTGTCTCACTTGATGCACCTTTTACAGTACATACACCCACATCCTTGTTAGTCCAGGATTAAATTGTGTGAACACAAACTCAATCCAAGTGTATTTTGTGAGTTTGTGAAGCCAACCTTAGTATATTTAGTCACTAATGCACAGATGGTAGAACAAATATTGCAAGCATCTCATGAAAAGGACTGAAGTAACTTAACCACAGTTACAAACATTGCTACAAAGGTCTGTCAGAGGAACTTGCTATCTTTCCTGTCTGAAACACTCCATATGACAAAATCCCACCCAACAAAAACTGCTGCAAAAAGCCAAATAATCTGTGGCAAAATTTGCAATAGCATTGATCAAAAAATGCATAATTACCTCTGCCAAAGAGGTAATTATGTTTTTTTCTGCTCCATCTGTTTGACTGTCAGCAGGATTATGTAAAAACGAATGTCCCGATTTTCATTAACTTTGGTGGAATGGTGTAGTATGGGCGAAGGAAGAACCAAATAAAATTTGGAGCGGATCCGAGTCGGGAGCAGATACACGCATTATGTTTTTACTTTGATTAACAGTGCGAGATAGGGCATTTGTGTTACATTCATATCGTGTCGGAATAGTCTGAAAAATTAGTTCTCAAGTAGGCAAATTCACGTGAACGCCCCCTCAAGTTGGAACAACAACTCGCTAACAGATATCAACATGTTTAAATACTCTGAGCAATAAAATACAACATTTGTTCTTTGTGTCGTCCGTGTTGTTTCCACATTACGACCTAAAGCTCACGAACACACCAAAGTCGGAAGAGCGATTTCCCATTCTGCAGTTCTGCACTCCATTCTAGTTTTTTAAGATTGAAGGGAACAGACACAATCTGACAACGTACAGTGAAACCGCATTAGAAAGAATAACAGTGGACCTCAGTTCAAATAACTTATTAGGGATGATTGAAATGTAAACTGACAATGTTCAATGGTATGCAACCTAATGCAGCTAGTTTATTTTATTGGGTTAGTTACTTCTAACAGAACGTCTGATTCATGAAATGTTTAGATTATTTTGCTAGCACCCAGTGTGCATAGATAAAAGTGTACATATATACAGGTAAAAATATACAAAAAGTTGTATAGGCCTATGTAAGCACAACTGATGGGTGCATACATGAAAATGTTTTCCAGTCCTCCACCTGCCCTCAGTTTTGTGCTGAGCTTGTTTATGGAGAGATCAGCAGCTCACAGCATCACTCAGCTGTGCGCCACATTCATTTGCCGTTGCTGGATTGTTGTCTTGGTAACAACAGGAGACACTTTCCATAATGGACTCAAACAGTCACTATGGAAACAAAGTTTTTGATTTGCTATTAATAATCCTCTAACGGCTGCATATGTGTGCATTGTGCAAGAGATGAACTCGCTCTCTCTTTTACAGGAAACACAGAAATAATGACATACATACAGACACTTCTCTAAAGATGTGCTCATGTTTCTGCTGCCTCCCTCACTGATATTTTGACCATGGAGGAGATATGTTGTAGGTGCTACAAATATCCTCATCACTGAATTACATGTTTATCATGTCTCAGACATAAAAGCCCATCAATGTACCTGTATATAATAATGTACAGTATATTTAAAAACAGTATTATGTATTCTTTAAAAGGTATTCTATAAAGAAAGAGTGAGCATATTAAATGGTTTCTATTACTTGTCACCTATTGGCCTCTGCAAACTAAGTATAACGTTGATTGACTTGTTATGTTGAGATGTAATAAAAAAAAAAAAAAAAATTCAGAGCAGTGACATATATACAATCACAAATAAATTGTTGTCACATTTGATTATTTCTTTAAAATGTCTTCTGTGACACAAGTAGTAATGATACAGGCACTTTAAACCAGATACCAGTGTCATGTGCGGGTTTATACTGTGAATCCCCAGCTGCTACCACATGTTTTTGTAATCAAAACAGATGGGAATTAATATTGTACACACTGTCACTGCAATCAACTCAAATCCTCTTTTGCCTTCCTTCTTTTCTCATTTCTCTTACTTAATGTTAATCTATCCCCCCCACCCCCCCTCTTTTTCTGTTTGTGTCTATCTCTATTCAACCAAGCCCAAAACCACATCCCTGCTGTCACTTACCCAGCTCCATTTTGGCTCTCCATCCCTGTCACCTGCTCTCTAGCCGCTTCCTAGTTTCACACTGTGTTCGCTGTGGAACAGGGATCCCAGTGTGACCTGCCTCCCTTTGATTTTCGGCTGAAATGAAAGCTTTCATTATACAGGGATCAGGACACACATAATGCCAAAACATTGATCCTTTTCAGTTATTGAGTTATTTTCAATAATAGTATAGTACAGTCAAATAACAATCTACTCTTAACAGTTGTTGGGGACTTTTGTTCATAAAATTAAAAACATTGGAACACCTTTTTACACCATGTCATGCCTACATGTACATACCCACCCTTCCAGACCTTCTTGCTTGGACAGTTTGGATTCGTATTCCTCTGTAAGCTTTTAGTATTTTTATCGTCTCATCTATGTCTTGCTTCTAAAACCAATTGCCAAATATAAGTTGAAAGTTGACGTTGATTCCCTTGGCTTTATTTCAAATATTGACTAACCTTGCACTCTCCAGCATATAGTATGTTGTTCAGTATGTCATCATTCAAACCTGACTGCTTATAGATTCACAGGTCACATATTTGGAAAATGAATATTGATTTCTTTCTGCAACTCTATTATGAAATCATGACATTTTTTTTAGCAGTGCACCAATTCTACTTTCATTTCCAACAACCAGCTCACAGGTCTATGAGAGATGCAGTCATTAGGAATAAATATTATTCTAAATCTATGTATCCTGTAATATTGATATACTGTAAAATCCAATACAGCAAACAGCAGCTCTGTGTTTTGTTTTATTAGTTTTTTTGTTTTTCAATGTTCCCCACTCAGCCTCCAGCTTTTTCAGTTTCTCTACTGATGACAAACAGTTGCCTTTTCTGACATTTGAATGAATGCCAAGAGCGGCGAGGGGAAATTCTCGGCATTTCCAGCCCAGAATACATTGCAAATGGAGACACTGGGTATAGGAGGAAGTGGAGGGTAGGGGAGCGTGCTGTAATCATCTAAAATCGTTAGGGTTGATGGATTGGCCCCCGCCTATTTTCTGTCACTCATGTCCCCAGCCCTCGCTGGCCGTATGATCAGCCTATTGGCCACAATTGATTTAGGAAGAGTCGTGTGTGTGTGAACGTGTGGGTGAGGGAGACAACACTTGTTTTATCTCTAGTTGTTTGTCTGTGCGCATATGTTTGTAATTGATGGTTCGTAGTTGTTCTGAATGTCTTCTTGATCACCTTTGCCTCCAGTCTTCCTGTCTCTCTCTCTCTCTCCATCTCGCTGAATGAACACTTAGCACCCATCCATCACACA
Organism: Bovichtus variegatus; assembly: GCA_943593645.1. Classification (NCBI taxonomy): domain Eukaryota; kingdom Metazoa; phylum Chordata; class Actinopteri; order Perciformes; family Bovichtidae; genus Bovichtus; species Bovichtus variegatus. Next base: position 12,526,251 of record CALSCE010010661.1, read on the forward strand.
TTTTTCTCTTTTTACCAAGCAAGGGGCCCTCTTGCCTACAAGTGGTTATTTTTGATTTGACAGACAGAAACATCTCTCATTAAAACCTTTCTCAGGCATTTTTTGTGGGTGACCTATTCTTCCTCATTGCCTTTTTTAAATCCATATTCAGTGCATAAAAGACCACAAAAATGAAATACCCGTGGTTTTAATGCGTCATATTTTCATCAGACAAGTTTTCTGATGTTTTAAATCTTCCATCCAGAATCCACACAGATTTTTGTTGTTTTGTGATTCACAAATTATTGTTGGGCTGGGACACAATCTGGTAGTCAAAAGAGGAACCTTTTGCTCCACTTGTGCCCGGTCACACTCGTGCCTCTCGGCTACATTACACAGGTTTTAACGCTCATTTACCACTCGGGCTAAGGGCTCTCTGCTTCTGAGTGGAAAGGTTCAATAACTTGACACTCATTAGGGTGTGTGTGTTTGTGCGTATGTTTTCATGCGCAAGTGTTTGTGTATGCGCTTGTGCTTGCCGAGGCATTTGTGAAAGACTCTAAATTGTGTGACAAGAGGTGAGGCTTTGACTCTGCCTTAATGTCAAACGCACTTTAATTAAATTATGACATGAAAAAATAATGCAGATTCTGTATGTCATTGCCAAAGGTTTATTCTCCTCTCAGACTTCTCTTTATGTTGGAAATATTCAACGAGCGAAGTAGTTCCTTGTTACAGAGAGCTCTGAGTATTTATGTCTATGATGCTTATGTGCTAAAGATTCATGAAATACTGCACAAACAGCAAGGTGATAGATGTTACCATTAATAAACAAGAGACTTCTGTTTTTATTTACTTTTGTATTACCTGTGCACTCCAGGAGATGAGTACAAGTTAGGGGGCCACATCAACCCAAAAGTAGAGGACATTATAATATTAGGAAAAACTGACATTTTATTGACATCGATTTTTCTTCTTCTGATACATACAGTATATATATATATATATATATATATATATATATACTGTATGTATATTGTGATATGAAAATACAGGAATTTTCACCAGATGACGACCTGTTTTGTTCAATATCATGCTTTATGTACCCGAATTATCAACCAAATCTTCCTTTATCTGTGTTTTTCTCCTCTTTCTCGCTCATTTCCAGGTTGTGGTTGGCAACTATAGCGTGGCCTGCTTTCGTTATTTGATAAATTGATCAACAATAATTAGGATTGATGGTTCGCTTTGCATGCAGAGCCTGAATGCCACTCACTAGCAACAGTCTCTTCTTGTGCATTAGTCATAGAAAATGAGATCCGTGCAAGTTTTTTCTTTTGTATCAAGCAGCAAAAAAGTCGTAGCATGACGTGTTTAAGTTAATTTGCCTTACTTGAAATTGCACGTCCTGCAATGTGACTATTGCGCATTCATACATTATGAATATTGTCCTTTCAGAACGTAGTTATGTAATATTTAAACAGAAACATCTTATTATGGCAAAAATGGTATTTGATATTAACAAACAAATCATCCACACAGAAACATGTACAGTTTGTTGTGCATTCTTCAATCATACCAATAACATATTACAACATATTACTGTATCTATTGCCTGATACCAATAAGATATACCAGAATTTGACTTCACACAATGGCCCTGAATCGCTATTGTTAAACTTAATTGCTTCATTGCTATGATGTCTTATCTTCCTGATTTCCACATAATGAGTAGGCAAAGAAGCCTGTGAACACCCATCCATCTGTCACCATACTTTAATGCAGTTCTAAAATTTAGTTGAGGTGCAGACACGACGAGGAGCCCAGAAATGAGGCTTGAGGGATTTTTTTAGCCCAGACCAACTTTTACTGTGTACTATTTTTGTTTCTCCTTCATTATTCAGTGTTTGTGAGTCAGAATCAAATCAAATCAAAATGACGATTAACAAAGTAGCATCTCCGACAAAAGGAAACAGCCACCTTTCTAGAGCAGATGAGTCTCCCAGCATGAGAGCTGTCCCACTTCATCTATTTTTCATCTCTGTCTCTCTCCATGCTTCGCTTTTTCCTCTCCATCTTATCTCTTCCCATAATTTACATTATATACAGTATATATTTCATATTCATCCCTTTGTATTCCCGTCTTAGTACAATTTCAGTCGTCTTCCCTTAATCATGTTTCTCTACAAGGGTGTCACACATGCACAACAATGGCCTTTCTAGAAAAGCGGGACTTACTTTTCTTTTCCTTGCTTAGCTTCTCTTTTATTAAAGGGTTTGATTGTGTCTAAGCTGTAGGATGAAATAGAGCTAAGAGCTTCCTTCATTAAAGGGGAGGAGGCAAATACAGTGCCCTGCTCCTAAACTGGACCTCAAAGCACATGCAGGTCAACATGTTACTGTGTCTGCTCTTGTAATTCGGTCTCAGCCGCTGATAAGACCATATAGGAGGTATGAGTAAGGCTTGTGGCATGCTCTCTCTTAATCTGTCTTCTCATCTCCTCTCTCTGCCTCTTTTAGGATTCAGTACTTCAGTACTTCAGTACTACACATTAATTGTGCTCAAAAAGTGTGCAGATGCCCTCCTGGTCACCTTTTAAGATAAGTTATCAACCATAGAGAGATACAGTACAGGAATATAAAATCAAGTCAGCCACTGATTAATTCTGAGACTATCACATTCATTCTGACACTCTTCATAGCAACAACAGTTTAACCTTTATTCTGACAAACGACAACTTGGAACAATTCCCAACCCAATCCTGAAAATCCATCCCTGCTTATGGCACCATCAGCCCTTCAGCCCTGCCCTGACCTAATTCGAACAGAAGCCTGCGTCTCAGCACAGCACAGCTCAGCATGGCATAGCCTGCAGTTCCTGGAATACACACACAAACACACAAACACACACACACACACACACACACACACACACACACACACACACACACACACACAAACACACATGCATTTATGGCCACTGTCTGGCCCACTTATGCATCTCCATCTGCTCACAGCAATATATCCCCCCTAACAATTTTAAGTACTCTTGCAGGCTTGTCATGTACATCTTCCCACAGTCTTTCGCAATTGGTATAATCCCTTATTGCCCATATTCTCCTCATTACAAACTGTCCACATATCAGCATACTGGTTTGAGAAGGCTTTCCTTTTGCTTTTTATCTCTGGTCCTAGAAATCCTTAGGGAAACAAGTTCTTGGCTTTGCAGCTTAATTACAATCCAATATACCATTCTGATAGGGATATCGTTTTTTTCATGTCTGTGTTTCAAAGCAACTCCTTTCGGTAAGTGGACTTGAAACAGTGGAAAGTTGGATCTATTCTTCTCGTACATGGAGAATAAAGCACTTGAAGTTGCCTGTATTGAGCCACTAAACGGCTAATGTGTGAGCACACAATTGCCTGCATCCACCACAGAGCAATGTCATCCATCCGTTTGAGTCGAGTTTCTGGCTGCCTGACAGATTTAAAGTCTGACACTGTCTCAAATTTTAGCTCCATTTTAGTTTCCTTAGCAAAATATTTGTGTTTAGCTCGCTAGATGTTCGTCACTCTTTAGCAGCTACTTACTAAATTGGTCTGTCTTTGGTGTTTGGCAGATCAGAGCTGTTTTGTTTTGAAGAGTGGCCTGTCTGCTGCTGGAAACTGTATTGTTGAGAGCTTTGAGACTGAAGTAGTAAATACACAGACCATAAAACCAAAAATAATGAGGTAAATGTGGCTAAGAATCTGTGTTGAGATTATTATGTAGGGATTATAATTATCTGTGTACAAGAGCTTCTTTAGTTACTACTAAAACTGTTCTGGGAACTCTCCTGACACTTCACATGCTGTTAATGGTTCATGGTACCTGATGTACACACCAGAATAAATGGAAATTGTTAGTCATGCTCACATTCAGATTCACAGATAGACAGAAATGTTTGTGAAGTAGTTTGGGGAGCAAGAGTCTGAGGAATAGTGGATAACCAGTATCACTGTCGCTATCAACATACTCTTCACTGGAATTTATGACGGTACACAATATTTTATATTTCTTAATATGGTCTTGACATTTTCTCTTGGTGAGCCATAGTGTGGAGTGCACTGAGGCCTTCAGCCAAAGGCCATAGTTACTGGCAGTGAGTCAAACATACCAGCTTCATGGCAACACTCATATTAAGGGATTATTAAAATGAAAGTAAGCAAAACACAATGGTACCAGCAGATTATATTTGTTATCAGTATAAAGTAGACTAAATATATCCCTTTTTGTTATTACAATTTGGGGGTACATGTATTCATCAAGAAATGTTTTCAGTTCAGTGCGCAACCAAAGCAATAATTACCAGCACAGAAATCCTTCTTATCGCACATGTGTGACTTTACACACAGGAAAACACAGGATCCAAGCAAAGTGCTTCAGTACCAGTACCAGTGGCTAGATTTTTTTTGGCATGATGCATATAATTATGGCCCACTAGGCACTGTTATGTGTTTATATTTTTCTCAATAAACCACAGGATATGTATTAATAAGGGTTAGGGTTAGGGTTACTCTAAAATGCTCCACAATGCTCCACAGAGTACAGGTTAGCTGCTGAATCGGGTAATCATTCTCTGTGGGTTTATAATAAGTAATCTGATCCATAGTTGATGTAAAAATAGCAGCTTTAAGATCTCACCTTTTTAATAAGAATTATTATGCTCTTAAAATCTCCTTTCAATATTTTTGAGTAATCTATCTAGAATTGAAATGGCTCTATATATTGGAGCATTAAATCTACTTCATAGTGCGTGTTTACACTAAGTTGTTATGCATTGTGTTAATTCTCAGATAAGGAGAGCGATTGTAGTTTGGTTTTGCAGATCTTTGTGTTTGGACAGCCCACAGAGCAAATATGGTCTTTTTATGTTTCAGGGCCAGAATCACAGTTGGGTATCTTTTCGATCTGATTGGACCAGATGGTCCTTCCCTATGTCTCTCTGACCTTTCCACAGTTACCATTTTGTCATCTGCTAACATACCTTCTTGACCAACTTCTCAGCAGGACAGATGGCACCATTGGTTGGAGTTTGAGAAATGTGGTTTATGAAACAAAAAGAAACATGGCAGATAGTCAAGGGAGCTCTGTATTCTCAAAACAGCAAAGCATACGAGAAAAGCTTCCTTGTTTATTTTATAATTAAAATCATTGGCACAGACACCTATGTAACACAGCAGATGGTAACAAAAGCGAAGAACTGTTTTCTTAAAAAGAGAAGAGAATGAGACTCTTGTTAAATCCACGAACAAGCTACAGCAGTCACAAGAAAATTGCAGTCACAGCATACAGAGAGTCTTGTTTGGCTCTGCAGGAAGACAATGCAGATTGTGTTTGTATTGATTGCATGTGAAAGTGTGTCAGTAATAGTCAGTAATAGTCTCTGTTGATGTTATTTATGGAAATCCTCAGAGCTCGTCTGGTTTTATCTGTGTGGATGTAACCACAGCGTGTTGTAATGGTCTGCTAGTTACATGTTTGCATCTTATGTTATGTGCCTGCGTGCTTGGTGTATAGGAGTGAGCTCAAATGCGTGTATGGTGGCTTGTGAGATCCTCATCAAATTCCTTGGTTTTGGATTATTTTGAGGCACAGGGTGAGGCATCGTGGGATACACACACTTAAAAAAGGTTGCTTGTAGTGACCAAAACTAAGCAACGGCAGCGACATCTGTATTTTAAGCAAGCAGCTTACTCAGAGACAGAAAAAAAATGACGTAATAATGAGCTGAGTGAATTAACTATGCTACTATTTGAGATTTTTGACTAAAAAGGTTGCTTCTTGTCCACTGTTTGGGTAGGAAACAAAGTGTTTGAACACGTAATTTGTGCACAATAATGTAAATATTTGCTCTGTATGAGGCTTCAGATATTTACATTTTGTTGCTGCCTGTCTATATTTAAACTCTTGTGTAACGTATTTGCGCAGTGAGTTTCAGAGAACACACCCCACTGTTTGGATAGTGGCAGTAAGCGTGTCTTTATCAAGGGTTTAGTGGCTAATAGTGTGTGTGTGTGTGTGTGTGTGTGTGTGTGTGTGTGTGTGTGTG
>CALSCE010010661.1:12532421-12560501 GCA_943593645.1 Bovichtus variegatus
GTGTGTGTGTGTGTGTGTGTGTGTGTGTGTGTGTGTGTGTGTGTGTCCTCTTCCTGGACACACACAGGTCTCATGGTGGTGATAAGAACGTCCTGTTAGGAACAGGAACAGCTCAGCAAACACAGTTGTTTACTTTATAATCCAGTTAAAACCTCCGCCAACATTAAGCTCTCAGCAAACTCACCACTCTACTCAGCACCCATCAAATATTCATCACAATTATGCCGTTCATATTTTCTGGGTCTGCACTGCGTCAGTGGCGGGGTAAAAACTGACTTTTTTGTTGTTTTTTTTTCTCTCTCTACCAGAAGTAGAAGGTATTCTTTGCCCTAATTATCTGAGGTTAGTGTAATGTCTGCCCCACAGCTGGTCACAGGGATTTTATACTGTTCCATCCTCATAGTAGAAATATCGTGGCTCTCCACAATATAGTCTGTACAAAGGTACTCGGATGAGTGAGCCAATTAGAGACGGGACAGGGTTTAACTGTGGAAGCATGTTCTTCAGGAGTATTTTTCCCTCACGTAAACTTTTCAACAGTGTTTTTGTTGTAACATCTCAGCATTTGTATCAAACCTCCTGCTCATCTCTCTCCTCTTCATCAGTGCTAATGAAAATCTTTCTAATCTCAGCATTAATAACTTGGATTATACAACAGTGAGTTGTTATTGTAAGCAAGTGGTGTTGGCAGTAGAACTCAGCAGACCACTGCCAGCCAATAGCTATATATAATTATTGCTGTCATGCCCAGAGTGAACATCATCATTGGCAGAAAATGCCTTGTTTTATGAATTGTGGCGCACCGTCCACAATATGCAGAATTCACCTGTTTTTAAATGCCGTAGTGTTAGAGATCGTTGCCCAGCCCAACACAATGACAATGTTACCCTGCAGTTCACTGACATTCACAAAGAAGGAAGTCTTTGTTTTCCTCTGTACCATTTGTAACGTAATGTTTTGTATTTTATTGTTTGTATGAAATCGACATGTACTCAATGTGTAACTTTGCTGCCTTCTTGGCCAGGTTACCATTGAAAAAGAGATTTTACCTTAATTGTTTTTTTTTTTATCCGGTTCAATAAAATAAAAATAAATAAACAATTCTGTAAGTAATAATTAAAAAGGGGAAAACAACTTTGTGCCACTGGAAAGGGTTTGCATGCAAACAGCCAGACAATGGGACTATCCATTGTCCAAAGACGCATTCGTGTTCCCAATGTTTGTGTGAACCACTGTTTGACACTTCCTCAGAGCCCCTCGGTGGGAGCATGGAGAATGTCAAGTAAATCCTCCAGATGCTACAGAGGAATGTGCAGCACTGACAACCTCTTCCACACAGCTGGATTTCTGCCAAAGCTAATGGCCTTTCTGTGACAGTTTTACATTCTTGTTGAGATGTGACCACAAGGCCTCGCTCCCAGGGTAATTGTTACTTTGATCAGGAAATGGGTTCAGTATTCTGTTAGCTTTGAGCTTTTGAGGTCAATAACACCGGAGAAGTTGTATGTGGGTCACTCTGGATAAAATATGTTAAGGAACCAGAGATTAAATATAAACGGTAAGTTAGATGTAATTAACTAGTAGTAGTTAATTACATACTAGTAGTAATTACTACTTGTGTACTACTAGTGTACCTTTTGCTATATCGTTCCGACTTTGTACGCACTTTCCTATGACTCCTATATTTACTTTTTTTTTTTTTTTCATAAGACATTTGCAAGACTGAAATATTGGTGTTTCTTGGATATTGTTGCTGCTCGTCCAAATAAAACGCATACATCTGCAGTACGAGAAACCTTTAAGATCCCCACAATAATTCAATGGAGTAAAAAAGTGTATGCACATTGAAAATGGAATCACCAAATCCCCCTCAGTTGTTAGGAAGTCAATGTAAATACAGCAGTAAATAAGTCAGAAAATGAATGCTGTGTGCTTGGTGCACTTTGAAAATACACACTTTACACACCCATATTGTCTGCCTGAGGAGAAGAGAGCATTTTCCACTTCATGTTTCTTACTGCTTTTGGACAAAGAGGAGGTTCTTCTTTGTTGTTCATTTTGAAAATGTAATCGTAAACATGATTTATAGAGAAGTTCTGGTATGTAGGTCATGCACTTTCTTTTCTGGTCATAGTGGTATGGAAGAACCATGCGGTCCTTCCTCTTTTTTTTTCTATCTACAAACTTAGTGACCGGATGATTATGGTTCCTCTTTGCCCACTCATACGTGGCCAAAGAGATACTGTAAGACAGCTGACATTCACACACGCACACATACACACACTCGCATTGTTTAAATGACTTTACATTTAGCAGTTTGCAAAAGTGCACCAGCTCATAGTGGTGTCTTGTGATCTGTTTGACTTTAAACTTTCCTTCAACCTTCCTACCACTTTGAGGATACAGAGACATGTTTGAGGATGCTGATACTGCCAGCATTAGTTGGCAGCACAGTTACTATACCTAAACAAACACACATGTGTTCACCATGAGTAGATTTAGCAAGAATGACTGTCTGGTATGAAAATATATAAGTATGTGTAAGACCTGATGCGCAAACTTCCCTGTAAAAATGCAACCACTTTCATCCAAACATTTTTGCTTTCTTCAGATGAGGTTTGAATGGTTTATGTTATTGCCTGACACTTAACAACTGTCATAGCCAGGGATGTAACAATACCTCAGTTATATGCATGTATCTACACAGTGCAGCATATATCACAAGGCTTAACTGTGAATTCATAAAGTCAAAAAGAGAAGTGAAGTGAACGCTTGCAAGGCGCACACGTGACAATCTGTCCCGTCTCTACAATCCATCCCATATTACGTGAACGCAGCATAAGGTCTTGTTTATAGGATACACAGATGTTTTGCACCAAGGCTAATTACTGGAATGCAAATATATATATATATATATATATATACACACACACACACACACACACACACACACACACACACACACACACACACACACACCTGCGTGTTCCTTATTCTCTGAGTATGCGGATCCCATGTGTAAAAGCTCTTCCTCTTTAATTATTGAAGTAACATTTGAAATATTTAGTATTCATTAATGTACCACATAGACAATCGTAACTGGCACCTATGTGATTATTTAATGAAAATCAATCAACGATTAGTCAACTAATAGATAAGTCGATTAACAGAAAAATAATTGGCTACATCGTTAAATGCAAAAATGTCAGAAAATTCTCTTTTCAGCCTCTCAAATATGTAGATTTCCTGCTTTTCTCTGTTTAATATCATATTAAACTGAAAATCTTTGGGTTTTGGACTAACAAAACAAGACAATAAAGACATCTCCTTGGACTTTGATAAATCCAGAAAATAATTTGCAGATTAATAGATAATGAAAATAATCGTTAGTTGCAGCATTTATCAAAAGTCATCACAAGGCATGACGATTTAAAGTGATTGTGTGTTATTTCAACCCACATACTGTAGACACTATGTTACCTAGTCCTCCAGGGACTTCATACATATAATAAATCTGAGACCACTCCCACTGTAGACCAACTGCATGGAGAAATATGTTCGTCACACAAAAACATTGTGTTTGAAAATTTAAATAAATGCTGGTTTGAGTTCTGTTGCTTTACTTGTTTTCCATTATTGATTTTAGTTGCCAGGGAGACACATGTAGAGAAAAAGAGAAAGAAATGTAGTTGTTTATAGTAGAAGGCCTCAGGGCAGACCTAGTGGCTGTGCATACCTCAGCATGTCACAACCTAGCATAAAACTGTTGTGCAGTGATATCTATACACATATGACAAACATACAGTACGAGATGGTTTATATACACGTTGAAATGCCTGTGAAGGGATAATGTTATGCTGAAACAAAATAATGAATGGAGTTAGCTGCTTTGTCATCCTAATGGTTATTTCGTCTGAACCTAGGTGAACTGTATGAGCCACTTACAGTACACATGCCTAAATATAAAGTACTTAACTAAACTGACATGTTTTCAGTATTATTGTTATTATTAACTTTAATATCAGTGAAGCAAGTTAAAAGAAAATGAAAGAAAGAAAGATACCTGTTACCTACAGAGCCGCAACGATTAGTCAACTAATAGATTATTCAATCAACAGAAAAATTGTCTGCAACTATTTTGATAATCAATTAATGGTTAAATACATTTTTCATGCAAAAATGACAGAACATATGGAGACTTCCTGCTTTTCCCTGTTTTATATCATATAAAATGGAATATCTTTGGTCTTGGACTGACGAAACACGACATTTAAAGACATCACCTTTGACTTTGAGAAAATGGGATGTACATTTTTTTAACCATTTCCTGACATTTTATATACCAAACGATTCATTGATTAATCAATAAAATAATCCGCAGATTATTCGGTGACGCAAATAATCATTTGTTGCAGCCCTAGTTACCATACAGCATGTTCCACAGAATGATAATGTGTCCATCAAACTGATTGATGGGCATCACACGAGTGAAGCTTTAAATCCAAAACATTTTTGGGCCAGTATCAACAGTTGTCACCAAGACAAACCTCAGTGTTTGTTATTGGTGCTTCCAAATCATCCCACCATGTTGTCCCCTCTCCAAAACTTGACTCATCACCAACCCAAAGACTTCATAAGGAGGCTGAAGTTAAAAATAAACACAATCTGGCATCAGCAGGCTAGAATTTCTACCAGCACTTAGATGTAAGTGGCCAAGTTATCATGAAAGTTTGGACGATTTAACATCAAAGCAGGAGTTTCCTTCTTCTTTTTTTACTCCATATTGTCACAGATGCATGTGAAGAGCTTGGCTTAAACACAGGAAGATAAATGGCCTGAGGTCTGACAAGCTGACGTGTGTGTTTGTGTTTCAGGGGAGCTTTCTCTGAGGTGGTCCTGGCTGAAGAGAAGAGGACCCAGAAATTGGTGGCTATCAAGTGTATCCCCAAGAAGGCTTTAGAGGGCAAGGAGAACAGCATCGAGAATGAGATAGCGGTCCTGCACAAGTAAGTGGACTTCTACGATTGGAGGAAACAGCAATAATAGACCCTATATTTATTTATTAATAAATACAACCTGATGTATAATGTGTATATGTATTTTACAAAAAAAACTTGCATTTTTAAGACACAAACCTTTAGCGATGTGCAGCATTAGCCTGCATCTGAAATACTAGCCACACGGTTAAAGATGGTAGATTTCTCACTGTATCTCCATTACTGCATCATGTAAGTTGTATTACATTACTAGATATCATATACTATGTTTTATATGATATATGCTATACGTAATATGCATCATACTTTTGTTTACATTTCACTTGATCACTGTAAGACTTGGATCCATATATTTTAATCCATATATTCAGTACAGAAAGGGCCAGTTCACCTAAATACTGAAAAAAACTCATATTGTTACCCAGTCATCCAAGTAGAAAATTCAACAACAGCTTGTATTTCAGGAAACAATGACCTGGTTAATCTGGAAAAACCACAGACCTCAGTGTGAAGTGCTCATTTCTATTTAAGAAAAAGTCCTTGTGAAACCTGTTTAAACGTGGATTAAACCGACCAGCAGTTTCTGTAAAATAAAAATATTGGAGTTGTTTATTCATGTGGAATGTTTCTAAGCTGTGACCATCATTATGTTTAACACATTATTATACACCTCCATTGTATAGGGGTGGAAAAATGTTTTTCGTAATTTGGGTGAAACGACCGTTTAACTTGAGCACACACAACAATAAAAACAAAACAGTCAACTTATTTAGTATAATAAACTTTAAGATCACAGTGCAATTATTCTATGATTTGAACACTTTAAATTCCTTAACCTTTTTTTTCTAGATTCATGGTGTCGCTAATATAAGTGTTTTTTAGTAATACAGAGTCTTATGCCCAGGTGAGCTAACACCTACAAAAACCACCACACATGATTCCTCTTCAGCCAGCTCATGCACATGTTTTCTCTCTGCCTGCGCAGGAGATATACTGTACTTTTTTTTATTTATATAAAGACAAAGGAAATGACAACAACCCTCCTTGTAATTGTGGTGCTGTTCAAACGCACTCCTCTTCAGATGTGGGGAATTACAGGCCATGGTGAAAATGGCTGATCTACATCGGGTCCCAGGTTATTTTTAGAGCTCTTGTTGCCTGGGTTACAGGAGACACAACTCTCGGCAATATACAGCTATGATCCCTCCTGAGGTGAGGCTGGAGGAATGAGAGTGGTGGGAGTTAGTAAGCAGTTATAATTTTGACAAATGGAGTAAACTAAGGTAAACTTGGCCTGAAAATCATGGTTGGCTTGCTTTGTCTGAAGCTTGTGTAGACTCATACAAAGGCTTAATTTCTCATTTTAACACGTCATCCTCACCTCCCCCTCGGTACCCAGAGCATGGGAACAGGGTCTGACTGAGTAGTACTTCCTTAAAGCTTCATTAATCAATATTTTTATATTAACAATGGATGAAATGACTAGATGTAATGTGAAAGGCGTGACTCATAGTAATGAACCCACAGAGATGTATCAGTCGCCCTCAGCTCTGCACTCTTTCAGATCATTGTTTTGGTTTTATGGTTTGCCGTGTTACTGTTTAGATTCCCTCACCGCTCCCATCATTCTTATTTCCTGCAGCATTTAGTAGTTGAGAAGCAGATATTTTCTGAATCTTTGAGTAGGTGTTATTGTAAGCAAAAAATAGTTTAATATCTTAACATTTTCTTTGGTTTGCAAGATCATAAAATCATTGAAAATATATTACCTCCCTTTTGATTGTTCAGTCCATTTAAAGGTGTAATCTCAGCAAGTTGTTTGAATACAACAGCTAAACCCAACTAACCATCAGTTCAAAGTATAACACTAATACTGATTACGTACCTGTGTAGTCGTTCAAAATCAAATCCCACTATTGTGACAACAACGTACTAATCACATATAATGAAATTCACTGTCTACCCTCCCCACAACACTGAAGATTTATAGTGAAGTAAACCTCTAGTTCTTTTTACCACAGGAAACAGTTACCACACAAACATGTGTTTATGTAATTAACATGTTGAGACTGAAAGGGTGGCAGAACATTATGCGGCCGACACTATCTCCGCTTCTCCTTCCTGTGATAAGCTAAACCTGTTGCTTGACTTTTCTTTTATGACTCTTGTTATATCTCCCGCTGTAACTTATTGGTGTTTATCCAACCTGTGTAAAGCACTTGTGACAGGATTCTGATTTGAATATGAAAAGAAGGGAATTTATTATAAATGTAGTGTCTAATGCCCTGGCTTGTGTTGGGGCAGATGTAGAGCCAGATCAGTCAATTCATCTCTGTTCAGATTGCTGTTTGTTAAATGGCCACCCAGCCTAATGGTAGTTTGATATACCTCTAATGTAACCATGTGATATCATCACATTGGTTAGTTGGCTGTTCATCCTCTTCCCATTTTAGACCAAATATTTACTCAAACATAGACGTGTGCAAATACAGTGACTAATCTCACTGTGGTAAGCCATTTGTAGCCGTGCCAATCAGAGGAATTGCTGTGAAGTTGCTGTGGAGGCTCCGTTGAAACTCTGAAAAGACTTATTAACTTGGCTGTACAGCATACCTGAAGATAGAAAGTGGGTCGATCAATCCTGGACTCACAAATAATTGTGTGTTTCTGACCACAAGCTGTGTGTATCAGCCCCATGATTCGAATCCGCTCAAAATGTAAGGAGTTCTTCCTTGGTGCATGCTACATCCTTCCACCAAGTTTCATGCAAATCTGGCCAGTAGTTTTCCGCAATCCTATTGATCGACAAACACACAAACAAACCGGGCCAAAAAACATAACCTGCTTGGCCACAATTGTGCCAGAGCTGTGAGAAAAACAAATGAAATACAAAAGCAAATGAGCAAAGCACTAATCCTAAAGTTTCCTTAAAGGATCAATGTGTAATTCCGAGCCACCTGCTCCAAAGAAATAGGGGGTAGTATTTCACCTACTGGGTCTATACAATCTAAATTCATCAATCATCAAATTCATCAGTTATTAAAAAAACAACTATAGTATGTTAAGCTGTTTATATTTTGGTTGTAGTAGTTTTGCTGATTCATTGTATTCTACTGTATTCTTTATATTGTGTATTGTATTCTACAGCTATATATCTCTTCTAGTGTTGATATATTCACTGTGTATTTTTTACTCCTGTGTGAGCCCGTCTGTCAGTCAGTCAGTTCATTAGACCAGACTGCTGAAACTCTGAGAGCCGGTCTAAATAACTCTGCTATCTTATAATCTTCACGTGGAGCTTAGATATCTTTGTGTTCACTGTGGCACTGGGGGTTGTACGGTCCGTGTAATGTTTTGTTTTGATAGTTTGTATGTTGACTTGGGTCTGGGCGGCAGAGACGAGATAACAGAAAGTTTGACGATCCGGTGGGGAGTCGCCTAAATTGGTGCTTTGTGATGCCTGCTAACGGAAGATCCGTTTGTCTGAGGCAAACAGTGAGGACGAGGCAAGGGTGTGAGTCGTAGTCTCGCTTCTGCCACCTTGGATTACATTTTTTATTACAACCTATCAAAACGTGCAGCCCTGAGTCTGCTCGAGTCAGGCAGCTGTACTTCTTCTCCCTCTGTACTGAGGGCAGGCTGGAGCTACAGTGACTCACTGGCACCTCTAGAGGAACAAGTGGTATTACAAGACAGGACAAAGCGGCACTCGTCAGTTAGCTGCTAATTTCAGTAGATATGTCTGCAACACAACACATAGACGTCTTCAACATAACGTCAACAACTCTCTGACAATCACCATGACCAGTGTTCAACATAAATTCATCACAAACACACCTGCACAGAAATTCAAATTAAATGCACCTTTACTGCATGCACTGGACCTTTTGTAGTTGTGTGTGAAAGTGCGTGCTTGAGCTAACACACTTTACACGTGTCAGGTTTAATCCATCATTCATCCTTCACTGGTCCATCTCCGTCCACACTGAGCTGAGCAGATGAATGAAGGTGTCCATGTATTGTTACAATCTGGAAAACATTAATAGCTAATTCAGTTCCGCTCATGGCTTTGTGTTGTTTTTGTCCTCCTACCCTCAAGTCAACTCAATAAGCCTTAAGCACATATTCATGGTCCAGATACTTACCTAAATTAAATGAATGGGTTAAACACAAACAAATATTTTAAAGACCTCAAGGCTACACATAATGTGTTGTAACTTTTGTTTTATTACAAGAAAACTCCACAGAGCACCTTTAAATTTAAAACTGTTAAAGTTGTCACAAGGTTGGAATGGGATGATAACACACACACGTACTCCTGTATCGATGGCTGGGTATCATCTGACATTTTTGTTATGGTACGAAAAACAAAACAATTACGTTTTACCATACTGCACCTTACTTTTAGAAATATAAACATGTTTTTAACTAAATAAGCACAAGCAGCATTACAATAAATGTGTCTAAATAAGATAAAAAAATTAAATTGGCACCTGAAGTACCTGACGGAAGATTAAGTAACAACATTATGAAAACTTTTGGTCGATACCAAAAAAAATGGTGAGGTTTAATACCCAACCCAAAATTTATCATGGCGGAAGGCGAAACAACCATTTAATTTTTTTTTTTTTTAAAGGAAAAGACACAAACAGACATTTCCGTCACCATAGTTTACAATAAACAAGGTCCTCTTGTGAAGAGCAAACCTCAGAAAACACTTCCAGCTGAAACGTAAAAAAGCTTCTCATTAAGCACCACAGTCCATCTAAGTAAGTCAAAAACAGTTAATGGTAAACAGACAGAAAATGTTTGCAATGATGTTCAATATTGAATGATACTATAATGCGACCCTTGACCAAGTTTGTTATACATACTATATAGAAACATACAATATGTGGTAATGACTCATTTTTTGGCAGATAGAATTTATGGCATAGCTGTTTTATTGAATTAGGATGTACAGGTGTGCCTAATAATGTGGCCACTGTGTGTAATACAGGTATGGTGCACACTGTTACCATACCAATCTCGATCTGGTGAGTCATCTTTTCACCCCTGTCAACGCACCCATGTCTCTCAAGGGGCAGCAGAGCACAGAGTTCAGCCAATTAGGAGGCTGAATGCCACCACACAGTGAAGCCTCCTCACATGTGACTGTTGTTAGCTCTGTGGTGGACACATACACCGACTGTCTGAACCCTACCTACGAAATCTTGTGTAATACTAATGGCTGAATACAAATGACTAGAATGTCTTGCCTTATTTCTCTTCTCTTCTCATCCACAGGATTAAACACACCAACATTGTCACTCTGGAAGAGATATTCGAAAGTAAATCACACCTCTACCTTGTCATGCAGCTGTGAGTATTCACATGTGTGTGGGTTTGTGTGTTTCAAACTCTCCCACACACTGCACGTCACATGCCATTAATTGCACTCTGTAACACACACACACACACACACACACGCACGCACGCACACACACACACAATACTGTACTCTGCCTACTCATGAGCACCAGTGGGGAGTTCGCCCTCACACCTGCATCGTGTCAGCTTCCCACCCACCACAACTACTGCAATGTCAGAGAGAGAGAGAGAGAGAGAGAATGAGAGAGAGAGAGAATGAGAGAGAGAGAACGAAAGAGAGAGAGAGAGAGAAAGAGAGCGAGAGAGAGAACGAAAGAGAGAGAGAGAGAAAGAGAGAGAGAGAGAGAACGAAAGAGAGAGAGAACGAGAGAGAGAGAGAAAGAGAGAGAGAGAGAACGAAAGAGAGAGAGAACGAGAGAAAAAGGACAGATCAGGATCAGAAGCACTGTTAACTGTGTGGCTCCAGAAAATATAAATCATTTATGCATTAATCACAGTCAACGCCAAATCAGAGACATAAACAACAGAGACAGAGAGAGACCGTGTACATTTATCAAGGGAGAAATTACTTTCTTACTAAAAGTACTTCCCCAAAATACAGTATTTCTGTTTTCTCATAATAGAAATTGTGTGTCCGCGCAAATATGTTTTGTGTTCCTTCTGAAAGTGATACACTCTTTCATGTAACACCCAGTGCTTCATTATAGTAATGGATCTGCTTATTCAGTTTTCTATACCTTGGTCCTACTACATCAAAACTGTTTGCAAGGAGAACCGCCTAAACAATGTGAATGTGGCTCCTCCTCTTTCATTGCTTGTTTTTCTTCTTCATATGTCCATCTTGCTTCTTCAAGGTGTGTGTGTGTGTGTGTGTGTGTGTGTGTGTGTGTGTGTGTGTGTGTGTGTGTGTGTGTGTGTGTGTGTGTGTGTGTGTGTGTGTGTGTGTGTGTTCATTCCAGAATTAGCCTTGGTGCAAAACATCTGTGTTTCCTACAAACAAGACCTTATTCTGCGTTCACGTAATAAGGGAGGGATTGTAGAGATATGTAGATAGAGTGAAGTCTCCATCTAGTGGCTTCTTTTTTCAAATCTTTTTTGTTATTTACTTTTTATTAGGTTTTCTTTTAAAGGAATCAGATAAACATAAGTGACACGTATGTGCCAACCTGACACAAAACACACTTAAGAAAAGAAAGACAAAGTTACAAATAAAAATAAACACACTCTTTGTGGTTTCACAGTTGACCTTTTTGACTCCCATAATAAATATTTCCATTTGGCAGTTTGTCTTGTTCACAAATATTTTCAAAGTACTATGTTCACACCATGCATTTTCATACTTTTTCTTGTTCTCCTTTACAACCATCAACAAGTAAAACCTTTAGCCGTATCGGCCAATCATTGGCCTCCTTCCATTATTTCCAGTGCCGTCTGATGTTGTAGTTGTTTTCTCCATACTGTACTATATATACCACAAGCTTAACTTTGCCTTAATGAATAAATCTCTCCCTCTTGTTCCAGGGTGTCTGGCGGGGAACTCTTTGATCGTATCATAGAGAAGGGCTTCTACACGGAGAAGGATGCCAGTAAGCTCATCCAGCAGATTCTGGATGCCGTCAAATACCTCCACGACATGGGGATTGTGCACCGTGACCTCAAGGTCAGTCGGAGATATGATTGGAAAGTTAGCCTGCATATGAATGTCACTGACAATTTTTAACTCTAGCAAAAAATAAATGTGTGTGTATTTGTGTGTTCAGGAATGCATGATTTGTGTCATGGTACTCAATCAACATTTCTGGTTTTTGTCCCTCCGACTCGCAGCCAGAGAATCTGCTGTACTACAGCATGGAGGAAGATTCCAAGATCATGATCAGTGACTTTGGTCTGTCTAAAATCGAGGGCTCTGGCAGTGTGATGTCGACGGCGTGTGGAACACCTGGATATGTTGGTAAAGACGTCAGAGAACATTTGAACATATCTGCTGAGAATGATCTAGTTTTCATGCAATATTAGCACAATGCCAATATCCGACGGGTACTGTAATAAAATCTTTCATTGAACACCATCTACGAATAATTGGAAGCTCATAGAGATATTCAAAGTCATGAATCATTTGAGACCATTAAAAAAACAATCCAGTTTAATTTGTACATTTATTTTGCAACCACGGCCACACTTAATTTTACTCGCATGCTCAACTACAAAATGAATAAATTAGATTTTTACAGTTAACATACTAATACTGCTGAACATGTGCCAAACGTTATTAAACATCTATCTGTTTTTTTTCTTCCAGCCCCTGAAGTGTTGGCTCAGAAACCCTACAGTAAAGCAGTGGACTGCTGGTCTATTGGTGTCATAGCCTATATTCTGTGAGTGCACTTTTTAAGACGTGACCCCAGACTAACACCGGATGAATCCATTAGTTATTGTCATTCATGCAGTCTTAACTATCTCCTTGTTTTGCATGCTGCCTGCTTTTATAACTTCAGTGATGCTCCCAGTAGAAAAACGTGACACGTGTGCTCTCCTGCGTGTCTCAGGTTGTGCGGTTACCCTCCGTTTTACGATGAGAATGACGCCAAGCTGTTTGAACAGATCCTGAAGGCAGAATACGAGTTTGATTCTCCTTACTGGGACGATATCTCTGATTCAGGTATCGATCAAGCAATTTTTTCTTCAGTCCTCTCATGAAGGCATTATGTAGGTTTTTCATAGACACACAGCAAACATGTATGTGTTTCTTTAGATGTGTAAATTGCCAAATGTGCAGTAAGCTCTGTTCGAGGTGCTTAATCTAGTAAAGGTCACCGCTGAAACACAATGATGAAAACAGCAAGAACAACATTTAGTCAGCTACTTCACCAACCTCAGGTCAGAAACAGTCCTGGGTCTGCCTTGTATCTCCGTAGTGCCCAAACCTACTAAATTCCTCTTGATCTATTTGAGAAGTGGTCTAAAAGCATCATCCTCACTCCTTTCTGAACGTTTTACTTTATCACATAGAGTAAAGGCAGCCACTTTATGGGATGTATTACATTTCTGTTGCTTATGCCGGTCATGTCATTTTTTCAGTCACAACCCAGCGCTTATGATCTTATGTGAGAGTCTGAACATAGACTCTACATCCCACACATGTCCTGCAAAGAATCAACAACCTTGTATGCTTTAATGCAGCTTCCAGCCATGGAAACATCCCTGAAAAAGACATAGAATATTAAATTGAGAAATGTCAGAAAAAAACAACCCCGATGGAACACCTCTTTTTATATGCAACAAAAGGGATGAGGTTAAGCTGATTTTTTTTCTTTTTCTAGAAAAATGTTCTTTGCCAAAGTTATACAATATTGCCTTGATAAATAATAATAAGATGAAATTCTTCAGAGTAAAAACCCACAAAGTCCTCTCATGCACTTTCTCCTTTAAGAAGACCAAATACCCTGAACAGCTGTTTGGCACATTGATGTGCAAACAACCATGGAGTCTCTTGGCAACACGCAGACCCTCTGTAGGCAGCCAGTACTTATCCACTCACCCACCTGACACTTCTCACCTTGAGCAAGTCCTGAGTACAAGGCAGAGACCACCTCTTACCCAAGAGTCTGTTTCCAGAGGCAGTTAAGCTCTTTCTCATAAAGAGAAGGTTTTCTAAGATAGTGAATTATCCAATCCCTACCTTTCAACTCACAGGTGGTTTGCTCACAAGCCAAGACAATGATCCCGTGTGGATGTTTCCCCCCAGTCCTGTCTCTTGGACTTGATCCCCGTTTCCCTGCTCTGGGCGAGGATCTCTCCAACATTTAGAACACATTTTTACAATTGATGCAGCGGCTACTTTTCTGGCATATTAATTACCTCAAGATTTGTTTTCTCTTGTTTATACCACTGAAATGTTATTACATTAATGCAACTGGTGACTTTTGTAATATTGACTTTTTTTGACCTTTCTCTTATATTATAGCTAAAGACTTTATAGTCCACCTGATGGAGAAAGACTCCAACGTACGTTACACCTGTGATCAGGCTCTGCAGCACCCCTGGTACTGAGCGTCCTATAACTCCTCTTATTATGATGCACTCATTCTGTCGTCTGATTATGACTGTACATGTGACTTCTATCCATGGCACACACGCGCTCATGTTTCGTCACGCCTCTGTTTGTCAGGATTGCTGGGGATACGGCTCTGGAGAAGAACATCCACGAGTCTGTCAGCGCTCAGATCAAGAAGAACTTTGCTAAGAGCAAGTGGAAGGTAATTCCGAGTTCCAGTTTATCCTGGATGCAATTTGATTTTCTCATGAGTGACTTGTGCCATCTTTAGTATACATGGAGAGAATACAGTTAAACTATAATAAAAAGTCTGGTCTTGGTCTGAACTTCAAAAAATGTAGGGAACCACTGTTTTAGACTGCCTTCTGTGTTTGTCAACTTTCAGTTTCAGATGAATGAGAGTCTATAGATTTCACGGTTATTTTACATTTGTGTCTTTTCCCCTGCAGCAAGCATTCAACGCCACAGCCGTGGTCCGTCACATGAGGCGTCTCCAGCTGGGCACCAGTCACGAGGGGCCCAACCCCACCATGCCAGGTACGAGCTGTCGTTTAGTTTCTAGTGTCGCTGGATTCCCTCTGAGCTATTTGTTTATCTCTCACACACACACACACACACACACACACACACACACACACACACACACTCACTCCACATAAACTCTCTATGAACCTATATGTGGCTTAAATAACAAACAGGGACAGTGTTGATCGTATATGTCTTCTTTCTCTCCCAGAGGCTTGTTGTGAGGGAGGGTGCTCCCAGCATGTGGACGGTGACGCTGACCCTCTGTCCAACTGCACCTACCGCTGCCACCCGACCAGCAGGGTGTGATCCCAGCGCCCGCTCCACTTTCTTGCCTAATCAATCCCAGTGACTTTCCAATTTTAACCCCCCTCGGTGGAACCGGAGGCAACATCTCCCCCCTTATCTGGTTAGGAATACAGCGTCATTCCAACCTCTCGCCTGCAGGGGGAGCAGGCCTGTCCAGCCTGAGAAGGAAGACCTAAAATGGGATAAAAGGAGGAGTAGGGAGACTTGATGATGATGATGCACTGGAGGATTACTTTTACAGACTGGGATGGTAGTTTGGGATGAGTTGAAAAGGGGGGAGAGGATACAAAGAAGGGAGGGGAAGATAACCTCCTCCACCAGCATGTCAGGGGGGATTGTTTTTGCCGAGGCAGGACAGAGCTTGTTGGACACTGTTTTTACTCATGATTTTTGTTTCAATCTGTCTCTCTGTTTGTTTTATTGTTTTATATATTTTTGTGTTGTCTTTTTAACCTCCTAATGTGGAGTATAAATCCAGAGACAATATCTGCATGATCAGGAGAGAGTTCCCCCACATGCATGTTTTAGAAATATACCCTGTTGCAGAAATGCAGAGCGATGCAAACGAAGGAGTGTTGTGTGCAAAGTCGTTTATGGTGGAAAGGCATCTTGATATGTTCCCGTATTTAAAATGAAATTCAGTCAAATCTTGTAATTTACAGATCTGCATTCTATGTCTTTAAGTCGTGCTTTTAGACAATCAGTTACAGAATAGTTTATGCAATGAAAACTCCATCTATCTACTAAGTAGCCTTTCTTGTGGCGATATAGTGTTTCCATGCAGCGGTTAGGCTTTTTGAGAGGAAAGGGCTTCTCCCATCTCTTTTTTCAATCCCAAACCTCTTTAACCACTCGAGCACAGGGATATATCTTTGTCTAACGTGCCTTTAGGATATACAGTATGATGAGTTTATTTTTGGGTAGCTTCTGAAATGTTTTGTCTGTTTCTTGCGGCACAGAATCTTTCAGTAACTTCATATTTTGTATGTATCACATTTTAAGCTTTAAGATGCAGTTTGATGCTTTTTGTCTCGAAGTTAAGTACTGTAAGCTCAGAAGGGAGGCCTGCGTACATACTGTACACTGCCATTATAGTCCAAATGAAAATAATATAATACTATGAAACAATAATGTTGTTCTCTAGAGCTTCACCAGGAGCCTCCTTTATTTTAAATGTCATTTTAATCATTTTAAAATTATTTGCCAGATCACTCAATGACAATATTGAAGGACTGAGTTCATGTATTTCTATACAAATTGTAGGTCAAATTTTGTGTGAACAACTTGTATTTGTAAACCTGAAAAAGCATTGATCAGTGTGTTTAGCCAAACTCAAGACGAGGCTGATTTGGTAGGATTAAGAAGGTTCCTTTAATGCAAAAAAAACCCAACAAAAACTGCAACCAAAATTTGATTATGCATCTGTCACCATGTACTGTAATCCTACCGACATTACAATCCTTTACTTCTTACATTCTTTTACAGGCACATTAGCTCCACATGCAGCCTGTTTAAAGCCTGGAGATTGACTCGCTTCATCTTTACTCTACATCTATCGGTGCTTTTTATGTTTGTGTGTGCATGAAGAGTAATTACTCTATATAAATTTTCCATTCATCCAACTCTTTTTAAAATCATGCATGCAATGTTGGCTCTTTTACAATGTAAATTGTTTATTTTGGGGCCAGTCAGGAGCTGAGGTACTGTCTTAGATGTCTCACAGATCTCCACTAGGCAGTAAAAATGATGCTGAGATCTTCCACCGACATGAGCTTCATGCTTCCTCTGATCGCTCATATCACAGTTTCTTTTTAATCGTTTCATTCTCTCTGATACAACAGTATAGACATTTGGAACTGATGTGATTTGCGTGATGTGGCTTGAAATTTGTCAATCCCATTAACAACAATGAATAGTGTGTACATTACATGTGATAATGTAACAGTTGCCATGAGATGATTGCTTGTAAAAAGAGAGATTTTGTCAGTTTTACTCTTTTTAACAAGTTCAAAATTCTCTTCCAAAGTTTGCCAAGCAGATGAGTAAATAGCAGTTGTATTAACGTCCCAACAAAGCAAGTTCAATGTGCTGCTTCAAAATGTTTGAGCTTTATTCTGCATTCCTATTGGATAGGCGTTGTAGTGTATTTGGACAGTAATGTAACCGGTGACTCCAAACTGTAAAGCGTAGTTAAAGGGATTTTCAGTGTGAATTGTTCTTCATGAATTACTGTGACGGATGAAGACCCAAACAAGAAAAGGAAAGCTGAGGCATGGAGTCGGCAGTTTTCTTAATGTTGGCAGACTGACAATATCACAATTTATCGTCTGATAATAAAAACAACTCTGCTAATTTGACATATAGCCACAAACACTGTCATTAATCTCCTGCAGTCCGATTTAGCTCCTGTAATTTGCCTACTGGTGATTATAAATGTTATTAATATACAAAGTTTTTTACATACTCCTGCTCCTTTTGTTTGAGCACACTCAATCCCAAAAATACTCAAATTAAAATGTTTCCTATAAACCCTAAATGAAAAATTGATTTCAAGGAAATATCTAGAGATATATTGTAAGAGAATAGTTTGTTATACTTGAGCGCTGTGAATGAGGATTAACCGAACAAACCTAACAAAAAAACACTTTTGCAAAGAACCTGGAAACGGAAAAGATTTTTACATTCCAGTGCGATGAAATAAGTGAAAATTAAACAAGTTAACCAAGTTGTATCCCATGACCTCACCACTCAGCCACCTTGGTAGGAAAATAGCAGGAGTGATATGACATGAATACATTTAAGTTGTGGATTTTACAATGCATCAGACTGAAGGAAAGAGTTGATTTGTGTGAAGGTTTCTCCTGTAGAGAATGACCAATATGTGATAAGATTTGTTGTATACAAATGAGTATTTGTACCATAAATATGTTGCCTTTTAAGAAATATGTTTCGGGCTACAGTACCTACTGTACTATACACGGATGCAATGCATCATGGGTTGTTGAAAAGTGACTATGCTGCTCCGTGTGAGAGCCATCGACTTGTGCTTAAAACAGATTTGTAAGTGAAAAATACATTAAAATCCCTGTCTATGCATTATGAATCTGTCGGAGTCAATTTAAAAAAGAAAAAAAAAAGAATGTTTTAACTTATATTCATGTCGCATACATGTGTAACACTATATAACAAAACATGAAACCATAGGGCTTCTATTTCTGGAAGCTTTCTGTCTTTATGTCTTAATATCTTATTTATTTATTATTTTACAACAAAAAGTAATTGACATAGACCTAGAAAAACAAGGGAATATATGGGGAAAACGCAGTGTCCACAAAATGTGTCCTTTTATCTTTCCATTTACCATAAATTAGTAGGCTACCCCAGAGAGTGTATAGAGCTAACCTTAAAAATAATAAATAAACAAACAAATTAATATTTTTTTCAATTTAAAACATAGGATTTCAAAGTAGTTTACAAAACCAAATGGCAAATGCCACTGGATTCAAAAGCTGAGATGACAGCTTTACTGCTACTCTGCTAAGCTAGCTACCTAGGTTAGCTTGTTAGCAGGACTAATTTAGCTGTTTGTATTCTCCATGACTGGATTTTCCCTGCTGCCTTATTTATGTGATAGAAGCACAAATTTGAAAAAAACATTTTGAAGATAGTTCACCAAAATGTATATATTTCAATTACAGTAGACGGCTAGAGAGGGAAGCTTTATTCAATGCTAGCTGTGTCTAGCTTCAGCTTGCTAAGCTTTGTAGTTGACCGTTTTAACTGCACATTTAACATGCTATTGTCCTTGAAATTATATATTTATATGGCCTAAAACCATTTATATGGTAAAATAAATGTCTACATTTTGACCCAATGTAGTTTTGGCTTTGTAGGGCAGAATTGTATCATGACAGGGTTTCTTTTTTACTCTCCTCCTTTGTCAGAAGCAAGAAACCAGCAAGAAAAGTTAATAATACAAAAGAAGAGTTTTTTCTCAATGGTAAAATTCTGCAACTGTTGCTCTCATGAAATAGTTTTGTGGCTTGAGGGTTTGTCATGAATGTTAATTTCATAGTCTGCTACATGAGGCCTCTCTCGTCCTCTCCATGGAATGCTGGGTAATTGAAGCTTGTGGTTTGGCTCTCTGGGGCATTTGCGCTGGAGGAGACCTGAGAGCAAAGTGAGAGCGTGAGTCTGGTGGTCGACCTCGTTCAGGAGACAGTAGACAGAGTCAAAATGATGTGGTCAAACCAGAAACAAGGGACTGATTCAAAATAATGGGAAAGAAATTGCATGGATCACAAGGTTGAGAGATGTGGTGTTTAGATGTGGAAAAGTGGAAAAAAATGACGTGAAACATGACAAAGAGTGAAACTTGGCACCATGCAGAACCTTAAATCAAGGATGGGACCAGAAGACATTTTTAAAGCTAACAGACGCATCTTTACGGCTGGTTTTAATTTCCTCAATATTATTGCAGCAGCACATTGGTGAAGATTGTGTTTACTTCACATCCTCCTCCCATCATGGAGCTCTGTCGCCCATGCTTTCACGGAATGTGAAATAGAGACTCGATACAGAAACAAGGCAAAAGTACGCAAATTCCTAGTGTGCCGAAAATTGTAATTGGTTGCTTTTTTTTAAATAAACAAGGCACAACATCTCTAGCATAGGCCACACTTAATATGAATGCAGAATGTACAAATTTGAGCGGGTAATGAAGAAGGCTGCCAGCTTTTTGTTGGAGAAACAGTTGTCTGCTTACACATTTCAGTTCTTTATTACTGCCACTTTTCAGTTTATCAATCAGCCATTTGGTGCTTGAAACTAAATGCTAACATCAACATGCTAACATGCTTACAATGCCAATGCTTACTTGCTAGGTAGGATGTTTGCATGTTCACCGTCTTAGTTTAGTGTGATAGCATGCTAACGTGTTTAAGAATTAGCACTAAACACAAAGTACAGCTGAGGCCGATGGGCATGTCATTATAGTTTTGCAGGAACTTGGTCATAAACACAATGAGATTTTTGACGTGTTGTTGATGATGGTGCCAGATGAAGAGTCAGGGGATTGCCAAAGTTGTTATAATTCATCCTGATTGGGGACATGAATGTCTCACGGCAATTCATCCAGCAGTTGTCAAGACATTTCACTTAAAGCCTCAATGTCAACTTCATGGTGGAGCTTAAGGAAAAGTCAGAGAATCACCAAAGTCAGTAGGATTCATCTTCTTGGTAATACACATGTCTTAACACAATTTAATGTCAATCCCTCCAGTAAGTGGTGAAATATTTCAGTCTGGAAAAAGTGGTGGACCGACCAACAGGCCAACATTGACATTCCTGCTATCACTGCTAAAAAGCCAAAGCACTCTGCTGTCTCACAGGCCCATAAATCTTTGTCACTCCCCTCCAAGGTGACCTACTGTACCTGGCATAAATGTATACTTGAATATTATAAAGATACCTGATAAGATAGTGTAGGTCAAGCTGTGTGTGAGTTTATAATGGCATCTTTTGGGGAAAAGTACTTCTCAAATCAAAACTATCTTTATAACCCTTCATTATTCAAGGTTACCTGTTTCACCTTATGTCAAAGTGTTGAGTTAAGGTTTGAAATGAAATGTGTTGTGTGCACAGTGAAAGAGCGCACACACTGCCCTCCTGTCTGTCAGCAGGAAGCTATTGTGCTTCTGTCTGTCAGTGCTCTCAGGAGGTTTATGTGCCTATTATATCTACGTTGTCCTTCAACGTTCGGGCTGTCGTAGGTGTGGAGAGATTTCACGAGTTGTCGTTAGAGCTTTTTACTCTTTTCCCGTCAAAAATGTTTAAAGTAAATATATGGGGAATCTCTGCTAGACTGATCTTCCTCTATGAGGCGATTTGGGAAAAGACAGGAGGGAAAAAGCTCTGCCATTCAAACAATTATTATTTTACTTAACCATTCAGCATCTGCATCAAAATCTATTAAATTTCTCCTCGGACCATGGCTGAACTCAACAGCAAATTTCATCAAACTCTGAGTAGAAACAGACAAATAAAGGTAGAAATGAAAACATAAATCTCCTTGGTGAAGGTAACAACAAATTCAATGACATGCCACGTCTGATGTGCTATTTATTTTCATATGACAGGACGACATCCAAAATGTAATCTCATCATGACGACACTGCACAAACACTGTATAATGCCATTTGACATGTTGGCAATGTAGGTAAAGAAAAACAAATGTGTTGAGGTTTTGCAGGAGCTAATAGTTATAACAATGCATTTCTAAGTTTAATGAAGTGATCCAGCTTTGATTTGATTTTTAACAAGACTAAACTCTCACACACACAAACTAACAATCCTCTTACAGACTGTGTGTTGAACTGGCCAACATACACACACACACAGACACACGCACACACGCACACACACACACACACACACACACACACACACACACACACACACTCACAACAGGGCATGCAGCCTGAGAGCTTTACTAACAAATAGTTCAGTGGCTAGATTAAAAGTGGCTTTATGAACCAAATACTAAATAAACACACACGCACGCACACACACGCATGCATATATTTCCTTCTATGCTTAATCACTGAGATCTTTCCCTTATATCTCAGTCAGTTGTGCATTTGTTTTGGATGCAGCATCAGATAGCTCCGAGCATCTTGACCAAATATTTTCTTTGGACCAAAACTCGGAAAAACAGACAAAAACCATTATTGTAAAAAGATTTTCCAGTTCCATTTCTCCTCGGTCCTTTGGCCTCACATTGTTTTAGGAGTAAAACCAGGTTGTTTGAGTTTAAAGTCGAAGTCCCCTGAGGTGCTGGAACACAGTGGAGGGGGAGAGACTTAACTACACAGTGAGATCACCCTCCGCCTCGTGCCCCGGAGATGAGTGACGTGCAGTTAGTGAACAATTCACTTGCTTTGAATGACTCATTTTAGTAGATCTGAGTGGGAGAGATGATGTGAAAGTGTTTTGCTACAGTTTCAAAGGCTAGTTCTTCAAAGTTTGTTCAAAGCTAAAAAGATGTTCAGAGATCTCTTTGTGAAAACCGTGGACTGAACTCTGAGTCTTTGAGCATCGACGCAGCAGCAGCAGCTCCTGAAGCCAAAGCACCGCAGTTTATGAAAAGTTGAAGACCCTCAAAGTCCTGCATGACTGTGCAAACCACAGTTGGTATTAACAAACAGGATGCAGAGCAGGATGGAGAGTATCTGGCAGTATGAGGAGAGCCACTCATTTTCCACTTTTAGGAAAATTCAGCCTGCAATTAGGGTCAAACATCGGCAGAAACTTGACATCCATGCTACTTGCATTAGTAATACATCTGATACTGGCCTATTCTGGGAGTTTACCCGACTACCCGAACCACACTGTCAGGAAGTACACATGAAAAGAGCAGAATAGATGGAGAGCAAAATCATGAAAGAGGATTCTTTCAACACATTTGCACATCCAGAATGGGATTTGATTGATTTTTGTGAGGACAATGGATCAAAGCAGACATCAGACAGGATGCAGAGTGGAATTCTGGGTCATCTGAGGTCGCATTGGGGGTTCAAGAAACTTGTGAAATGTGCGTGTCCAATGTTTATGACTTCCTGATAACCCAGTTTCTTTCATTCGTTCGTTCGTTCAACCTGATCAGGTCACGAGTATTTCTGTTTCTGTTCACATTTTCATTGATTTATATTCTTGTTTACAAACTAAAAGCATGCAATTGCCACTTCTTAATGTCTCGGCCCCTTAACCTTTTATTCCAACTGGGATGTAGAAATGTGGAAATAAGAGCAGTTCTTTCAGCTTTACCCCTGAACAAATTCTGCTCCAGGTTTGTCTATTCCACTCAACAAACCCAGCTTAAGAAATAACACCAATAACATTGTTAAACTTGATTTACAGAAGCCCCATCTACCAAAACACACACTCACACACTGTGCATGTGCAGACTGCAAGGCTGTGCGTTTTGAAACCTTTTCCCAGGCAGTAATTTATGTTTAAATAATATGCTCAGGCTTATTTTACAGAATGGGTTTCTACCAAGGTGCAAAGAGTGTTGCAAATTAAATCAGCTTTAACGTGTCCATTGACTCATGTCAAACGGATTCGATTGATTTCAAAACACTTTTCGAAAATACCATCAAAAATATTACAAATAATTTCCTTTAGGTACTCTGGTTTTCTCTAAATTGTCCACAGATGTGAATGGTTATCAGGCTAATGTGTCAGCCTGTCCAGAGTGTACCCTGCCTCTCACCCAATACATGCTGGGATAGACTCTTTAGCAACCATAATTGAAAAATTAAGGCCTTTTAAGGTATAAATTGAGGTGTGGATTTTGTGGTTGTTGGTCAAGTTTTTTAAACCTGCATGGCAATTGAATGTAATGGAAGGTTGTTTTTTTTTTTTGTTGTTGCTAAAAACCTTTATTTTTATCATCTGGTTGTCCAAGAACAACATGTGACCTCAGGTTATCAGGTCAAACATGTGTTAGATTCCCTGCTGTGGAGGATGATGAGATTTCCTGCTTGTATGGGGAGCACCTGGTACGGAGATGTGTTTTATGGCACAGAGATATTTTTATGGTTTTCTTTGTTCTACTTTATAAGGCTGTGTGTAACTCATTGCAGGGGACTCACTTCTTGGGAAGGATGGCAGGCGTTCACTCATTAAGGATCTATAAAAAAGATTGATAGACAAATATTGTGTTTGTGCCTTGTGTTGCCTCGTCACCCTGGACCGCAACTGATCTTAAGATTTTAAGTTGCCATGACACACCCCACAGCACGATCCTCTTCTCTGAAAACTTTGCAAAAAAGCCTCACTACCTGCACAATCACTGAGAAATGCTGTCAACATTCAGGGTGGAAAATATACCAACTAAAGCCTAACACCCCTGAGTCAAAGCATTAGATATAAAAACAGCTTGGCAGCGCTAACTACAAACACATGAAGTCAAATTCCTCCTGCTTGTCTGGTAGACTTTGTCAGCAACCCAGACGAAGAAAGGAATAATTACAAGTGAAGGATGGAGGGAGAAAGAACGGGGGGAGGGGAAGAAGTATGTTGTTCCTGAAGCTAAAAACTATTTTTACCTTTATGACAGAAGAACTCAACTAACTTACTCCTTTAGGTCTTTAGCCAGGAACTGTGGACATAGCTAATTGTTTCCCACGGTGAAATTCTCAAGTGTGAACCACGGCCTTTTTGTGATCAATAACTGGGCTGAGGGATTGAATCTGGGCTAATAGTCATTATTGCAGCCTTAAAGTAAAAAAATTATAAAAGTTTACTCTTATTAGTTCCACAAAATCCTGGATTTCCCTCTCTGGGCTCTCAAGATTAAGCTTACAGTACGGGGCTGAGGCTAAAAGCACGGTGTTGGGATTTTAGTTTGAGTGGAACAGCTGAGGTCTCTGAGGACAAACACACACATCAGTCATCCTTATTGAAACAGACGTGGACAGGCAACAATGAAAAATCACCTCCTTCTCGCCAGAGTACAGTTGGTCAAGTATGAAGAAATGATGAGGAAGCGTTTCCACTCAAATCGAAGCCGTGTTTACGGAGCTGCGGGGTAATGCTCACTTTGTGAAGCAGAAGACTGAATGACTCACTGAATGTTTGATATGAATTGCAGATTCTGGTGTTATTTTATGCTTGCCTCCCTTTTATGTACATGACTTTGGTCAAGACTAAAACTAGCATTAGAGAGACTGCCTTCAAATCTGAAACATTCTTAATTTCATCAATATTAAGTTAATTAATATTAAGAGTATTTTGATGTATGTTTTTTTTAGGGTAAAAAAACTAAGGGGTTTCAGTATTAAAGCTGCCAAAAGGTGACTGGTGTTTTTTTTTTCTTTCTAGTAACAACAGAACAATATTAAGTCTTCCACAGCCAACTTTGAGGTAACAAGCTTCTGTAAATAAATACTAAAACAAAAAAAGAAAAGAAAGAAATAATTTTGCCGCTAACTGCAGGTTTGCAAGTTACAACGCAGAGATTCTTAATGAATTTAATCGAGTTTGCAAAGTCACCAATATGTTGGGGTCCTCAACAAATGATTAATAAACAGCAGAGTAAAATCTTTTTCACAGCTAAAAGCCCTCGTTAACATATACCATACATACAATAACTTTTTACCTACGGAAACAAAGTTACTAAAGTATTAACAGAGCATATTATAGGGACACAGCAGAGTAATCAGAGTTTGGGCCAAACACACAACAGATCAGTCCAAGTGGCAAAATGAACATTATAAACAAGAACAAAAATAAAACGGTAAATAACATATTAGTAATACATATGAGTGACAAAAAACTATTTAACATTGATTATGGGAAGAAAGACAGATGTGGAACTCTATGCTACGTTTGCGTTAGCATTTAGCTGAAAGCACCACTGTGCAGCCTGATGGAGCCCCTTTCATGGCTGGAGAGTATTTCTTTTATGTAACAGGGGTGACTAATTGAAAACACAAAGAGCTGGTCTTCTTTTCTTAAAAGGAAACACCAGCACTCCAAGTGTAGATCCAAGTAGTCCTATTACCTACAGAAACAATGGAGCCAATGGCAGGTTAGAGAGCTCAAAGTTAGAAACCTCTACAGTGGATTTCCTCATGCGGAGTGATGAATGACAGACAGAGTGAAAGACTTAAGTGTAGCTGCTTGAGAAAACATGAACAAAAAGTGGGGTTAAAAAAAAGGGAAAAAGATATACTGTATTAACCAATCAGATGCACTGGGATTATCAATGCAAAAATAGAAATGTAACCAGAGCAGCCAGAGAAAATATCAGCATTTGAAAACATAAAACAAGGCTAGATAAATAAACCGTGTCCACAGATAGCCAGTCCTCTGGAAGGGACCACCACTGTGCCGTCGTAGTGCCTGACATCTGTTTTGCAGCTTGGCTGTGCACAGTGGTTTATGTTGAGAAAGCAGTGTGTGTATATCATCT
Organism: Bovichtus variegatus; assembly: GCA_943593645.1. Lineage (NCBI taxonomy): Eukaryota > Metazoa > Chordata > Actinopteri > Perciformes > Bovichtidae > Bovichtus > Bovichtus variegatus. The sequence continues at coordinate 12,558,655 of CALSCE010010661.1, forward strand.
TTGGCTCGGGTCCATGGGATTTTGACAGTTGGCTGCAGGCAAGGTTGTCTGATGCAAAGGTTTCACGCGGAGAAGAAAAGAGCTAACAAGGAGACAAGACGAGAAGCTGTTCTCTGCAACACTTTCCCGCTTTGCTCAAGAGGTCAAACGATGCGCGAGAGGAAATCTTGTAAATGTCTGCTAAGTATCCATCTTTACTGCAGAATAATTCTGACATAAAACATGTTTGAAATGTGTTTTTTGTTTCTCCTCTCGCCTGGCAAACCCTGCCTCTCATTCCCCACGCTTTTATGCGACACCACCATATGGAAGAAATTTGGTTCTGCTGGAAATTGTGTTGAAATTTTCATCTGCCAAGATGATTTTGCCTCTAAAATGTTTCTGTGTTCTCTCTGAAAGTTCACCGGATGTAAAAAATTGGACAAAAGCTTGAAAAGAAGAGGTCAAAATAGGGCCAATTCATCTTTAGGATTTATGTTTCTTTTAAACTTGCACCAGTTCTTTGAAAACTTTTGATTTATTAGCACCAAATCCCACTAAACATATTGTGCATGCCAAAAAGCATTTATTATTTCTGACTGGAATACATTGAAAGGAGGAAAAGTTACAATTGAGGTGAGAAACTTTTACTACTTTGTTCTAGTGTTTGGCTAGACACACTTGCTGTAAAATATGTAATAATGTTACACTGTTCTTTCAAATTGTTACATGAAACTGTAGCTGATTGGTCAGGTCTGGAAAAGTCAATGAAGCAAAAGATACTAGCATAAAAACAGAAGTTGAAATGATGTTGAAAGCTTTGAAGATTTAGATGTGATGAGGACTCAAGCAGGCTCTAATCTGTGGATGTATTACATTTTATATCAAAATAGTTCCACCCAAAAAGAAATATACATTGCATATGAATGTTATGAAGACAACATCAACTGTGACAACTAAAAACAACCACATACAAAGTTTTGTAAAAGTTCATTTATTAATAAAAAAAAAAACTACAATAACTGTAACACAAATGAGTAAGCTATTAGCAAAGCAAACCATATGGTTGTAGTTAAGAGAAAGCAAAAATAATTAAAAAAATTTTTTAAAAAAGAGCAAATACAGAAAGCGTAATAAATGCAAAAACTTTCATTTCTGACACAGAAAAAGCCAATCATGTACCACGCCAGGCTCACTGGCTGGACTTAATGAGTGCTCAGCACCCTGTTTTCAAATACAAAAATTACTCTTTCATTCAGTACAATGTGTATGAATAGACTTGCATAAAGGAAGAGCTTGGGAAAAAAACACTCTTGATGTCACTCAATGTCAGGTCCTGCAGCTTTTTAAACTTTGGCACAGCTGCTCCTCTGTAACTCATATACACAATCAGAGCATTATGAGAAAGATGAGGCATGTTCATATCACCTTGTCCAGGTCAAAGGACGGAGGTTGATTTGGAGCATTTTGATGAGAGTGTTTCTAAAGTAAGAGATTCATTCTAATATTTATACAATGCATAATGTGTCCAGCACAGAAAGAAACGAGTTAATAAATGTTCAACGCTTTAACATTGTCCACACACAGTATTGTTCAACAGTGCATCTGCCAGCGGAGAGCTCTGTCCGATGTTTGGAACTACTAACAAAAGACAAAAGGGAAACGTTGCAGGACTTACAGTTATTCAGAGAGAACGATCATGTCGGACTAATGGGGTGAAACAAGAGCCATTTAAATCCTTTATCTCAGAGGCAGTTAATCCTAAATCCCAATCTTAAAATAGGTCAGACACACACACACACACGCACACACGCACACACGCACACACACACACACACACACACACACACACACACACACACACACAC
>CALSCE010010661.1:12560511-12586564 GCA_943593645.1 Bovichtus variegatus
CACACACACACACACACACACACACACACACACACACACACACACACTTAGAAGTATACGGATAAATAGGTTGTTCTCTTTGTAGGTCAGTCTCAATGGTCAATTTTACCAGGAAATAAAACGGGACCAACCCAATTTGGTCGTGCAGGTGAACTTTCTTGAAATTGAGTATGTTCCTTTTGAAATAAGCACATTATTTAAGTTGAAGACATAGATAATGTAATGAAATAACAATTAAAGTTCATTGTGTTACTCTTAATTGATCACCACTGTCAATTGTACTCAATTGTACTGTTTTTTAGTGGAGAGGACCTTTTCTAGTGGCTGGTCCCGAGCAGTGTCCTGATCGGGGTGAGTTTGGGGCGTCTTTGACTCGTAGAGCTGTTTGAGGCTGAGGGTCTGCTGCTCCTTGAGTGTTCCTCGTTGGGCCTGGCGTAGCAGACGTTTCATGGTTTTCACCTTTTCCCTCAGGTGGTCGTTGGCTTTCTCCAAGGAGCGCACCTTCTGGGAGAGAGTCCAGGCCCTCTCCTCCTCCTCAAACAGAGCCTTCTGCACCGCGGAGCACAACAACTGTGAAGAGAAGAGAAAAAAAGTTTGTTTGTTACAAATTCTACGGTAAATACATTTAAAATATCAGGAAAAGTGTGAGGAGCATTTGATTAAGTGCACTGCAGGCAAAAATTTCTTTAAAAGGTGCAATGTGTAATGCCTGGCCACATTGCGCCACAAAAATAGGGGCCAAAGTTTCACCTCTACTACTGGGTCCATACAATCTAAATGTACAGTCATCAGTTATTAAAAAGAAAAGAAAAAGTACTCAGCACCAAGGCAAGAATATGCGAAATATGTTAGCCATCTGTGTGTTTGTGTTTGGGCTCTATGGTCCGTATATAGTTTGTTTCTTGGAATAAATCCAAAGCGGCAGAAACAAGAAAACAACTTGTATCCCCGTCCCGTCACCCAACCACCAAGAGACCATCCCACTAGGAGGAGAGTGGACCCAATCCAACAAAGAAACTATTAATACGTACACGGACCCTGTAGCTTCAACTCGATTTACAACCCTTCAGTGCAGCTCTACTTCTTCTCCCTCTGGTCTGAGGGCAGACTGGAGCTACAGTGACTCACTATCACCTCTAGAGGAACACGTGGTATTACAGACTGGACGGAGCGGAGCTGTCAGTTAGCTGCTGATTTCAGTAGATACAGTATCTCTGCAACACAACACACAGACGTCTTTGACACAACGTCAACACTGTTACCTCTTCACATTCTGCTGATGATGTTAGTTTATTGTTTGAATGTTTTTAACAAAGATTCTGGTCTTTTCTTACATATTGTGTTTTTATTGGAAATTATTGATCAATTACGACGAGGTTACTTGCTCAAAGAAGACCAAAATGATAAATGGACTGCATTTCTATATCCACCTGCTCTTCAGGAGAGTGTATTCACACACACTCACAAACCATTGGCTATGACATTGGGACCAATTTGGTGTTTAGTATCCTACCCAAGGACACTTCGACAAGTTGACTGCAGGGGCCGGGGATCAAACCGCCGACGTACCGATTGGTGGACGACCACTCTACCTTGTTCTACCTATGTTCTGCAAGATTTCCAACATATTTTCATCTGGCTCTGCCGAGTTTTATCCCATAACGGCTCATACTAAATAATTAGTATGTTTTTGTAACATTTATGACATAGCACCGAACAGATCTGCTGTTTTTGATGCTGGATTGCGTTTGAATAACTCATATGGGAGAATACATCTGGCATGCTCTTTGGCCTGACAACCAGTGCCAACAGCTCATAAGTCTTTCAGCATATTCCACTGTTTGTGTATGAGAGAGTGACTTTTTTTTGGCAGTTGGTTGCCTAAAATGAAAGAAAAGGGAAGGGGGAAAAAGTCAATGAATTAATTATTAAGTATGTTTGAGATTATATCTTTCTTGCTGTGGGACAATTCATGGAAATACAGTATATAGACCTTAAGAGTTTCTGTGTACTGATCTTTATGTACCAGCCAATTTATAAAAGACAAAGCACATTGTAGCACCAGGTAGGGACCAAGATAACTCTAAGGTAAAACAAAATGCTGCGTCTGTTTCAGCGAGACACCACGGTGAGATGAAACCCAACATGCCTGTGAACCTGCCACAGACAATCCAAAGGCCCAGGCCTTTTCCTATAGGTGAAAAAATGAGCTCCAGCTGCCTCTGACTGCATGCCTGTCTGCCTGAGTATGGATTTCCTCCACAGATCCTAATGCTTCCACATGGGGCCAGCGTGAAACACTGATGTATATTCCCTGCCATCAGATAACAACCGCCAAGGGTTTTGAGGAAATGTTAAAAATGTGCTGCTGGCTGCCGGCCCACATCACTGGTTAGTGCATTACTCGCTGTAATATTAGCTTTGGATTTTTCCCATGTGCTCTTACATTAATGTCCCATAAGGGATTTGAGAGGGCTATTAAACTTCATAATGTAAAAGATGAAGTTCAGGAGCAGAACAATCGAGTTATGTACAGTGAGAGATTGGCACGTCACTGTCATTCTGTGCACCCAGGTATATTTTTCACTCAAACACGACACTGTGTCCACGTTTACAGTGTCGTTACAGGCTAAACTGCAGTTGGACAAATACTTTGTTATTGCGCTTGAAGAAGAAGTCTGGAACCGAGACATAGATATACAATATAAACCTGCCTCTGGGTGGAAGACATATTTTGCTCGTGATAAGCTTTTGTGTTTTATCAACGTGTCATTCAAACCAGGAGACAAGAAAGGTATAGTTGTATTATAGCTGTGCAATGTAAGGGTAATAATAAACATTACCCCGTACCTCACGTCTGGGAAAGAGCTTGCTGAAGAAGCTAATTACAGTTACATTGAGAAATAGAATAATAACAACACACAGAGTCCTAAACAGGACAGAATATTACAGTGTATTGTAAAATCATACCGCAGGCAACGATCAGTTTTGCCTTTGTATCCAGAACATTAAGTCAGGACAATGTTTGTAGCCCTTCAAAGCTAAACTGTCTGCTAATATTAGTGTTGGGACCATACAACTGTGGGAAAATTCTTAAAATAAAAACAATGTTTTTATTGCTGATTCTATTTGGCGTTCAATCTGAAAATGACAATATGCCATGTGATTGACTTTGGTTGACTTGATTATGTGATGCGTTTGGCATGATCTGTTCTGATGTGAGTTTAGGTCGGTTGTCCAAACAACGGTTGCACAGTACCAGTATAAACAAAGTCTGTTTTTATTTTGCTGGGAGGAAATCTAATCATGAGAATGATGTAAGAAAGCAGCATTGATATCTAAATGTTGCTCTGTAATTATAATCACAGGCCTGACCCAAAGGTTTGCTTTTAATGGAAATACAAACCATGTTTTCATTCTCTTTACCCAGGAAGGATTTTTACTTTTATGAGCCTAGTCAGCAAATGATTGGAAACAGACAGAAGAAGAGTGACCTAAATCAGGGGGATTAGACAAAAGGTTTAGATTCATTAAAGGGGATAAAGCAGTGGCAAGTGCCTGGAAGCCATTTATATACTGACACATGGACTCTGGACGAGATGCAGGAAACTTACAGAGTCAAGGAGCACCACGTGTTAGTGATTGCCAATGGTATTTAGATCAAATTAGCTTTCATCAATAAAACAGGGAAGCTGAAGCTTATTGACTCGGGTCAGTTTGTCATCAGTATTAAAAAGAGTCCTTTAGATTCTCTCACACTGCCATCTGTCTGCATAGGAAACGTGTCCTATGTAATCCTCCAGAAAGTATTTTGTGACTGATTTACTTTTATGATGTATCCACTTTCTCTGGTTTTACTTTAGTTAGTAATTGTATAGATTTCCATAAATTATTTAAAGTATCCGCCATAGGTTGGACATAAAATAATAGTGCATTGGTTATATGAAAAGGTGGAGAGGCTGTTTTTTCCACTCCTAAAAAAATGTATCTAAGTAATCCTCTTTACTCAATATTCCTCATATCTTGTGGCTACACTTGTGTTCTGTCCTAGAAACGTTACTGTTTCTTATGTGTTGAATTTCATGTATTGAAAATCCATGTAAAACAGCACTTGGTATTTGATTTTGAGGGACAGATAACCAAACCTTTGTTTTTTCTGAGTTATCAAAGGACATTGTAGTTGCACTTTAAAAGTCTCCACATGGTGTCACATACTTCTACGTCAGTCTTTTGGCAATATTCTCTATTAAACAACTAAATGGTTTGCCAAAGAGCTGGCAAAAACAAAGTTGTTTAAAGTAGATTTCTCCATTAAACATAGTGAGTTCTTTGTGTAGCCAAAACCTCAGGAAATGTGTGTTTGGTTTCCCATGCATTAAGAACATAGTATCTTAAAAGCTAGCTTCTTCATAGTGTTCATTTGAAAACAACAGGATGTAATATTTAATCCTTTTATGTGTGCACCACAGTCCTTTGGGCTATTGTGGCTCACTCCACTTTTTTTCTCAAACCATTTGAGTAGCCACTATAAATAAAGCAACTACTGAATCCAAATCTATGGCCGCATCACTAACTGAGTGTGAGAAAGGGACTTTAAAAGAAGCAAACAACAGTAGGAAGCAGTTTATGGTGGTGGTTCTGATAGGCTACATACCCGGCTGTCCTCTTGGGCCTCCCACTCCGGGGCATAGCTGTGGAGCTGAGTACCAGACGTGCAGTTGGAAAACTGGAAAAGGCTGGCAAACATGCGGTGGTTCTCGGCAGTGTCGGGGAAGATGGGGTCCTGGAAGTTTACTCCATGAGGGATAATGTTGTAGTTCTCATCCATCCTGCGGGGCAGAAAACGAAAAGATTGTATTAATACAGTTGTGAACAAAGGCAAAAATGAATGTATAGTAAAAAGTTGCATTTGTTAAACAGTAGGGCGGCAACTAACAATTATAATCATATCGATTAATCTGTCGATTATTTTCTTGATTAAAAATGGCCCTCCCATTTTCTCAAAGTCCAAGGTGATATCTTCAATGATATCCACAACCTAAAGCTATTCAGTTCAATGTGATATAAAACAGAGAAAAGCAGGACATCTCAATATTTGAGAGACTGTTAAACAGCATTTTCTGACATTTTTGCATAAAAAACTACTTTAATGATTAATTATTTTTCGGTCGATTGACTAAGTGATTAGTCGACTAATTGTTGCAGCTCTAAAAAACAGAAGCAGAAGCAGATGCACACAAACAGAAGTTGTGAGCAACAAGAATATGTAAGAATATGTAGACGTAATATATAAAAGTAAAGCCAACAGACAAGTTTTTACCAATTCATCCATATATATTAGTTGACAAATAAACATCTATGCAGAATTGTTTGCAGACCCTGGTCTATTTTATATGCAAATGTAAGCATTATGTGGATGAGTCAAGCCAGCAAAATACAAGCCAAATGGATTTACTGTGCATGTTTCATATCTTCTGTGTGTGTGTGAGGGACGAAGCCTTCTTGAAGCGGCGTGTTTCCATACATCTGGATTCCATCTTGCATCCCTCGAGGGACATCAAAAGTTTGGTTGTCCCTATCAGACACCGTGTGTGTGTGTGTGTGTGTTGAAAGAGCTCAAAGGAAAGCTGATGTTTTGCTTTAACAGAAGAGGTCAAAGGTCAGGTGTAAGCAGAGTGACCAGGAGGTCAGAAGGAATTGTGGATCCAGAGGAACTTTTCTGAACTCTACGATGATGGAAACATAACGAAAAAAAGTGACGTAAAACTATTTTTTATGATATATCCTAAAAATCGCATAGATGTTTACTACATATGCACATGCACACCTCAACATATTGCAAAAACTAGATTGGGAGTGTGACATTTTGTGTGAGGGAGATATAGGCGTATATTTTTACAGCAAATTTATAGCTCAAGCAGAACAGTCAGCCTGTTTCATTTAAAGGTCCTGAGGGAGATCCTGAGTTGCGTTTTCTCCATGCTAGGCTCAGATTTGTCCTGTCCTGGGAGCTTATACTCATGATTGATTGGAAAGACTATTTTGGTCTGAGATAAGTGTTGTTCAGGCTTTTGTAACAGGAAGTAGAAGTCCACTGGAGACTGCGATGTGAACTTTTCAGTTTGGCTTGCACATACAGAGTCTGGGACTCAGTGTTTCGGAGCTGCCACAACAACACCCCTTTGAAACTCTACACTGATCTGTTTTAGGTTTACAGTTTGAGGTGGAGTCTCACATAAGAGAGAATGCCACATGCGGGGACATTTTCTTTAGCTATATCTAATTTCTTTCAATTTTCATGAAAGTTGAAATTTTACCTGAATAGCGATACATCTCCGCGAGGTTCAATACCAGGAGGTCAATGAAAAATGTAAGGAATAGTTGCAACATTTTTAGAAATACTCTTATTTGCTTTTTTGCTGAGACTTAGATGAGAAGTTCGATAGGCCTACCACTCCCTCATATCTGTAAATATGAAGCTAAAACCAGCAGACGGTTAGCTTAGCTTAGCATAAAGACTGGAAACAAAGGGAAACAGCTAGCCTGTCTCTGCCCAAAGGTAACACAATCTGCCTACCAGCAACTCTAAAGCTCACAAATTAGCGTGTTGTATCTCATTTGTTTAATCCGTACAAAACTGAAATTTAAAAGCGACAAATTGGACCCCATCTGAGCTATGCTTTGCTTTATATGGGTCTACATGCTTTGTGGGCTGAATACCAGTGAACGCATCTTAAAAGTATTTTGGCCATCATCAGACACAACAATACACGATCACACGATGTGAGTGTGTGATTCTATGGATAAGATGTGTGCTATAGAGAATACTATTGTAGTTGGCCCTGCTGCTGCAGACCCTCATGCGGGACAGCCCAACATTAAACTTCAGGAATGCCTTTTAGTGCCCCCCTGTGAATATCTAACTCTTCATCTGTTTTAGAGAGAAAGCAGAAATATCGGTTAAGGCCTGTCAGCACACGTTCCCTCCAACGAGCGGTAAACTGGTGTGTTTGAGCAGGACAAAAGGTGCTCCTATACCAACTGGGTTTACCTTCAAGCTTTTTGGGAAATGTCTGGCTCTGTAATTACACTGGCTGGAATGCAATAGACGTTTCCTGAGTAACAGTGTTGTTTCTGTCCAACACAGACATTTAAGAATTAAGGTGACACACGCTTTATTGAAATTTGTGTGGAACGTTTGGCAGGTTATTAAATATATTATTAACCTGAAATCAATACGGTATCACATGGACAGATGCTGATTAAAAGAGAATATGTGAGGATGGTGCCAATCCTCTGCTTTTGACTGTTGAATGTTTCCTTTCTGGCCGATGATTGATTGAATCCTCCGAGAGTCCTCTTACTTCCTTTTTTTGATAGGTGTCTGCACAGGTCTGAAGAATTTCTGGTTTTCATTGGAGGGACGGGCCAGGAGGAGGTGAGGTCCCATCCATGGATGACGTATATGATTGGGTGCGTAAGTTGAATCAACTCACTGGATATCTCAAGTGTGCAGGAGGGACTGATGGTGGACCATTTATACATGAAATCATCATTTAGTTTTGCCAGGGACAATTAAATATCACAAGCCTAAAATTCCGTACCCAATTGTTTCCCATGTTTATAGAGACTGAAATATAGCAGGCTATGTAGTTTCCTTTCACAGTCGATTATTATCAAATCATTAGCTTTTTGCCAACTTTTTGCTACTGTCCTCTTTGCTGGCTGAGTTTATAAACGGTCTTCACAAAACTTGACAAAGCTCATGCCTGATTCTTAAGCATCCAGAGACATTTCTGCAACATTTTCAAGCTTTCTCTTTCTCTTAAACAGAACATCTGGGATAATAAAGACACAAACACAGTTGGAAAAGAATGTGCAAGTCCATGTCATGTGGTCTCTGGGAAACTTTTTAAACTTTCAGCCTTTAACTAAATGATATTCATATTCTTCAGCCTTACCCTGATGGGGTAAAGTAGTTTTATAACAGGGCATACATCTATGGGATGCAGCTTAACTGACAGAGCCTATCTTCTGTTGGAAATGAATCATGAAAAAAGTTTGTTTTTTATATATTACTCCTTTGACTGCTGCATAAAGTCTCTCCACTCCGTCATCTGTGACAAGAAATCATTGTCGTGGTTAGATCAAGAGGGAATTTCCGAGTTTCTCACCTTAGAAAGAAGTAGTAGTTGTTGTTTTTGGTGACACTGTAGGAGAAGCAGGTGAAGTAGCCCAGGCCGGTGACATTGAACCTGGAGCCAGCGGGGACCTCCAGCATGCTGCCCCACGCCTGGTCGCACAGCAGCTCAATCTCGGCGGAGAAAAGATGCTCATTGTCGGACGGCAGGTAGTTATCATACACATTGTAAAACTCCTTGTGCAGTGCCAACACCTTGGCAAAGACTATGATCTGCGCCAACTCGGCACGGCACGCTTCTGTCTGCGGTCTCCAGTCGCGGGGTAGCTGACATCCCAATCTCCCATCAGCACCCGTCGCTGCCAGAATAAACGCCAAAATAATCCACATGATACCACAGCGATGAGACGACTGTGAGTCAGTGAGGCGCACCGACGCGCACGATGCTGCTGATGGATGAAATCACGAAAAAAAACCTGTAGTGCTTTCACTCCATGCACATACTTCCACCAATGTTGACTCTACTGATATTCACAGTAAGTCACAGTAAGTAAACAAAGGTTTTACACAACAAAACAGTCCCGGACAGTTGGTAACTTCTCTGCTCTCTGCGGCCCTGCTCCCTCCTCCAGCCACAATACCTGCGATCAGTGGATCAGCCCATTCACACCAGCATCCACTGCAGAAAAATGTGCCTCTGACCTTTGAAATGACCCCAGGAAGAGCAAATAAAGAGTGCGCATTCAGACCTGCGTGTGAAATGTTCTAGAGTAAAACTTTCTGAAAATGTACAAACACATCCTCCAGCTCCGAGGTTGTGAGATTAGGTGGCTTTTAATATAACAAAGAACCGTTTTTAAGTCTATACAGCAAACAATAAAAGACTGAGTTTAGTATAAATCAGTAGCGCCCTCTTGTGGCAATATGGACACATGGTTGGTGGTGGAGTTTACTTTTCTTTACATATTTTTTTTCCAGGCCATTTCACTGTTAATTTCCTCAACGTTTTCCGGTTGGACACTTATGTCAGCCTGGCTCTATAAAGAAATATGTAATAAAAGGAATTTGAAAAAAATGTGCAAGCCTACTGTCCCATGATGTTCATCTGTTGCTCCGGTATTGTAGGCTCTATATGTATGATGTTATATGTTGATTAGCTGACTCCGATAGAAACCAGGCAGTCTGCGATCACACCGATGTGTGGACCTCAGAAGACACAGGGACTAAAGATCTCTGAGGGCCAGTCTCGAATAATCAAAACAGATAAATTGCTTAACACTTAATTGATGGGACTACAATTAGTATTGTTTGTATACCACGATTGTCACGCATTACGCCTCTCTCCTACTTTTGTAATGTTTAAGTCTCATAGGTGTGTGTAGACTGTGACTGAGAGATAGTGTGACATTGTGTCTTGTGTAGGATTGATTAGTGAGGAAATACCTGGCTGCATGCTTTCGTAGGGCCAGTGGCGCAATGGATAACGCGTCTGACTACGGATCAGAAGATTCTAGGTTCGACTCCTGGCTGGCTCGACTTTTTTCAACATTTCTGCAGAGAATCAAAGAGCACATACGAGATGTACCCTATACCATAATGAAATGTAAATACAATACAATAAAAATGATGATACAGGACAGATTTTGAGCAGAGTCTAACAGCTACACAAAAACAGGGCTTTAAAAAAGTAGCCTACTTCTGGTTTTGTATTGCAGTTGGTGTCACAGTTGTAAATCGGTCCAACATAATTTTGGGCTCTGCAGGGTTAGGTACCAGTAGTGTACACTGACATTTAGACAATTTTGACATGTATTATGTTTCTATATTTGTTTATTTGGACAACATTCTTTCAAGATAACAACAGTCATACTACATTTGATGTAAAACACATACACCACTAGGTGGCAGCATTATGAAGCATCAAGGCCTGAAGAGGAAGAGAGAATCGTTCACTTTCATTGTGCTGCACAGGGGTTGGTGGATGAACATGCTGGGAGATGGTCTCTCAGTTCAAGATGAATGATCAAAGATATGAAAGCTTTTGAATTGTGTTTTTATTTTTATTTCTTTATCTTTTTTGAAAAAACCCTCTATCCGTCTGTCTGTCTGTCCGTCTGTCCGTCTGTCCGTCTGTCTATCTGCATGTAGAGACTCCATAGTCTCTACATTTTAAATTGATCTTCGAAATGTAAAATTATTTTTAAACCAAAATATATTATTAGGACTTTGCACTCTCTAAACACAAACAGACACACACAACATGTTATCATCACTTTCACAAGACCTTAAAAACACAGTACAGATAGTTATGATGATGTACACACACACTCCCCACTGCTTAGTACAAATTCATCCGAGGCCTTTGGGAATGAAGCTGGGAGAGTGGTGGGCGTGGGGATTCCTCAGGTGACAAACACAAAGCGCCAGGAGCTGCAAGGGGTTCAACACTCAAGTGTGTGAGAGATGAAGAGTCTGCATGAAGACATGGCTGCAATACTGCTGACTGTGATGCTCATGATCCCCTACTTCTGCGAGGGAGGTGAGATGTTTCTTTGACAGCATGACCGATAGCTCAAGAGAAAGTGCAACCTCTCCGCTATTATCTGAGAAATAATGAATGATGAATACATCTGTGTCACCTGTTTATATGATAGCGCTGCTGAGAAAATCGACAGCGATGGACTTCCTTCAAAAAACAAGAGCGAAGCGTGAATCTGAGTGTTTTCCTGGAGGCTGCAGCACAGAGGTCAGCGAGAGTGGAGAACTGATGGAAACAGAAGATGTAGGATATGTAAGTTCTCTGTCATTTGTACTTTATTTCACATTTAATGCCAATTGAGGATTCCATATAGCAAACATGCGCCTGAAAATGTTACAGATGTTTGTATTGTTTGTTTTTACATCCGTCATCCAGCAGCTGTTGTGTAGATGCATAGGCCTAGCTGATAAACCAGGGTTTAGTCATTGTTATCTAACAGATACAAAACCTAACAATAGATATTATCATTATTTTGAGTCAGGTGTGTAGTCAGGGTAGTAGTGAGAGAAGGAAGCATCATCAGCATCCAATTAGACATGATTGCTTTTTAGGTTTGGGAGAAACACAATCATTACGTCTCACTAATGTAATTCCTCACATTATCTACTAATTTATTTCTTCTCAATGTTCCCTTTCAAACTAATTCAAGTCAAGCCTTTAACTAAAACAAAGTTTAAGAAAAAAAATTCTAACTACAAGTTTACATTTTTTTCTACGTATTCAGACTGAAAATATTCACACAGAATTTCTCTCTGCAAGTTCTCATTTTTCAAAACAAGTGTAGATGTCGGTAACTATAGACAACGTCAACAGAAAGGTTTCAATCAAAGTGGGCCATCACTCTATTTGGGTAGCTGAGTATCTGCACAGAGGGAGATTATGCACATGAAACTATGAATAAGACCATGTGTGTCCAAAACCTGGACTCAAGGTTTGAGAAGCACTCCTCTGTTCGACGGGGATAATGTGTAACTCAATCAAGCAAGTCACTGAGACGTTCACCATTGCTGTGTTCTTACTTACCAGGCTTGCAATGAGAAGACAGAGTGAAGGCATGCCATTAACATCGACTTTGTTACTTAGTGCACCTGCTGCAAATATCAGGTGACCAGCATGAAAGCCAGCAGAGGTGGAATGTGATCGACTAGGATTTCTGTCATGTTGTAGAACATTTAGGTATATGTTGTTTCTTTGTTTCACACAAAGTCATGCCACAAACCAGTTTTTAAGAGAGACCTCATGGATACTATTAGCAATCACAGCCTAGAGTATTATGTGCTACATTTGGAATAAAATATAACAACTTTTTTTATAGGAGGAGAATTCCAGCCTGCTGTATAACGGAGGTGCCGCTCAGGAAGAAATAAACTATGTAAGTTCGGTTTTAATTTTTAACTTCATTATGTTTTTTTTAATAGATAAATAAAAGTTATATTACATGAGAAGTTTATGAATAAAGCCATTACAACAAAGCCTAAGAGCACTTTTGTCTCGTAGCAGAGCCCTGGAGGGGGAGCTGTGGCAGATGAAGGATCTGGGATGTAGCCAAGAGGAAGAGCGCAACAGACTATGTTGTTGTTGGGTCGAGGGAAGTTCAGCTTTCCCAAAAGCATCCTGACACAAAGGCAACTTTGATTGTATATCAGTGAAAAACATCATATCTAGCAATGCACTATAAATATAAAATATAAAGTCTAATCACTTACACAAAAGGTTTATAAAATTAACATAATTTGCTTCATGGATTAATTTGCATGCTTAATTGACTTTTGTTTAAATTTAAATATTAAGAACGGGGATTAAGAATTGTTTTTATTTGTTACCTCCAGTTGTTATTGTTTTAAATTTAGTACGATACTGTTACTTGTTACAGCTCAGTATGTGTCTTGGTCCTCAGTTGTTAATACAAAAAAGTAGGTATCCAGTATGTTAGAAATTTGAATTGACAATATCGTGTAAACACTGTTTCAATAAACATACAACATCATAGTTTGGTTATATATTTTACACAACATTAAAATGTATTTTACCAACTATGAAGCTTATGTGCATGTTAAGTGCAAACTTACCATTCTCAACAGTAAGCTTTATATGAACATTTAAAAAAAATAAATGTGTATTATATGCATGTTTATTAAAGGCTGCAACATAAAGAGTCTTAATGACTTTCTAATGCTGTTATAGGGTGTGTACAAAATTAATCAATTAGCTCTTGGGAGTTTAAGCTTCTTTTTCAGAGGGTTGCGGAGAAGCTTGTGTGTAGTCCTCTCTTCTGCAATGTGGACCTGTTTGTCTTGTATGCTTTGTTATTGTTGTTGTGTTGGTATTTTTTTAGCGAATCTACTGGTTAAAACAATCCATGGTATTAGAATTTACCTTCTGATTAATCCCTTTAACTATTCACACTTTGCCAGGAAAAATAGCACAGCCTGTAGCCTTTAATTAACATTTGTGAACTCTGGATTTTCTCTGAAACAATAAATATCATTGTCCTCTGAGTAGTTTCTATTTATAAGTCAGAGGAATGTTGCACACAATCAAGAAAAGATGATCAAGCTGTTTTCTTTTCTTGCTCCAAGCATTTCACATTTGAAGATCAAAATCTAGAGATTATTTTTGTTCGTTTTTTTTCCATGGCATTTGTGAAATACGTCTCGAGGGATACTCACTATACTTAATTCCCATAGGATGTCACATGCTGATCACGGGCTCTGATGGTCACTTTCTCCTCGCACATGCTCTCTACTTGACAGTTGACCAATACACTGAATGGAGGGTGTAAATAGACGTATTTAAGGGATAACAGCTATTTTAATGAATAATCTTCGATCTTGCAATATTTGCAAGTACAAGCTCCCTTTACTGTTATAATCTAATGTTCTGCGTTAATAATTGTAGCTATACACAGAGTGCGTCAGGCTACTGCCTCTTTAATGCTGCCTTCAAGTTCTCTTTGTTAGCTCCACCTTTTACACTTCAAGTAGTAAATACTAGTGCTTTCTAAATGTATAACACAATGTACCAGTTAATATGAGCCCTTAATTGGATCATATGTTATTTGGGAAATCAAGAAGCATAGAGTTACTTTGTGTATGACCAACAGTGAATAAGGAATAATACAAATAGAGCAATTGGTTTGGAAATTTGGATGGTGTTTTTGTGGTGTATTGTGTTAAAAGAGTGTTCCATAGACTATATTTTTCTTAATATGAATTTCCATCACGTCATGGTACAGATGAGAAAAAAAGAAAATTACCCCTTTACTGGTTTTATTAAGTACATGTATTATTTGTCGTTTACATACGTATCACTTCTCCCATTTCCGATAGCACTGGAAGGCAGCATAACAACCGACGACAGTAACTGTTACGACTTGACACTTTAGCTTTAGCCTACAACAAGAAACAGCGTCGGTGTCGTTCAAAGAAATTTCATTTCACAATGTAAGTCTATCATCTTTCTACCAAAAGGTTTTAAAAATGAAATGTTACTCTGTCAAACCTGCGTAACACATCGGCCTTCCGGGTAGTTTAGTGAAACAGGATCACAGAAAAAAAAGCAACGCCCAAAACTTTTGCAACTAGCAGCAACAAGTGCTATGACGGTAGTTTTTGAGATTTAGCTAAACTAGCAATCACGGCGTTCTTTATAATTTCGTAACTTTGTCGAACACCAACTATTTCAACGTCATTTTGCTAGTTAAGTAACGTTAGACAATTAAAGGAAGACTTTTATAACGTCCACAGCTGCGTATCGTTACATTTAAATGTTGGACAATGAGCTTTATGCTAGCTTAGCCGTACCGCCGTCTTCGGGCTGCTTGTTTGGTTGAGCTAGCTACTATGTTACCTACGTGTTTGCTTTCAGTTAAAACATGCTGAAAACATTTTGTAGATAAGTTGTTAATATTGCAACTTTGATTGGGAATCACTACAATTTGAGCAAAGTACAAGTAACTTTAGTGGTAACGTTGACGTCAATTTTAAACAGGAAATGTATTGATGGCTAACTTGACCATTAGTAACCATCGTTACCTATATAGAAAATAAGGTCAATAAAGTGGTGTAACTAGGACTTAGTGATGTCTTTTTATCAGTAACTGCTAATCGAACTAATCGATTAGCAGTCATGTTACAATATAAATACAGAGCAAGCCAAATCTAAATACCTTGTTTCCGTTACCCTCAATAATGGAAAGTGTTATCTGCAATGGACATGCTTTTATGATGTCAGGATTGCATGAACTATTTAATCAAGTGTTTAGGTGATGCAGTCAGCTAACGGTTTAGTATGATGCACATTACAGTTACAACACTACACAGATACATGACCCATGATCTTAACCAACTCATTTGTAAGCCACACAGTAAATGGACTGCATTTTGTCACTTCTACAATTCAGGATAAACTAGGTCGTTTAGTCACAGTCTGGATGTCATGGGTGTAGGAAATGGGTGTATGACATTGGGTAAGCATAAAGCCATTTGAACCCATTCATTATGCATTATGAGCAATTATACAGTAAAGCATCATGGTGAAACTAAGTCCTATAATACAACTTCTCATGCAATTGCTGTAACGTTGGACTGTTAGTGGTACATTTATGAACACATCTTAAACCTCCAGTGTCATGAGTGATGGGAGAGAGTCACAAGAATCCACTAACAACCACGACTGGAACCAAAGTAGCAACTGGCCTTTTACATTGCAGACAGGCACTTAAATGCAATGTGGTCATTATTCATGTTAATTACACCTGTGCTTTTTGTGGTATGAGAAGTCTGAATGTCTGATGTATAAAAAGTCAAAAGAAGATATGGTCATTCATTAAGATTAGTAATTGTGCAAAAAAAGTTATCTTATATATCTTAAGTCTATAAATGCAAGTTACAGGGGTGCGTCCAGTGACATTGCAGCAAAAATTAAGTATCAGGTGTGTTGACAGGCAGCAGTAGTTACCAACAGTTTAGTCTAGCCACAGAAAATTTATTTTCTATTTTGAGAATCAATCAAACAGTTTATTCACGTTTCAGCTCCTCAATGTGATTTATTTTTTCTTTTGTCTTCGATGACTGTTGGTTAAAAAAATCAAGACATTTTCAGACGTCTCCCTATTTACTGACCAAATAATTAATTGAGAAAATGATCTGTAGATTAATCGATAATGAACATAATCGTTAGTTGCAGCATAAATGGCTAGATGTATGATATTCAACATTTACATTTGTTCGTTTGTACTCATTTTGATTCAGCCCACATATTCACCATTGTTTGTTTTGGAAAGAGTTATGTTTTGTTACGGATTGTTTTTTCTTCAGGAAAGGAAATGGGTTATACGTCAGTGCAGTTTCCATTGAGTTGGCTGTGATGTGTTCCTGTGTTGTTTAAACCTAGACAGTTGGAATAAAGTGACTTTAACTGTTGTATCTCACTCCTGCACTTATTATATATGTAAAGGGGGTATCAGCATGGTCTCTGAAATGCTTACAAATGTTTATGCATTCTTAAGTGATCTGTGATGTTTACAATCTCTCTGTCAATCTGCTCTGTGGCAAGTAACAGCCAGGTTGTACAGGTTTATTAACTTACTTTGTTATGCAGCCGTGTACTTCTGAACTGTTCACATATTATACCTGTTGAGAGTATGCTTGCTCTAGCCAAAGTAAGACTTGAGTTGGTAAATTAAATGGGAGTTTGGAGAGAGTGGAGGAGATGCATTCTTAGTTATTGCTGCTCTCCGCTCCCTAATAAGCATACACATATTTATTGGTGTAATCATAGTTCAATTTGTACTGCTCACCATCAGGTTTATTTTTTAAATCTCACCTTTGTTTCATACCTTGATTGAAACCGAATCTGATATTTTTATTTGATAAACATTTTATTTGATATCAAAAAGGCATAATAAAGCCAGTGCCTGACCTGCTCAGGATTAAGTCATTTCATTTATAGCTATGTTTACAATAAGGGATGTTTTGAACATAGTAAATGTGTTGTGGGTTTTGTGTTTGTATTTCAGTATGCATGGGCGTGCCTGCTCACTGTCTGCAATACCAGTTTTGCATGTAAAAGATTGATCCATCTACGGCTGTCTTTTAATGTTGACTGAGTCTGAGCATGTGGTGTAAACTACCACACTGGTCTCTTTTTACCGAGTCATAAAAAAATCTGTATAAGCCCTACAGTTTGGTTTAAGCACCTTTAACCCATCCTCCCACTTTCAGTTACCTGTCGTCTTTCTTAAGAAAAGTGTGGTCATTACAGAGCAATGCTGACTCATGTCAGAGGGTGGCAGTAGCTAACCACTGTAAAAACAAAAAGCCCTGTAGGGACAATGATGCATATAAAAAATCTAAATTAAACAGTATGATTTCCTTTTTCCAGTTTATATGTGTATCCTTGTTAAGAAACAATCTTAGGGCATCCTGTTCATTCTTAAGGTATAGCCTATCACCATTCAGTGTATTCTTGCTTTACAAGTTAACGTCCTTTCTCATATTATCCACCCTCAGTTCTCACATGATTTAAAAAAAAAAAAAGAAAAACAAATCACACTTCAGCCACCAGACAGACATGATGAACATTTCATGTTAAGTAACGTATGCTTAATGATTACAGTTCTTGGCAAAGGGACAAAATAGAGCTCTATATATATATATATATATATATATATATCAATATTCTTACCTATACTTATTTTATATATATTTTTTTATCTGCACTGTCCCTCTGCTCTTGTAGCGCTGTAAATGTCCCCGCTGTGGGACGAATAAAGGATTTCTGATTCACATAAAGCACACTGCTGATCATGTTATTGCAGGGGCCTTCCCATGAGCCTCCTCACATTGGAGGTTGTGCTGTGTAGCAGACATTTACCTCCGTAGGTTGAATAATGAACTGTATTTTGAGCTCCACTGTTCCTTCAAATTAACTGATGAAGTTACAGGTGTGTAATCATCCGTTCATTAATTCACAATTTGATAGTATTTTTAATGGCTTTCACTGTGATTCAGGAATTATATAAGCTATATATAGACCAGAGGCTACGTGTGATAAGAATGGATTTTTGCAATTGTGGTTAGGCTGTTTGCCACCCCTTACCAGCAGCTGTTATTCGTCATATGTGTCTGAACAGTGGAGGTGCAGACTGATCGACATGGTATGCACAATATTTTGTTTTTTGTATAATCTCACAGAAGGCTAATATCTACACTTTCAATTGTCATCATTTCATCAGGTCAGCAGCCGGTCCAGAAGGTGCTGGCGCTGCGTCAGGCAACAAGCGCTTGCAGCAGACCCAGGCCCAGGTGGATGAGGTATGATACATCTCTGATTACTGGCTTACGAAATTCAGTTAAAGCCCCACATTTATATTTTCACACTGGTTGATATTGATGATAATCCAATTATTTATAATTTTGATTTACGTTGGCCGTACTATTAGTACACCAATTCTTTATCTGTTTTTTTAAAGAATTGTTTAAGAATGCTCCCACATAAGACACCTCTTATGTCAGAATCAATCGCGTTATTTATAAAGTCAGGGGACAAATTCAGAGGCAATTCTACCTAGTCTACCTTTCCCACTGTGTGTCATTTCTCTCATCTAGCCCACTCTTAATATTGAATAATGATAAGAGTGGGCTCCGTCTTCAGCCCCTATGTAACTGTATGGAGACTTGCATAACCTTTGGCAGCGGTGTCATGAATCACCACATTGTGGAATCAGTGCTCTCTGATGCTCCACATGTCTGCTCACATGCCAGAGACATTTTATGCTCAAAACCATGTCAGTGAGGCCACCAGAAAAAAAAAAAAAAAAGGCTGCTAAATGTCACCCTTCTGGTTTTGTTGTTAATCTTCTTTACAGGTCTCTTTCTCAGTTGCGGCCCTCTTAATTTTCGCCCCTCCTACGCAGTGCTTTAACCTTAGCATGTCATCCAAAGCCTCCGATTGGCTGCCAGAGGTTTATATAATCATTCTGCCTCCCGTGGTTATGTAAGACCCGCATGGCCCTACACACTTTTCTACACCCTGCCACTCTGTCTGAGAGGATGGGCAGTTGTGAGGTTTGTGGATCAGTGGAACATATGGGTTATGCAATACTGTGTATGTGCACATTAATGCCGGTCTGATTTTAGATGAACCCCATCATTAAGCAGAAGTGTGTATTTATTTTTTCCTCTCTTGATTGGTGGTTTTGTTAGGTAACCTCGTTAGAGGATACTCAACACTTACAGCATTGATGTCACTATTCTGTATAGTATATGGATGCATTTCCAATCGATTCTATTAATTCTAAAATAACTATTTAAGGTGGTATTTGGTTGATCTTCAATTGAGTCTAGTTATGATTACCCAACATCCAGATCCAGTACACTAACCAGGGGACAGTCATTTAATAAGTACTGACATTAAACTAAGTGTTTTTGTTCTTGTGTGTGTGTGTGAGTAGGTGGTGGATATTATGCGTGTTAATGTGGACAAAGTGCTGGAACGTGACCAGAAGCTATCTGAACTGGACGACAGAGCAGACGCACTGCAGGCTGGAGCCTCCCAGTTTGAAACCAGTGCTGCTAAGCTGAAAAGGAAGTACTGGTGGAAGAATTGCAAGGTGCCTAAACACAGTTTGGTCCAAAAAAAGAAACGCACACCTTTTCTCAAATGTGTGTAAATGATGAAAGTAACTGATCTAAAATGAACTCTCCCTTCCATTTTATGTCATGTTCACCAAATTAATAGTTTAATTTGACTACACAACATATACATGTATGACTTATGATAGTGAACTGAAGTGAAGCAAACATATAAAGAATGTTACTTATTTTATTTAGTATCAAGCTAGTACATTCAACACATACAATCTCGAACTTTCCTCGGCAGCAAAGCTCATCCAACATTTTCAATTACCGATCAAAGTTCTTAAGAGGGGAAAAACTTTATTTCATGAAAATAGTACAATAAAATTTGAATATTTACTATTCAGCCAGATACAGTTTAACAGGTGTACATCTTCGCAAAAAAAAAAATCCTTTTTCATGGGCAATTGTCCAGTCATTTCTTCCATTATGCACACCTGTCTCTGTCTCTTAGATCGTTCCACTGCAGGTGGTTATTAACAATCATAATTTTCCTTGCCATTAACAATAATACTCTTAAGATATACAAGTTATCCCCATAGACTGAATATACCTTGCGGTATACATCCCAGGATATAATACAGATGAGTTAAAATTATATTGTTAACAAAAAGTATTTTTTGTCAATAAATATACATCTTATTCCCAGTTCATGTGTGTGGCACTGAATTTGCTGTACCATTACCCCCCTGCAGATGTGGGCCATCCTGATAGCTGTCATTGTGATCATCATCATCATCATTATAAGTGAGTATCAAACCTGCAGTTAGAGACGCTTCTCATCGACACTGTTGACAGTATTGTTGCAGTTACTTCAGATGATCAAAAGAATAATATAAAGTATAATATCAAGTTTAATTACTTTACTAATATTTCAGTTTGATCTGGGTTTTGATGTTTATCTATTTAGAGTTGATCTATCTATTTATGTTGATATATATTATATTTAAATAAGAGATACTTTTCTTAGTTATTGCATTTATATTCCTTGGTTATAAGTCTTTCATCTATAAAGTTTCTAACCACTTCATTCACAGTTTGGAATTACTCCTAAAAAACACCACCATCAAAGACAACAGGAGGAGTGGAGGAAAGAATGAAGAAGAGGAGAGGAGCAACGTATATAAATAATCTCTCAGAGGAAGATGTCGCGTGATTACTGGCTACTGAGCTCCACACATTTTTTCTCCTGGCAGGAGGTCTTCATTCCTTGTCCTGGTTTGCCCTCAGTGTGTGTGTGTGTGTGTGTGCGTGTGTGTGCGTGTGTGTGTGTGGGTGGGTGTTTTTGCAAATGTGCCTGAGTAAAGGAATGTCACAATACCAGAGTTTTACCCTGCATTGTTGCACCATATCGGACATCTTTTAACCTGTATCGGAGTGCCATGCCACTTGCCAAAGAGAACAGGAACACGCATACAAAAACAAGTTGCCTATTAAGTAAGCTCAAAATCCAGAAACCAAAATTTATGAAAGAAAAAACAATAAATGAATCATCTTCAAATGTATGACAAAGCACACACATACTCCAACCTCAGGACTAGAAGTGAAGAATGCTGTTGTAAACTCTCCTCAACTTATATTTACGTTTTTATGTTTTATTAATAGCCATTGATTTTGTGTGCCAGGCTAAGAGAAGTGCCTTTGAGGATATGCTGCTCTGTGTTAGTTTAGATTGTAACCGTAACCCTGCATATCTTTGAATATATGCCCCTTTCCAACAATACATATTTGTACATTTCAAATACCAATATATTTTCGTTTTTCTCATTTAAAAAGAAAAATGTCTGTAATTTTAGTAACTAACGCAGTGCCTGTTCGGAACGGGACGACTGCCTGGTCTCTGGTATTGTTGCTTGCATCTTTTTTGAGAACCGCTCATCCAAACAGTTTCACACTCGACACTGCGCTTCCTTGGGTCCGGTGCAAAACACCTGCCATTACTTAGTTGCATCCTATAGCAATGCTAAAGTACACACATTTATTTGGCTGCAAATCTCACACGAATATTGACGGAATAAGCTACCTGTATCCAGGATGCTGTTTTGGCAGTGTGACAGTTAATAGGGGTCCCTGCGCAATACACTACACAGTGTGTACATAACGCACTACTAATAAATATGTCCCGTAGATCTCAAGAGCTCTCATTCGACACTGCACTACCTTACTGGGTCCTCAGAAACACAGCTGCCAAGTGTGAAGTTTATCAGATGAACGGTTGTCGAGGAAATTGAAGGACGGACATGCGTACATACAGACAGAGACTCCTTCCATTTTAGTTAGATGGTTACAGTCGGCCGGGGAATGATGGGATGAGTATGCCTTATTCTATTTATGCACGTAGTTTATTGTTAATACATTTCTCTGTGTAAGACATTTGATTTTGGATTGAATAAAGAGGAATTTCATTGGTCACCTGACAACAAATAAGCTAACCAGTAACACACTGTTTGAACCACCTGATCACCCGTGTCCATCTTCCTTTCAGGTAGGACGTAGTTACAGTAAAAACTAGTATGAGCTTGTGTTTAGATAAGTGCCTATATGTTAAGACAGCCTCACTGCTACACTGGGTTAAAAGTGGCAAATGGTCTCAATCAAGTTCTCCCAAGGATGTGCCATGAAGTTTGCCTTTGTGATATAGTCGAGCACAAAAAATAAGAGCATGTAGTGTTGGACAGATGCCTTAATAGGTTTCTCCAATGGAGAACAGCCAAAATACAGCCACGCCTTATTGATCATATATACCAGCCAGTAAAAGAGTAGAGCCTTCTCATCATGTGCTGCTTGCTTTTTCAGCTGAGCTTACTAACCTTTTAATAAAGTCACACTGGCATTTATCCCACCTGATCAAGACTGAGTGCTTCTCACGTGTGATATTTTTGTTTTATTATGCTTCTAACAATAGATTTTTTTTTTTTTTTTGCGATCCGTTGTATGTAGAACTAACCTTACGGAGACTCTAATATTTTTTCTTCTAGGGGCTCACTGCTTCTAAGCACCACGCATGTTTGAGTGTAGAGAAAGACTGTTGGGCAACGACAGTGTTGTATACCAACACTGGATGATTTCATTCCCTGCTGTTGCCTCCATCCTATTAAAATAAATGTATTTTAATGGAATAAAAGTTATTTGGGATTACTTTGTACATTCATTTCACTCAGTACTGTTGATGTTGCATTTTTCTGTAGTTTTAAAGACATTAGCGGATATTTGGCCTTTACAGTATAAGCATGATAATTAATGGTAATTGAATGAACACTAATACAAGGATAAAAGGATGGGCTCTTTAGACTTTTTTAGAGTTTGATATAGCCATTTAAGAAATTGTGAAATATTTTCTAAGGCCTCTCAAAATGCTTTAGCAGATTTGGGTGTTTTTTTTTTTTTTTATCACAGATGTGTGGAATTTTCATCATCCTCTAATGTCTACACCAGAAATTTGAGACCCAGTAACTTCCAACCCTCGCTTATGTCTACCCACTGGGAATGCATTTGTAAATGAGTGCAATTCTACTCTTTGGCCCTAAATGCCTTTTGCTTGAATAAAACCGATTTACCTTAATCACAAAGCCTCATCTGTTGTTTGTTTCTGATCTGGAACTCTTCAAACGCAGCTCTTGGACTTGCTGTCTCACAGCTAGTGTTGGTCCAGCTTTATAGATGGCTATATCATACTTATATAGCCACAGATATAGCCATACTTTCTCACTAATTTAAAGATCCAGTGGTTCATCCACACTGAGCAGCGCACTGACTGTCAGCTGACTGTCACTGCCGTAAGAAAAACAATTGTCATCTAATGTTATGTCATAAGTATTAACTTTAAAACCATAGAAAAGGGATTGTGGCATATTATTACTTGCACTATATGTTTACCTCAGTAGCTTTCTCCTGTGAGCCTTCGGCCTTTTTATTAGCCAGCACAACGAGACTCAGTCCCAGCAAACCTTGTACAACAGAGGAGTCTTCTTAACCTTTTCTATTGTCACGATTATTTTAACACTTATTAATTCTCCAAAAAAAAGTACAATTCCTGTGATCAGGGCTGGATTGACCCTCTGGTGGACCTGAGGCAAAAATGAATGGTGTAATTAGAAAATCACATGATGACCATGGAGCCTGTGGGCCCCCTGAGGGTCTGGGGCAGTTAGTAATCCAGCCTTGCCTGCTCTATCTCTGTGTATGTCAAAGGCACAACAGACAACACTGCATCAAACTATTTTAAAGTTCAAATTTCTTTCTTTCTTCAAGTTTCTTTTTGATGCCAAATCGTTAGATTTTTTTGAAGACCAGATTGTAAAACCAACTAAACCAAATTAGGGCTGCAACAAATGATTGTTTTCAAGCAATCAATCAACTAAGTTTTGTTTATAAAATGTCAGCAAATAGTGAAAAATGTCCATCAGAATTTCTGACAATAATTATCACAGGTCAAGGCTAACTAGCAAATATCTACAAATGAATGAATCATATCAAATTCATTAATTACGCCCATCTCCTTGTGATTCTTCCATTTGATTCAACATAAACATATTGTTAAGGTTGATAACTCCTAAACGCTTGCAGCTAGAGGGCTGAGACTGTCATATGTGCATTGAGCTGCCCAGTTCTCAAAGTGTGGACGTTTTGAAGTGAATTGGAGGCTGTTTTATGTCTCTGTGAGCTCAACTCAGAGAACTAAACTCGAAAGTGAAAAAAGGTCAAAGTTTGCCCAAAAGCCCTTTTTTTCACACCACTGAATGTTAGGTGTGTGGCGATGACACATCTGAAATTTCAGCCTCTTAAACCAAAGCAGTGCTGAAAATTTTACATTTGGAAACATAACTGATGACAAAACTAACTGACACAAATTCAAGAGGTTAAAATAAATAAATAAAAAAAGTTTCACGAGTGAAGAGCTTCAGCTGGACCATACAGCGTCCACCATTCATTCATTCATTCAGTAGTAGAGAGGCGGGTGAAGCTTGTAGTGAGTCGCTGCTGCAGCCTGCGGCGGGATTATTGTCCGTAAATTGTGTAACGTTGAGGTCCACGTGAACCGCCCGCAAGATTTGACAGACCGCTGCGTTAGACACGCCCACTGTCAGATGCTCTGTCCAATCACGTGACAGAGGCTTTTTCCGTCTGTTCGTTCATCATGAAGTGGGCGGAGCTAAAGTCCGCCGGCCTCACGTTGCACAAATATGTCAAGCGCCACTGAACGAATGACGAATTAGGTAACGTGTGTGAGTGGCACGTAATACAAACTAAAACATACTGAGAATGCGTCCCGGCGACACAGTTGATATCATTTGGTTTCTCGGATATTGAAGCGGTGACACACGTGGAGTGGAAAAGGTAAATATTCAATCAGAGGTCCGATGATTTGAGGTGTTGTTAGCTAGTTGGATGAACAGTGTACGCTAGCCCACCTCGCCCATGGCACCAACCAGAGAGAACAGAGGATGTACACAAATAAAGTCGTTGTCTTGTATTCTTTAGTCCACGGATACTCTTGTGGTTGTGCGTCGTGTAGTTTTAGATGTACACTTTGAACGGTACTGTGCGACTTTGCTGTATGCAGTTCTCAGTAGTGTGCATTGCTTAAATACAGTGGTAGTGTGTTAACTACATAACATGTATGCTGCACGTCAGGGTGCTGCAGAGGCGCTTAACAAATTAGAAACAAATTGTTGCTTTGACACGCTTACAGTGCGTGAATACCAAGTGCAATTAACACATTAAACACATGGCGTTACACAGCAGTACAGGAAGCGTACTTACAGTCTTACTAGTGCCAGGATTTATAATGTTCACATTCTATATTTCTATTATAATTTGTCACTAAATGTCATTTGTAAGTGGCGAGATGTATGGCAATATACACAATAATGTCATTGTGGTGGTTGTGCTTTAGTTTTCTGTGGAGTATTGGCTGTCTTCGGCCTTAAGATGTAGATGATGGCACGTTAGTGGTGGTCACTGGGTTTCTTGGGGTTACTGGGTTCATATGAGGAAGGAGTAGAACTGAGAAATGAGTGTCAGGTTTGTTTTGAGTGGGAAGAGGTTGTTGAAGTTAGAAAAGTTTTTTCTTTATCTAGTGGATGTAAGCATGGAAAACAGGTACCAGCAATGACTTTAAATCCTCTTTCATATCCGTGGTATTTGTGTATGTTTACTTAATTGTAGTGCTAATCTTGGTTGTTCATGTGACCTCTATATAGTTGCACTTACAGTCTTATTATAGTACTTATGGCTCTGCGTACCTCAACTCATAAATATTGAACTTGTTGTCAGAAGTCAGTCGCCCCATTTTTAGTGTGGCATTTTCAGAATCAGAATATGCTTCATTGCCAAGTAGGTTTTGGTGCATACAATACACATATTAAGAGGAAATAAAAACACAGGCAAAGTACTGCAAAAGCCAAGAACATGAATATAGAATAGAAAAATGACAATCAAAAATATGAAAAGATACATTAACAAATATGTACAATATGAGAGTTTAGTGCAGGATGTTCAAAATTAGAATAGGGGGATTTCCCTTATGAAATACATTTTAAGGGGTAAATGTTACACTTTTACACTTTGCCAGTCTATGAATATCATTATAATATTATGATTTCATAACTAAATGTTGTTGCCCTAGAGACGTATAACCTGCTAGGCTTTAACTTCCATATTTGCAGGAATTATGTGTGTATAGGTGTCGTGTGTGTGTGTGTGTGTGTGTGTGTGTGTGTGTGTGTGTGTGTG
>CALSCE010010661.1:12586664-12607330 GCA_943593645.1 Bovichtus variegatus
TGTGTGTGTGTGTGTGTGTGTGTGTGTGTGTGTGTGTGTACATGCAAATTAGGGCACAAAATTAGCAACAGCCAAATGCTGGTAAAATATGCAAGTGGCTGGTAGATTTACTTCACTCACCACTAGCAAAAAAACAATGGTAATGTTTTAATTGGCTGGGAAAATGTTAACATTCACTAACCACTTGGCCAGTGGAAAAAAAGTATTTTTTGCACCATGCATGCAAGTATGGCTCCGCTGGGTTTAATTCCACCGGAGATGGTTCAAATCATGAGATTCCAGTGTGTCTGAGAAGCTTTTTGAGATGACAAGATCGACTCCTTAATTGCTTTTTTTCATCTATGTTGTTGCATCCATCTACACTTAAAGTTGACATTATCAAAGAGAACATATTAAGCTCTCAAACAAACATTTTAGAAACATTTGGAAAGAGACCGAGGACATTCAGGAAACACAATTAATTTGACATGAGCGCAGACACTGCATGGCTCATGGCTGTTCTGTGACCTGGCATTTCAGTGTAGCAGAAAGTGTTGCAAATTTCCTTTTGGCCATAATTATGAATATTACTATTATGTGGGGACAAACATTACTGATACAAATCATTAACGGTGTAAAAACATGAATAACTTCAGTTCTTGCGATTATACTCATATTAAATGACTGGTCAATCATTTTGAAAGTATGTTCCAATCACCAATTTTAGTGGTGTGACTAAACTTTCAATAAGAATTCAAACTCTCTGTGAGGAGAAAAGTACCTGGGCACCTTGACCCCGGCCTTCTCAGGTTCGCTTGTGTGCTGTAAAATGAAGGCAAGGCCAGAGCATTATATGTGCACCACAGTAATCACGGGTTTGCGTCGGTACGTTTACGCACACAGATATAATGACGCACACAGATATAATGTATCAAGTAATAGGTGGATGGTGTACAGTATATGCTCCAAATTGAGCAAGCTGGTTATGTAACCCTGCAGTGACAACCTGTTTATCGACACAGGAGATTTTCACTTCCTGCTGTTTTATCTCGCAGAATGTGTCCCTCTGTGTCTGTGTCTCACTTATCTTATCTTAGCTATGTGAATGTGGTGGTAGCTGCAGTGTTGTTTGTTTTTCTGCTGCCTCTCTCCCTAACAAGTGTTTGCTGCCTGCGCGTCCTCCTCTCTCGCTCTTTCGCTCCACCAAACACACAGTTCGCACACAGTAAAATTTAGTTTTTGGCGAGACACAGATGTTTTCAAAGGAGTGTATGAAGTACATGGGATGTGTTGTTTTTTTTGTGTTTTTTTTTTTACCGTGGTGTTTAACTGATGTCTAGAATCACCAAATTTCACTCGTATTGGTATCGACTACTACATTTCTGGTATCGTGACATCCGTAATAACAAGGCAGATATTGTTTCTTCACATTTGAGAAATGAAAAAACATACTGTTGCACAGTATATTTATATTTGGTTATATATTGTGTTTTGCTTTTACGTTTGGAGTTTCTGCCACACCAGTCATTGCCATTTTATTTTTTGTTTTACCCTGCCCCAATAGACATTTTTCATGGCAGACATGTTGCGGGAAAAGCTCAGGTGTAGCTAATTACGTTAAATGATGGCTCTGTTTCATTCAATGCCCCAGTTAAAGCCATGCTGGAAACTGCCACACCTAGAATGCATCAATGTTATTAACCACACCTGTGCTTTTCCTGCTATGATAATGATACTTCTGCATCATAGCTGTGTCTCATTTGACATACTGATGTAATGTGTTCACGGCAGAAAAAATGAAGTATATTCCAAACACACTATTGTTTAGATCTGGGTTTTTTCAGTCACAGGGGTCCCACAGATTTTCTCTTTTCCATGTCATAATTTAAATCCTGCCAACTTTTGTTCTAATACTGTTTCTTATCATGTCTCTTTATTTCCTTTACCTTACAGTGCTCAAGGCAGATCTTCACATGTGACATTCAGCACTATTTGAATAAATACAAATTTATTGTCACCACATGGAACCCATTACCCTTGTTGAACATATGAAGACCTCTACTGAACACTGTAATTGGACAAATTTCTCTTGATGTGTGACCAAAGCGCTGAGATGCCTGGAGGTGACAGCGGTCCAGATGAGGAGGAGCCTGCGTTACCGTCAGCCACAAGAGGAGGTGGAGAGGAGGCAAGGGTGTCGTCAGGGCATCAGGGCGGAGGGGCGCAGTCAGAGCGCTTCAGGGATGAGGAGAGCGGAGCTTCAGGTGCAGAAGTGGGGCAGGAAGATGAGGAGATGACTAGCGGATCGCATGACCTCTCTTCCTTGGCCAATCACAGCCCTGGTAGCGTCACAGGATCCACCTCAGCTTCAAACATGAGGTATTTGCCTGATTTTTGGTGCCTTGACTTTCTACCGTATCTTCACATCTTACCACAGTGACACAAGTTGCTGCCACTTCTCGTCATTAATCTTGGAACAAGTTTTAAAATGCAGCACAGTATACCAGCAGTGGCTTTGCTATTGGTGATTATGAACGTGCATCCCAGTGAAAATGTTGACAACCTTTTACTAACAGTTTACTCTAACTTGGGTTTTATTTTTGTAGCGTTTGCCTTTGGTTCTTATCTGTTATAACATTGTACTCAACAAAGTAATAGCTAAAATACTCCAATGGAGCAAGACACATGACCATTTACATCATTATACAGGTTGTAAACAAGTCTACAGTTTAGCCAGATTACTTAACATTTAATAAAGAAAACAAAAACAAAGGCAGCACAACCATGTATGTATGATACATCAAGTAGGGAAAGTCAAAGTTAGACCAGAAAGTTTGTAAACTGTGATGAATATTTACAACCACCTGTTTGTCAAAGAAATGTATTTAAATATACTACTGCTAGTTTATAAAGCTTTAAATGGTTTGGGGCCAAAATACATTTCAGATCTGCCGCTCCATTATGTACTGTCCAGAACAAACTCCCAAAAAAACTTGATCTCCAACTTTCAGTTCTTTTATATCGGGTCTTAAAAACCTTTCTGCACGCACTGCATTTCCTTCAGTTAAACTCTGTGATTGTGTGTGCAGCAGTGAGAATACAGATGACAGCAGAGGGCAGGCCCACAGAGAAGTGATGGACACTGTGGCTGAGATGAAGAAGAGGATTCCATCAGACAAACACAGTCGCAGCAAAGCCAGCACTGTGGAGGCCTTACATTACGCACTCAACTGTGTCAAACAAGTGCAAGGTAAACTGGAAACCTTTGTTACATTCTTTGAAATCGGAGTAGTGTTTTTCTCCAACAAGCCTGATATCATTAGGTCTCGTTTCAAAGCAGCGTGTGTGTTTGTGTTGTCCTCTGTAGCCAATAGCGAATACTACAAACTGCTGATGCGAAATAGCCAGGATGAGAGGAGCGATGTTACTGTTTGCACCCTGGAAGAGTTGGAGAGAGTCACATCTGAACACACCCTTAAAAACACGGTATAAACACACACACACACACACACACACACACACACACACACACACACAGGGTGTTTTTACATCTGCGCTTTTTACTCCGGATAAATCGTTTTTTTCCCTCTTTGGTGCGATCCGGTTGACCAGGTGTGAACACAGATGTCGTGAACCAAAAGCTTGGATTTTTCTCTGTGTGAAAAGAAACCAAACCACGGGGCAAACGCTCCAAATTTACAAAATGTATCCATGGATTCCGACCAGATCAAGCGAGCTATGAGTGTGAAAACGCCCTTACACTTGGATACATATGTGCACATGTTTTTTTGCCTCACGCCTGAGCGTGTGTGCGAGTGTATGCGTGTTTACCGTTTCTGCGTGTGCGTGCGTACATCTCTGTGTCTGTGTGTAGGACTCCTTCGTGGTGGTTTTCTCACTGTCGAGCGGCCGGGTGCTGTACGCGTCGGAGCAGGCTCCCAGCATCCTTTGCTGCAAGAGGAAGTTCCTGGAGTCGGCCAAGTTTGTGGAGCTGCTCTACCACCAGGATGTTAATGTCTTCTACTCGCACACGGCTCAGCCTCATCTGCCACCCTGGATTAACTCGCATACAGGTGTGTTTGAAACACATTAATTAGTTTTAATTAAATTTATTTTCATTTTTAGCTTTTTGTTTGTTCTCTTTACTTATAACACTTTGTTTAGTTGATGAATGGTTATTGGGTTTTCAGTTATAGTTATAGTTTAGCATTTTTCCAGGATAGCATTTATTTATTTTTTAAACAAAAGTAAGGAAAATGTGATGTAAGATTCAGCAGCTTTGACTTCTTCATGAATAATTGAATATTTTAAGAAATACTAACGACACAACTTTTTTAAAATTTTTGGTTTTACTTTGCACTTTTAATTACATTTTTGTCAGATTAACAAATTATAAACATAACTTATTTATGTTTTAGATTTGATCCCAGGTTGTATTTGAATTTACTGCATATTTGACTTTCTGTCTTGATTTGAATTTGTTTGTACATAGTTGTGAATTATTGCCGATAACTAACTCTTCTCTGCACTCTGTCTCTGCAGCGGGGGTTCTGTCTGACTGTGCCCAGGTCAAGTCTTTCTTCTGCAGAATCAGGTCAATATCTTCCTTCTGTTGAGGATTTTCTTGACAAGGCCTCCCATAAATCTGTGATTTCACAATAATACAATCGAATGTGTTCAGAAAATATGAATCCCACAGATTCTTTCAGAACATTATCTCAAATGAGTCACAATCGAAACAATTATTTTGTAAATATGGCTGTACTCTGCACTTGTTAAAATGTTCTCCAGTTGAGTAAAATGACTTCTGTTTATAAATTACAATTTCAATTCATGTTTTAGGGGTGGGAAGGACCGTGAGGGTGAGATGCGTTACAACCCGTTTCGGGTAACACCCTACCTGCGGACGGTGCAGGGAACAGGAAGCAGTGGGGCAGAGGAGGAGCCGTGCTGCCTGGCGCTGGCTGAGCGCATCATCTCTGGATATGAGGGTACAATTATTATCAACACCACCTGAGCACAACTCTTAACAGCCTTCCCCAGTTAGTAGTAAACAACAAGTCGTTCTTGTCAACTCTGACATTGACTTATTCGCTCATGCAGCACCTCGGATACCCATGGACAAGCGCATCTTCACCACCACACACTCCCCCGGTTGTGTGTTCCTGGAAGTGGACGACAGGTCAGTACACACACAAACGTGTTCAATCAGAGTTTAAATTGGCGGTGTGTTGAAGCTAATTTGATGGTCATAATTCACAGGGCTGTGCCGTTGCTAGGTTACCTTCCCCAGGATCTGATTGGCACGTCGTTGCTGACTTGCGTTCACCCAGACGACCGCCCCCTCATGCTGTCCATGCACCGGGAAGGTTAGTGTTCAAGGAGGAAGTTTAAAAATAGAATTTTAATAGTATATTGAGATGAGATCATTTATTTTGACGTTGACATTGATTTATGGAGAAAATAATTAGTAGATTAACGGATAACAAGAGTACTTGGTTTTTTCTTTAATTGAGATACACCCAAGGTTTCACACAGTTTTTTTGTTTTTTTGTCACTCAAACTCTCCGTGCCATGTGTAGTGTTGAAGTATGCGGGCCAGTCTCCGTTCGAGCACTCTCCGGTGCGTCTGCGCTGTCAGAATGGAGACCACATCACCTTGGACACCAGCTGGTCCAGCTTCATCAACCCTTGGAGCCGCAAGGTGGCCTTCATCATTGGACGGCACAAAGTCAGGACGTAAGTAGCAACAGCACCAAATTAAACCATTTTGTTTAGGGTGGGGAGGGGTAACAAAAACGGAACAGACAGACCAAGGGGACAACAGACAGGGTCATCATGGGTGACCATCAAGGGGAAACGCTTGACATTGTGTAAAAAAAATAATCGTAGAGGTTCTCATGATCAATAGCTTTGATTCATGCAATCTCCATCTTCCACTCGTTAATGAGCTTAAGTCTATTCAGTAGGCTTTAGGACAGAAGAAAATAAAGTTCTCTAAAGAAAATAAATGTATAGTAAAGAAATCATTTCAAATTCAATAAGATTTCCTTTGGATTTTTTTAGTGGCATGTCTCAGAGAAAAAGTCAATTGTTCAATAACCTAAATTTCCTGAACTATTTCTATCCATTCAGGGATTATTTGAGACTCTTTACACAGCCATTCCCTGTTTATGGCTTTTTTACTACCTGCTAGTAGTATTTGCAATTAATATCCGTCCTGCTTATTCAGCCCGGTTGGCACGTTTCCCAAATGTATAAGACTGAAATTAAAATCAAGCTCTGAGCTGATTTTTGATCTGATCTGTTACCACGTCTACCCAGTAAGAAGAACTATTACGACACTCCCAAGAAATATGAAAATGAGTCCTTTCATTTTGCGTCACACTTAGGGTCACACCAACAAACCAGAAAGCAAAACTGGTCTGCTCTATAATAATCTTCCAAGCAGGATAAGGCCTTTGCACCTTTTGTCCTTGGGAAGTTGTAATGTTTGAAATCTAATCCTTGGTTTTTGCTTTCCCCAAATAAAAGTTGAAATCATTCTATTCCATTCATTGAATTGTTTGGAAGGTACTTCAACAGGCAGTGACTGAAAAAGGAAAAACAGCCTGGGTAATATATTCATCTTTATAGCATCTATAGATTGTACAATTTAATCCGTAATAATGACCAGTGATTTTGGTCTGCTTTAACAATCCCTGTGTGGTTACTTGGTTTTTCCCATCAAAACCGGATTGGAAAGACAAAAAAAACAAACAGTGTTGTTCTTTTGTTTTAAAACCAAAACAGAGAAAAAGGAAGAAAAAAACCAACAAACAAATGCAGGAGCATCGCTGTGTTTTCACAGCTTGGGTTGAAGTATGGTGAGATTCTGCTGATATTGAGATGATATTGTGATAAGTGTGTGTACAGTAACAACGGTTTTAAATGCATGGGGCTGTACAGAAGGAACAAAGGCGTATTAGTAGAAAATGTGTGTATATACGGAGACGGGGGAGGGAGGTAATATTCCAAATAAAACCTTAGAATTTCCAAGAATTAAGTCGTAAATTTCTGAGAAAAAATTTTGAATGTTCTCAAAGATTATGAACTGAAAAAAACTGGTATGAACTAAAAAAAGAAATAGGCTCATTGTCTACCGGCGTTCCTCTGGGGACCTTCATGCCGCCACCTTTGCCAGGCAACAGCGGGGAACAGAGCTTCAGAAAGCCAGCTGCTGCCGGGAGATGGAGAGCTCAGCGGTGGCTGCAGCGGCTCCTCCTCGGGCCAGGAGCAGAGTTCCCCTTAGCTGCTCCGCCGGTCCCCGCTTTGGGCCAACAATGACACCACACTCCTGGAGGCCTAGGCTGTATTGCTGGGACCGCTGGACCGCACGGAACCAGAAACGGGACTGAGCGGGGAAGACTGTCAGACCCTGCTGCAGTAAATGAGGTTCCTGAAGGGACATAAATGGACTCTGGTGCTGCCCCTCTTGCTGGTCAATGAGAAATGACCTTTAGAGGGTTGGACTCATTCTTCCTTCTGTACAGTCCCATGAATGTTTTAAGTCCTTCTTACTGTACGCATACTCATCACAATACCTTCTCACTAACTGCAGAATCTCGCCTTGTTTCAATCTAAGCTGTGACAATGACCCACTGCTCCTTTCGTTTTTCTATTTTATCCATTTTGGTTTTAAAACAGAAAAAGAAAACAACATTGCTGTTTTTGTTTTCCCCTGTTTTCAGTTTTTGTTTTAAAAATGGAAAAACTAAAGAACAAACGATACATAGATTTTTAATATCAGCTTTTATAGGAATATGATTGCCATTGTCATAGATGGCTGATAAATTTACAGGTATTTGTACCACTAGATATTTAATTTGTTACCTTTCCATTTCAAATTAAACACTTTTTAAAGTGTTATATTCACAAATAAAATCTCAATGCTTTCTCTGTGCTCAGGTGGAGGTTTTGCTCTGACCTGTAATCCACCTGTTTTAAAGGGAAAGTTCTGTAGCAGCGCTGTTGTTGCTAAGAGCAATTAAATGACATCACTGTGTTGTCTTTGTCACCAGGAGTCCGCTGAATGAGGATGTGTTTGCTGCTCCGACTAAGGAGGACGTCCCGGTCACCCATGACGAAATTAAAGATCTGCAAGCAAAGATCTATAAACTTTTCCTGCAGGTAATTATTTCAGTGCAGTTTATTCAAATATGTATCATAATTTATCATTTGATAATAATGAATTTGATGCCCATTATTGGCCTTTTTCCCCCAAAAAATGATTACCTAACTATATTGTTGATATATTAATGCATAGAGTAAGCAAATTGCAGTCCTAGACCACACACATGTCCATAGATGTACAGCCTTACTAACACACTACACGTAAGCCTCTCTCGAGCACACGCACTCAGGTCTTACCTTATCTTTTGTTTTTATTTCTCCAGTACCTTCACTTCTTTGTGTCTCTTCTCCACAGCCAGTCCATAACAATGGTTCCAGTGGTTACGGCAGTTTGGGGAGTAACGGCTCTCATGAGCACTACATCAGCGTGGCTTCTTCAAGTGACAGCAATGGTAACCTGTGGGAGGACTCGCACCGGGAAACGGTGAGACATCACAAGCCAGGAAGCCAGTGGTAACGCTGCTGCCGTGGTTAATCACGCTGATACATTGTATGTGTGTTATTTCAGGTGACTTTGCAGCAGATCTGTGCTGATGTGAATAGAGTCGAGAGTTGTTGCCAGCAGGCTTCTCTGGGTTACAACCACAAAATTGCTGTTCTTGGCAAACTAGCCACAGGTAATGCAACCCCAAGTGCACATTCAAAACATAAATATACTGTATTAAAATGTGCAAATATTTTAATATTGGTTAAAATGATCCTTTATTCCCACAGCACGTCTGCCCCCTGAGGTCAGGGACCATGGAGAAGGCAGGAAGCAAACACACATTCCCTCCTATCAGCAGATCAACTGCGTGGACAACATCATCAGGTGTGTGGTGGTAGCATCATCATGCCTCTTGGGTCGCTTCAGTTTATTACGTGCTAAAGCACTTTCTTGGTAAAATGCCAATGTACATTAATCAACATTGAAACAAATATAAATATGCCCAAGTTAGCTGATAGGCTAGTTTTCATCGACAGTCTCTTTGCCTGATGTTGTTAGGCATCCTAGAATAATAAGAATAATACAATATGTACAATAGTTTAAAACATACTGCATTGTGGTAAAAAACATGTACAATACAGTTAAACAACATGAGCGGACAAATTCCAAACACAAGTATGCTCCAGTGTGAGTACAGTCATGTTAAAGGTGGTGGGGGAGAATCATCAGTGTTGACATTGTTGGTTCTCAATAAGCCGTTTCTTTACGTTACACTTAAATGAATAATATGACTAAAAATAATTCATGTCACACTATTAATTGTGTATGTTTGTGTGTTCCAGATATTTGGAGAGCTGTACAGGCCCAGCCCTCAAGCGGAAGAGTGACTCTCATTCCCTGGCCACGTCCTCTTCCTCTTCCTCATCCTCAATCTCAGAAGACGACAAGCCTGCTGAAGCCACTGACACCGCTCAGGCCAGCTCGGATGGTAGAAACACGCCACGTACACCGCACAGTTTACTACTGGCTTATCATTTGGGTGATAGTTTGTACTGTGTAACTGTTATACTTGTTTCTCCTCACTTTCCAGTGGTTTTGGACAGCGCGGCGTCAGTGGCCCCGACAGCAGCAGCAGTTGTTGGCGCGCCTTTGACAGACATCACAATGTCGATGAAGGCCATGAGTGTAGTCTCTGTCACCAGCCAGTGCTCGTACAGCAGCACCATCGTCCATGTGCCACAGGCTGAGTCAGGTGCATTAACACATCTTTATTTAAAATGCTATGTGTCATTCTTCTTTATCCATTTTTAGGGAAGAAATGCCTGTAAACTGTCTTGAACATGTTTTTCCCTCAATGTTCTTCTCTCAGAGGCCACAGCACTGGAGGACACCCCGATGAGCAGTGATCCTGCTGATGCTGCGGCGACCCTTGTCCGTCCCGCGCCGAGCTCCGCCACAGAGGAACCAATGTTAATCGGTCTCACCAAGGAGGTGCTGTCAGCTCACACCCAAAAGGAGGAACAAGAGTATGTTGATCGATTCCACCATCGCATCCTCCAGAGCCCATACAGTTCCTATCTGCAGCTTGACAACAGATCCATGGCTCACTCCCACCACCCAGGTGTGTGCTGCTTATAAATGTGACTAACAACATGTGGGGATCAACGGAATGTCATTTTTTTTTTAAGGGACACTTCGGCACCTTCGATCAAACTTATTTTGCAGTCTGTGTCCATCTCACCACAGGCGACTACCTACGTCCAGTGAGCGGTGGGTTGAACCGCTCTCGGAGAGGAAGGCCCAGACACAAGCGCCCCAAACACCAGGGTTCCTCAGACAGCTACGCTTCCCCAGCTGGCCCTCCTCGCCGTCTCCCAGACTCCTGGCCCTCCTCAGAGTCCTCCCAGCCCCAGATGGGTGCACGCTTCAGTCAAACATCCCACCTCCAGGCGCCATTCTTCCCCATGATGGCAACCCACCCTGGTCCGGAGCAACCGCCCAGACCACAAGAGCTGCCTGGAGCATCCCCCATGGTGCTGCAGCCTACGGACCACACCCAGCTCGGCTACAACTTCAACATCATGCAGTCTGCTCAGAGCCTGCCGGCCATGCAACCATTCCAGATGGATCCGTTTCAGAATCCGCAGAACATCCAGAACTTTCCCAACATGCAGCCCATGGCTCCAGCCCTGGGCATCAACCCGTACATGACTCCGGTCATGGCTGTCATCTTGCCCGGCTACACAACATTCACTCCAGGTTACTCGTCCATTTACCCACTGTCCGCTCCTTCCGTGATGCCCCAGGCACCCATCACCATGACAGGCTTTGCTCCTGGCTGTGTCCCCTTCCCTCAACCCCAGTTCCAAGCCCAGCCTGGCCCCCTCCCTCAGACCTGCCTGGGCCCTCTGCTTTGCTCACCCAGAGCCAGCCCTTCTGTTGGAGAAGAGGAGGAGGCAGCTGGGCCTCGGGCTTTATTCTCCAGCTCTCGCTCCAGTTCTCCGCTGCAGCTTAACTTGCTGCAGGAGGAGCTGCCAAAGCCGAGTGAAGGGCAGAGCAGCATCGGGCACAACCACGCAGAGAGCCTCCACGAACAACATGCCAACCAGGTCAGTGTGTCATACATACCCAGTATATGTTGATATACAGTACATAGCTCTCCAATTGTTTTCACCGCATAAGTACTTGGCTTAGTTTTGACTGATATACCTTTGCCTTGTTCAGTGTGATAACCCCAGTGAGTCTGGAGGCTCCCTGGCATCTGGATCTGGCTCCGCCTCCAATGGAACCTCCACCTCACACACTGGTAAGAAGGAAACCACACACGCAAACAATACACATAAACATGAACAAAGATGGCCCCTTTGGCAATATTTGTCAAATACATTCTTAGTTGAAACTATCCGAATATTATTAATTCAAATACATTTTAGAGAGTGTTGCAAATGAGACACAAAATGTGTTGTTATTGGTCTATAAAGTTTGGGCAAGTATCTGACAGTACACCTTTGACATTTTAGGATCACAAGAAAAATCAGACTTTTATCAGTATTCAAAGGCAGGATTTTCGAAAAATTCGAAAAAACATTGTGTTTATTAAATGTCTTCCATATGAAATATTGTTTTACACTCCATAAGTGTGTGTGCATATATAGATACTTGATTGTGCTCCTTGAAGTCTCTGAGATACAGCCATTTTCTTATCATATTATATTTACTCTTTGGGCACATGGTACTACTTTTTTTTCCTAAAATAAATATAAATAAAATAAACACCGACCGATTTTTGTCAGATTTGTGCTTAAGAAGAACCAGAGAACACTTCCATCAAAGGATATTTATAAATTCAGTTGCAGGCACAAACCGGTTAAACAATGCTGTTTAGGATAATGCAAGACAGAAGAGCAAGTTTCACTTACTAGTTGGATGAAGTGACTGATGCAAAGTATTCTCTGACTTACAGGCAGCAGCAACAGCAGCAAATACTTTGCCAGCAATGATTCTTCGGACACATCACGCAAAGCCCATAAGAGCCAGGAGGCACCGGCAGAGCACCAACGCGACTTCGACACTCGGGCGGAGAACTCGCTGTGGGGAATGATCCAGCACACGCCTGAGCATGTCATGATGACGTACCAGATCAACACCAGGTACAAGCACCACACCACTCTTAGCATTTTCATGATGAACAAAAATAAAATGTCAGCATTTCCTTTGGCATCACACATTGAAATGTGGCTATAAAAGCAAAACTTCAACCCGAGCAGAGCATCAATGTGATCCCCCCCTTTAAGATCAATCCTCAAATTATATTATATTTACATTATACTGATTCTAAGATGGCATTGCCCTTTTTGCAATTCATTTTTGAATATAAGTACTTTGAACCAAACAAAACTTGTCATATATAGCCTTTTTAGCTTATTTTTTTTATATATTGTCACATGTAAATCTTTAATTTAATTTTACAATCTCACAGAGTTTGAGCATTAACTAGTGGATTCATGTGTTTGGTGACTTCTGAAGCTGAATAAAAGCTCTGGTAAAATGCTTTCCTTACTGCAGTGTCCTGTGAAGCTCTTTGAAGCAGCGGGTTTTAGTAACAGGAAAAGATTAGCAGTTTTAAACATGTAATTTTTAAGTCACTTTGTGCTTGCCATCATTTCAATGACATTCTGTGATACGGCTGCTTGCCAGTTGTTTGATTACTCTGCCTCTCTAATTCCCTTGATCCTAACATTAGCATCATAGCTACTTCTCAAACCTCATTTAACAGGGAAAACTGTTGAGACACTTATTCTTCTGGACAATAACTGTGTGTCTTCACAAAGTTGTCTTCTAGTAGTGAGGGTAGCTGCTCAAAGAAAAGATGAATTTTTGCTTTACAGGTGCCCTCTGCTGATTTGATTGTGTAATGACATTGTCTAATCCTTGAATGTAAAACAATCCCACTTTTTCTAAGTGTAATTTCCAGAAGAAAAAAAATATTGTCTTATATGTGTAAGATGATAATATTAATAATAATATTAAAAATTATAAAGTGTATTTGTATAGCACCTTTCCTACAAGAAATGCAATTAATTAATGGAAAATAAAACAAACTTGATGATAATAGTAAAAATAAGATAGAAAAAAGGTGAAATATTTGCAGCATTCACATATACATCAGTAAACACTGCAGCAAAATATGTCCATTCTCTTCTATGCTGTTCTTTTCTTTTCTACATCAGTGGTGGAGATTAGAATTTATAAGACAAGAACTCAGAAAGTATTTCGCCTTGAGTGCACTCTACCGATCAAAGATGTAATTTAACCCTCCGTCTTTGACTCAGCTCTTGTCTTTTCTCTCCTCCAGGGACCAGAATGAGGTGTTGGCAGAGGATAGGGAAAAGCTTCGTGTGCTTCAGCCCCTCCAACCCTGGTTCAGCCCGGGGCAGAAAGAGGAGCTGGCTGAGGTTCATCCCTGGATCCAACAGCACATTATCCCAAAGGAGATCGACACACAGGTGGGGATCTTCGCTCACACACACTCACCACAAACGTATACATTTTTTTGCTCACCTGAACACATGTTTGATGTATCTCTGCGTCTCACAGGGTTGTGTGAGTTGCAACGCGGGCCCAGGGGTCGCTCACCCTACTGGTCACGATCGCTCGTCCCCTCTGGAGATCCACCAGCAGGCCTCCATTGGACCTGTAGCGGACTCTTGAGAGGCCTCGACCCCAAACACAACCAACCTATCAACGAACCAACCCTGCCAGAAACCTCGACAACTCCCACCACGCATCTCTTCTGACTGGAAGAGTGGGTCGCGATGCTTTAGTTTGACGTTTACCATGTATTGTAAAGGCATCAGAGGCAGGACCAGGCTCTGAGGAACTGAGGACACAAAAGAGACATTTTCTCTGAGCCAGCCTTTATCAGACCATAAATATACCTCTCTCCTTGTTGTGTTTATAGACCCCTGTAGGGGTTTAGTTTGAACTTATTACTGAACAGTAATTGGGACCACAAACTACTTGTCACTCAAAAAAGGAAGATGGTCCCATGGTAGCTGCCCCTGAACACGAGCACTGTGTACACACACACACACACACACACACACACACACACTCAGTCAGTCTGCCAGATGAGAACACACGCCAGACTCTTCTCCAGAGACATGGAGTGCAGGTTGTACGTACAGTACGTGTACCACTTCAACTGCACATTAACTTACTATGGTTGATACATGGTAGATTTGTTTTAATGGATGTGAAGACAAAGACACATTTTCTGCTCTCTGTTTATAATGTTCATATTCTAGTCTTGTAAGTTGATTGTTATTACAGTTCATTCTCTATTTCATAGGATGGTTTCCTCTTGTCTAGAAAATCTGTTTTATGTTACTCTGACTCACAAACAACAGCAAACATGATGATCAAGTCAAATTGAGTTTAGTGCTGCAACACAAGTCCAACCCAATGTCCAAAATGTCCTGTACCATCACTCTACACTACCCGTAACATACCTTTTTAATTGTAAAGACACAGCTTAGCCCCAAATGTCCTCTGATCCTGTGTTTACTTACTGAATGCATTTCCTCTTTAGACTCTGTGTCTGTGTGACTGACTGCTTGTTTGTGTTTGAAAGAGACAGACAGAGGGGAATTAACTGACCCATTGTAGTTCTGTGAATGTTGTTGCTGTTTTCTCGTATGGGATCGTATGTGAGTGCGGGTGAGCGAGTGTGTGTGTGTGAGTGAGTGAGTGCTGACCGATGGACAGTTGTCCAACAGTGCAAAATAGACCAGGGTTTTCTACCATTTTTAGATTTAAAGTATATTACAGTACCATGTATTTTATAGAAAAGGGACACAAAACAAACTTTACAAAGTCTTGGTCTTGAATTCAGGGACTGTTTGTTTGTGACACAAAGGAATGAATAAATGAACTATGTACGTAACAAGTATTTAGGTGTGACTGTCTGTTAAAAAGGTACACAAACAATAATAGCTATGCTGATCCCTTCTATCATGGACGAAGTTGTACAGCTTGTACAGTATACTCACCAGTGCTACCAGTAGCTGGCTCACGGTATAACGTGTAAGAGGCACATGCTCACTCGTTGCCGGGTTTAGTTTGATAGAAAGAAAATGGTTCTTACATGAAACTGCTCACAACAAGGTCATCAAAAAAATCAATCCAAACGAATGCTTTTACTTTCAATCATCTGACTCAGTATTCAGAGTTTCCTCTCTCCAACCTGTCTACATGTGCGCGTCAGAAGAAAAACAACACAACACAGCTTACCTTAGCCTGCAGCTAAAAGTCAACACAGCGCAGTTTATCGTGATCTTAACGTAAACGTGTGGTTGACAGAAAATCTACAGTCCAGGATCTGCTGTTTTTTTGCAGGTAAACTTAAGCTGCTGTTGTAAAATACCCTTCTGTCATTTAGTGGCTCCTTTTGTTTTTCTGTAGCATATAGTTTATTCCCTGATTTTAAAAAAAAGTTATTGTCATTACATTTTAAATACATTATTTAAATTTGAGTATATGGCCTTAGTGTGGTACATTCCTAAAAACATTGTGGATATATCAGCTTGATACCATGCGGCCTTTTTAAAAAAAAAATTAAAAAAAAAATGTTTATGTAAATGACGTAAAAAAATTTTCAGGGCAAAAAAATAAAAATTTTACCCGTCATTTGCATACAAAGAGACACCGTTATCTCCTCAAACCAATCACGAATAACCGACTTCAGTTAAAAATCAGTGTCAAACATTGAACTTTAATACATGTAAAAAAGTACACATTCCACAAAAAATGCAGTCTAAGCATCACAATATTTTGCTTCATTGGTCAGTTAGCATACAGTTATCATATCCTACAGGAAGCAGTAGCTACACACTGAGGGGAGCGCTTCAGTGGTGCTTCAGTCCAGTCAGTTAAGCCAAGATGGATATGTGAGTAAAACAGAAAAGAACAAAGTGAAAATATATATATTTTTTTACACTTGAGGAATAATAATCGAAGCAGTAATAACTGATGATTCAAATTCACTCAATCACAACTTTATTCAACATATGCAGACATTGCACCTTCGTTTAACAGACGAGGCGGTGCTTAGACTCCCCTCTGGGTGGCACCATTGGTCCAAGTCCAGTCTTTTTAGTTTGATCAAGTACAATTGAGGAAAACAAAATGCATTTTTCTTGGTCTCTAATACTGACAATTTGAAAACACAAGGCCTCAATGTGAGCTTTTTCTTAAACCGGTTTTCTGCATTTCAAAACATTTAGTCTCTTGCCGTCTCTCGTGCCTGGACATAAGGCAGTGTGGAGGTGTTTAGTTTGGAGCGCAGCCTCTGGACCAGCCAGTGACTCCAGTTTCACTTTTTATTCGTCTTTTCCTCACTTAGAAAATTTCTGCATTTCTGCAAAGAAGCAAAGAAAAAATTGAGGTTGAATTGAATATAAAATTATTTAATATAATTTTTTTTAATTGCAATTTAAGAAATTATATAGTTAAAAAGTTCATGATAATAATCAAAGGAAAAAAAAATAAATGATCTGATTACATAAATATCAGTTCTAAGCATAAACAATTGTTGACTGATAACTGATGAATTTCAAGTGAGAGGATAAATCATAATAATAAATGTAGCAACAACCAGGTAGCATTAGATACACACACACATAATCGTCTTAGTTACCACATCTAACAGGAGGTTCATTAGAAAGA
Source organism: Bovichtus variegatus (assembly GCA_943593645.1). NCBI lineage: Eukaryota > Metazoa > Chordata > Actinopteri > Perciformes > Bovichtidae > Bovichtus > Bovichtus variegatus. Next base: position 12,603,469 of record CALSCE010010661.1, read on the forward strand.
ACCCATTTTCCCCATCTTTCCTCAAAGATGTGAATTGATATATTTAAAAAAAAAAATTTTTTTTCCATTCCATAATTTGTATTTACAAGATCCTAACATTTGGAGTTTATTAATTAATCATATTTAAACCAATTCCTTGTAATTTGTTTACTTTTTGTTACTCTTATAACTAGGAATCATGAGAAAGCAAATGATAATGAGACAATACATGATAGCTGACTTTGCTTGTGTGTGTGTGTGTGTGTGTGTGCGTTACCTTTGTCAAGATCAATGACTTTAGGCTGAGTGTTCACGTGGCCCTTCTCTTTCAACAGGTTGTTCTTGTAGTCTATAATCACACAGGAGAACGTCAAAACACACACACAGTCGAGAATAAAAGCCACTTTCTTTCTCTTTCTTCTGACTCACCAAATCTTCTCTCCTCCAGACTGCTCGCATTCACTTCAGTAACGTCCATCTCAAACTCTTCCGAGCTGCTTTGACTTCTGCTGGACCTATCAATAGACGTCTGAGTGTGTTTAAGGGTAACACAGTGTGTGTGTGTGTGTGTGTGTGTGTGCGCGTGTGTGTGTTTTGTGTGTGTTTTATGTATTCTCACCTCATGGATGCCTGCGGGTAAAGCTCTGAAAACGCCAGAAAATTAGATGAGATTCAGAAATGTCAATTCAATGTAAATCTACAGTCAGACTGAGGTACTGCAGGTCAGACCTTTGGTTCTACGCCTGCGTGTGATGAGGATGATGATGAGGATAATGAATGCCAGGAGCAGGAAGGAGGTGAGGACGTAGCCCAGCGGCAGGAGAAAGTGGTGTCTCTGGTCAGGCAGAATAACATTGATGACTCGCGGTGATTCAGCCTTAGCGGTGTCTGAGTAGTGTGGAGAGCACAACAGTCAGCATTTAGTGCTCCTCTGTTCTTCACATTTCCTCTCACAAACAGACCAATGTGTCATCTTGAGGTTTACAAATGTAATAAACAAGAACAGACTTTACATTGAACGAACATGACGCACCTTGTGAGTAATACAGAACTGTATTTATTTAACTTTATTTGTGGAGTAGTTCCTGCAGGTTCCAAATTCTCACTCGCAACACCCGCATTAGCATTAGCATTGTCTGTCCACCACTTTAGTGCATACTGACATATCTCAACAACTATTGGATGGATCACCATGAAATTTAGTGCAGATATTCATGGCACCTAAAGAATCAATACGACTGTGCTGATTCCATCAATATTTTCTCAGCTGAACTTTGTATTTAGTGCTATTAAGACACAACTATGTGCTAAATACAGCCGCACGTAGAAGCTAGCAAGGATGCAAATATGTACGTTTCTGTGATGTAGTGTACAGGTTACTACTGTACTAAACTATTAAATATTTAAGGAAATTATTCTCTTTTTCAATGTATGAATTAAATATCTGTTTTGTAATCACAAAAGGCCCACTGTCACTTTGTCTTTCATAACCTCATTTTTGTTTCCAATTTGTTTTGGACACTGAACTCCACTGGAGTCAACTGGACTTTTGAACTTCCTTTCTGCTCAAATTCTTCTCGACTTTGTTGCCGGAAATTCTGTGGTTTGTTCTTAATGTGTGTTTGTAGTGGCACACTGCACATAATGCTCGGAGACTCGAAGACTAATCATTTTCAGTCTGTGCATGTGGCCGCATGTGTGAGATGCCAAATAAGCTCTGACACCTTACAAATAGTTTTCTTTTTTGGGGGGGGGGGGTTACATGCGAGGACATTTCCTGGCTGTACGAAAAATGCTAAACACATTTCCAGGGAAGCGAGGAATAATTAAGCATTCGGTGATATGTGTTGTACTGCTGAGGGTTGAGAGGCAGAGGGGGAGGGAAAGCCTGGTTTCACTTTGCCTTGTTAAAAAAAGTGCAAGGCAAGGAGCAGCTGTGGACCTCAGACTCAACGTAGTTGAGCCAAAATGAGATCCAGACAGAAAGTCATGCTCTGATTTACTTTTCCTGGCAGCAAAACACAGAAAAGGCGAGGAGAGGAAGAGGAGCGAAGGAAGGACAGAGCGGGGTGGAACAGAGGAGGAGAGCCAAGGGAGAGGAAGGGGACGGTGAGATGTTTCTCCAGAGGTTTGCTTCTCAAAATGAAGCTAGAAAAGACCTTGATCCCAAACACAAACTTACATGAAGAGTACATGAAAACATGTTCATCAACATTACAAATCCTCTGATCCTTTTGTTTAGTTTAAAGACATTCTATGCTGACTCGTGCTCAGATGAGAACATGTGTGTTTGTGTTTGGACTGGTTGCCCCGTACTCTCCCTGCTCAAACTGCACTGATGGGAGGGAAGGAGGGAGGGGTGACCTACATCTCCTCTCCCCTATTTCATAAACATACTCCTCGCCCTCGTCCCTCAGTCTCTCTTTGTGTATCTCCCTCTATCTCAAAAACCTCATCCCTCTCTGTCTCAGTCCGTCTGTGTTGCCAGCAACTGCACAGATGAAGCAAACTTCCCGGTCTTGTCCATAAACCACCGAAAACCATTCTCTTTCTTTATAAGGAAAGGCAAAAAGAAAGTGAGAAAAGCGACGGAAAAGAGCGAATGGAATAAGCGTGATGAAAATAAGCAAACCTGAGCATGTGGGATCCTCAAAAGGGGAAACACAGAAAGAAGGCTGGACAGGGGGAAGAGTAAAACTTCTCCAGAATGTCAGGAGAGAGCCAAAGTCAACAGGAGAGCAGACAGTCAGAGAGGGCAAGACAGGAGCCGATAAGATGATAAAATACTACAGTGGGCTTCTAATGTCTGAGAGCACAGAGGAAGAAACTGCAAACTCACTCCTGCGCTGGAGATAAATGATGTATGCATCTTGTTTCTAACCACTAAAATTCCCATGGTGCAATCCTACTGTATCATTACAGCTCGGGTAGAGAAGGATTAATTGTGTGGGCAGAGCTTCGGATACAGACTAAAGACTGTATCCGAGAGATTCCACCAAAATGAGATCGCAGTTGGCGCGCTCTCTCTCTCTTTCTCACACACACACACACACACACACACACACACACACACGCACACACACACAGAGATGGACTTGACCGACCACAGGCATTTCTCATTTCATTTCTAAACCCCTCTGAATGATTTTCCCACATTGATGTATCTGCCATCTTCAGCTTTGCTTCAGTTACCTACTGGAAATACAGACGCATGCACCAAAAAACCGTCTCATGCTACAGGAATTTGAGGTAGGCAGCTGGCATGCCAACGTGCCAATCCTCTCTTCTTCTCTCTTCTCTTTCCCTCTTTCTTATATGATCTTTCTTATATAATTTTTTCAGGCAGGTCAAAGCACAGAGGAATGTGAACTAAACAATTGAAAGAGGAGAAAGGAAGAGGAACGAGCACAAAAGAAAGTGGATTATGTACTAAAGATTTAAAAAACAGAGCCCCCTCCCTCCCCCAAGGGTCAAGAAAAAAAGTCAGTTGAGTAGCGGCATAATAATGGAATAATTGTGAGCAGTGGGTGAGAAGAAGGTGTGAGGCGATGAGGGAGTGTGTGTGGTTTCAGGGGTCTGGCGTCAGGCAAGCTGACAGTGCAAGAAGGAAATCTCTCATGAAACAAACAGAGGAGTTCGGGGATTTTCTTCCCCTCCTCCCCTCATCTCTTCTTCCTCTAATGTTACTTTGCTCCGTGGACAGTCTGAGGCCGAGGAGAAACATGGCAGGGATGAATGAGGACAAAACGAGAAGGCACAGAGGGGAGTGAGGGAAAGAACAGATGTGTGTTTTTTTTCCTCCTAATTGTACACATGATAGTTCAAATCCACTAAGTCATAAAACATCCACTCTGCTAAGGCACTCACGTGTGTGTGTGTGTGT
>CALSCE010010661.1:12607340-12622919 GCA_943593645.1 Bovichtus variegatus
TGTGTGTGTGTGTGTGTGTGTGTGTGTGTGTGTGTGTGTTACCTATGTCTTCACTGGGTAGTGCTTTGGCTGGCTGGGTGGTCTGAATCACTGGAGCTTCCACTGTGACCTGGAACTCTCTTCTCTCATGCAGACCACAGTAATGGTGGTGGAGGTGGCAGGAATACATCCCCTGGTCTGTGGGCTGTATGTTGAATATAGACAGACAAACACACATTATACTGTAAGAAGAAATCTGTGATCAAATGTAACCAACAACAACAACAACAACAAAAAGAAGCTGGAGTTCAAAAACACCAGAATAGATGTGTTTGTTTACATCAGTAATTTTATCCTTTAAAAAAATGGACTATTTTTGACAGTTTGATGGTTACCCTTATGATCATTGTGGACATAACGTTTTCATGGATGTCTGACATTAACTGCAGCCTTGAGAGTAAGGCAATGCTCTTTTTTTAGGGTTTTATTTGAATACTCTACCATGCTGTGCACTGTTGTTACATCATTGTTTTAAGGCTGTTCTTTAATAAGACTGAGAGTCTGCAGCCAGTCAGCTGAAGGTTGCCTGTGGCTGACTGGAAAGCTAGCTCCCGTTTCACAGTGTTGAGCATGCTGAGCCTGTATTCAACCTATGCTTTCATTTATGAACAAATTTAGAAAACACCAGGACCCTGAGATTCATAAGTGTGTAAACTTCTCTCTGCTTGCCATCACTTCAAATGGCACAGACGGGACTGGTGGGAAGTTATTTTGGACAGATCTTGTATTGTTTGTTATGTTACTGTTGTTATTGTCTTCAAAACTGTATGCAGTTGCTCAGCTTACTGTGACTGCCAACCTTATTTTCCCTACGGAGCGATATAGAGCTGCATTACTAATGAAGGTTCCATGTGTTCTGGAAACACTGTTTACATGCACACACACACACACACACACACAGTAACACTGACTTCAGTGTCAAGTGTACCTCTTGCCATTGCAGTATATTTTTACTATGTGTACTGAAAGCCCCTGTGTTTTCTGTTAAATGACTCTCCTTTTACACACACACACACACACGCCCACACACACCTGCAGGTCAGATACGGAAAGTGAAAAGTCTCCCTCTGAGAAAGCTTGACTGCTGATGTTCATCTTCCTCTGGAGGAATAACGGTCCGTAGCTACGCTGCTCCCCAGAGGCGTACAAGTCCACCAGCCGGTTGGCGCGGTCGTGGCGGACTCCTTGGGACTGACGGTCCCAGTGGACCACCTGGAGGTCACCAAGGTAGGGGAGGGAGTTACATTTTTCAGTAAATACCACATGATCCCTCTAAATTAAAAGTACATCTAGACTGAGACTGACACAAACAAGCTCATGCACTTCACCTGCTGGTCCTCCTCCTCGTCGCTCCAGTCTGTCCACACGTTACGTCGGTTGATGCACGGCAACACCACGGTACTGCCAAGCAGCACCACGTACACCGCCTTGTGTCCATCCCAGAAGCGCTGCTCTTTACGACCTTTATGTGCAAAAAAAAAAAGATAATCCGAGTCAGCTTTAAAGCAGCTATGGGTTAAGATTGAAGTTGATAGTCGGTACTGTGTGATACGTACGTGATTTAGTGACGTTGAGCTGCACTCTGATTGTCTCGTACAGGTGGCAGTAGAGATGGTGGAGGTTACAAGAGTACAGACCTCTGTCATTCATCGTCACGTCTATAATCACATGCAGAAACACAGAATATGCAAACATGTTGATAATCCTGGGGAAAATCATTGTTATCTATTCTCTTATTGTAAGTGATTACAAAAAACTACAACACAAACTGTTGTTTATATATTATAAATACTGTAACTTCACATTACTGCTATTTTTCATTCAGCTGTTGGAAAATAAATCGTGGCAGACATGCAACAAGAAAATAATCATTAAACCGTTGCTGCTTTGGAGTTTTTGGAGTTTGGAATTGTGGCTTTGTTTGGATGTTGCAAATTTCCCACAGGCACTTGAATGCACTTTTCAAAAACAGCAGGTTTTCCCACATGTTTTACAACACAAAGACTACTTCAGCTAACCTCATAAACATAAACAACTTTTGTAAAATAAAAGATTAAAAGATGAGTAGGCTATCTCACTATAATTCTCCTAAAATGGGATGCATTAAGATCGGATTTACAACATCTGCTTAAAACTCAAATGAAAAGCCTTCAACTGACCTTCTTTTCAGCTGAAATGCTGTGGAAATAATACAACTTCAACAAACAAATAAATAAATGAAGCCATTTTGATGGTCACTGATGAATAACATGTCTCAACCACTTTTTTAAACTATATATTTTTTACTTTAATTCCCTACTGGTACAAACTGTAACTGATGGCTGGCTGGAGGGATAAAACATTGATCCGAAATCTAAGTTTATGTACAAGTATAAGCAATTTGGTCCTTATAAAGAGATCAGTGACTAATGTGAGTCATAATGAGACCAATTCACCAACAGCTACAGACAGTGAAAGACAGTGAGTGTGACCTTTGATGACCAGGGAGAAGTTTCCATCTCTGAAGGCTCTTGGGCTGAGGCCGACTCTGTCCTGGTTGTAGGAGTTGTAGATCCTCTGGTCCCCTGCAGAATACATGTCCAGCACCCTCTCCATGGCGTAGTCTGGATGGGCCCGGTACATGTCCCAGTGCACCACCCTCTGCCTGTCCCTCACCCTGTCTCTGGTCCACACCATGCGGCCGCTCACACACTGAAGCACCACCCTGGACCCAGCGGGGGCGCTCACATTGTACCCTGCCACCACCACACTGCTGCTGCTGTCAGCCTGCCCTGACACTGAAGGACAGAGAGGGGGTAGAGTTTACACACTGAGACGTTCAGCGTCCACTAAATCCCTGGATAGAAATGCATAGATGTGAATCGCAACTCCACATGTACACAGTCACACAAAGAGAAACATACCTGCAGTGAAGAGGCAGGCCACAGGGACTGAAATAGAAACAGTAGAGGAAGTGAACAGATGAATCACTTAAACAGACGCTGTCAGACTGCCACTGCATGTGTGTTAAAATGTATAAGTACTGCATGTTCCAGGGCTCTCGAAATTCATCTCAAACTAATGCTGAAGCTGGTTCAATTAATAAAAGTATTCAAGGTCAGTAAATGGGATCAACAGCCAATGTACTGCAGCTGTTTAAAAAAAACGAAATATGCCTAATAGTTGAAAGGGTACAGTCTTGATGTTAATATTCATAATGTGCAGTTAAGCGAATTATGTTTTCAGTCAGTAAAACTCATCTGACAGAATTGTGTGTGTGTGTGTGTGTGTGTGTGTGTGTGTGTGTGTGTGAAGCATGAGGCGGACAGTAGGAAAGCATCAGGTCAGGTCCGGTTTTAATATTGATTTTAATGTAATTTTAAGACTTTAAATACATTTCAAAGTTTTGAAATATGGTGGTTAATCTATTCAAAGAAAACGTTTCAACTACACGTTATATTTTAATCTAATTTATACCAGTACTGCTGCAGATTTTTGGACTTAATAGGCTCCTGTTTCAAAACAATTATGATAAGGTATGTTTTCATACTCTGCACGCATCGGATATATTTGCAAAACAATGTTACACTAACCAAACTCCAGCCTACTTACTGTGGATCAAGAGGAGAGCCTGAAAAATGATGTCCTCCCTCTCGAGCTTCATGTTGACAATTGTAACGGTTCGGAGACCATGGATGTACAGCTGGGGACTTGTCAAGGCTGTGCACCTGGCAGACGATCCGAAGGGTGAGAAAACACTGAGTGTGTATCCGTCTGCAGCAGCAGCAGGGCTTGATTTGGTCAGATTTCAGAGTTTGAAGAAGTAACAGGCAGCGCCACGTTAGGGCTTCAACACAGAACCAAAACAGGACTGAACTGAACTGATCCCACCCGGGAAATGACACCCGACACCACCGGCCTCTGCTCACTAAACTTAATTTATAACAGTACCTTCAACATCCCTTAAGAGGGATTTGTGAGGAAAAGCTGCGAATATTGCCAAAGTATAGCCTACTTTATGTTATCTTATACTTCTACTACGACAGCTACGTTTGCTATTTGCTTTTAAGGTTAAATTACGTATCTTAATATGATACTTTTATATTTATTATATATATATATTATTTATATGATTTATAGATTACTCTACCCAATAGTATATAAAGTTATACAATTGACTCCACCTTGAGCCAGAAGACTTAAATGCTGCTTGTATAGAGCATGATAATAATAATAATGATAATAATAATAATAATTTCATCATAATAATAACAATAATCTAATTAAAGCGTATTTGTGGAAGGGCATTTTATTTACATTGCACAGTTATTTTTTTAATTGCTTAACAAACGTTTTAACTTTCTTTTTTTTTTTTTTACTTTAAAAGATTGATTAAAAGAAATTGTGAACATGTGTACATGACTTTTGGTCAATCAGGAGACCTACAAGAGGCTATATAATGTATCCTTAATCGTCATAAGTCAATTAATCCTCCAGACATGCATCCACATATAAGCCATTTTAAAGTCCACAATATCACATTTGCTGTATATTGTTATATAAAGCCGATTAATCCAGTAAAGTAGCTCATTATCCGCATGTATCCTTTGCTCCTCCGGATACCTCTCCTTATTCTGCTCAAAGACGACCCTTAGTGGCTGATTTTATGTAATGACTACACAGATACTGTTTAATCATCCTTGTAACAATATTGCAAGATATATTTCTGTACCGTGTTTATTGGTGTGATCACGAGGATTGGCGGTATTAAGAGCAGCTCGAGCTCTAAATACGTACATTAGGACTTTTCCTCTTCCATCCATCGGATAAGACCATAGGATAAGACAGTAATTACCTCATCAAAGTTCTATTGTCCTCACCTTAAAAGGTAGTTCCCATACCGGGAGTCGAACCCGGGCCGCCTGGGTGAAAACCAGGAATCCTAACCGCTAGACCATATGGGACTGTTGCGCAAAACACAGCCATCTAAAAAAATAAATCATCTATCCTTACCATAATCATATTAGTATACACATTGCAGACAGGCATTTTGTCATCTTAAATGTGATTGAATTATGGGTCCATGCTCTTTAAAATAAAATTAATCATGCTTGATTACGGTTGTAAGTACAATATGATTACTGTCCATATCTATATTGCAATAACGACAATATCAATATTATAAGATCTTCTTTGTATTATCCAGGTAAGTGTGTATTCGTATTTTCCTTTGTGATTATTCTAAACTGATATGCATGATTAGGATATATCCTTGATCTTGGCTAATTCACTTGAAATAGTAGTTCAAGAGATAAAACAGGGCAATTTAAACCCCAGGTAATGTTTCTGGGCAGGTTTCTTTCCCCAGTGGAGTTTATCACAATATCCTGCCCTATTATTTAAAATGTGAATTTGATATATTTTATTTGATATCAGTATCCAATTATTTTATATCAGACAGTATAACTGTGTTCTCGTTGCTTACAAACTGATATTTAAAATGTTGTGCTGATACCGTGGATGCTCAGGGACAGCCTAGCACACGCGGAACCTTCGTTTCCGATGTGTTGACAACCGGCGCGTTTAGATGTTACACCTCAGACGCTTCCCCTGAAACAAGCGAACTCATTCAAGGGTTTGTGATTGGAGGTAAATGAGTCTATCAAGTGCAATTATTTCGAAGAATGTCGCCGAATTGATGATATATGTTTATGTTTATATGTTATATATTAATATAATGTCCAAATATTAATGTTAGACTTTCATACACATTTTCCGTGCAGTTTCAGTGATTAGCTGCGTCAGTTAGCTAGCATGCTTGCTCGGTATCGCAGCTAACTTTGGCTAGCTAATCACCCGGTGTCACGGCAAACTCGAAGCAACGAATTGTCCTTACTTTTTAGAATTGCTTTATCTAATTTTTATAGAACAGGAGTCTTACAAAGAACAATCTTCTATTTTTGCAGGTCCTGTGTTTTAACGTTGAAAGATGTTTTTGACAAGATCGGAATATGACAGGTAAGTGCAACATAAACTGCTTTGTCATTTATTGAGCGCTTCTCAGTGTGAAGGAGCAAACTCAAGAGAGCACAGTTATGTTAAGAAGTTTTATGTACAGGCAATTTTTGAATTTGAATACGCCAGGAAATCTGGAAATACTTTTGTTTCCAACCCTTGTTGTAACTTGGTAGCTGTTTGTTGCAGGTAGTTAGCTAGCAGCTAGCTAGTCACTTCGCAACAAGTTAGTTTGCTTTCACTTTCGTTCTCGCTATTTTTAAAAACCTTTTAATCAAGCAGGAAAACTCAATTTGGAATAAAATGTTGTGTTCAAGAGTGTTCTACTCAAGATCGGCCGCTAAAAGACTGCGATCTTATGAGTGGTGACTCTAAACACAAACCCAAGATAATGCCAAATAACGTTTCATTTATTTGTTGGCAGCACAACTTGTTTTCCACCCCTGTTGAACTGATAACCTTTTATTAATAATAATGTATTATTGTTATTCACATCTTTCTTACAGAGGTGTGAACACATTCTCTCCTGAAGGAAGATTGTTCCAGGTTGAATATGCCATAGAGGCCATAAAAGTGAGTATTACGTTCTGTATCACTTCAGTTTACTAATATACTTCTTCTGTTTGATATTATTATATATCTAACTGGAACCTAAATGCCCACCTCAAAGCTCATGAGTTTTCTTTGGTCTGGCTTTGCTTTTCCAGTTGGGCTCTACAGCCATCGGTATCCAGACATCAGAGGGTGTGTGTCTGGCTGTGGAGAAGAGGATCACCTCTCCGCTGATGGAGCCCAACAGCATTGAAAAGATTGTTGAGATTGACACTCACATCGGTAAGTGGCAAGACAGTCAGACACCTATTTACTGAACTACAAACGTGGATGACGACTGAAGTGCTTGAGTATATACTGTATGGTAACATGAGACTGTAAATTGCTGGGCACTGTAATCATAATGTACACAACCAGTCAGAATTGATGCTCAATTAAACAATTTTTGTATTGCATGTTTCATACATTGGAAATACAATGCATGTCACTGAAAGAATAGTTGAAAATTAGGGTAACATTTAAATAGTTTAAAATCAAGGAAAGAATCAATCAAGACAACTGCACACTGTATTATAAACTCTTATCAATCTTTGTCTGCCTGGGAAAAGATATCTGTTTGTTCCAAAGGTGCAAAATTGAAATTGATGGAAGTTTTTAAGTCTTTTATTTGATTATTGCCTTAGTTAGTTTTTCATCCTGCAATATAAATGATTTTTGGGAGCTTTGGGATCTCCAGTAAAACGCACATCATCTTGATGTTGTTAAATTGATAGATGCTGGTTCAGCCATGTGTCCTTTACATGTGATTTCAAAGTTTGATCAGGGGCAATGATAACACCCTTTTTATCTTGCATAATAATGTTCCCTCAGATAAGATGGAATGACATTACATATCTGACGGTTTGACTGCTGATTTATTGCTTTAGGCTATAGCATCTAGAGGACCTGCAGTTTCTTCATTTTCATTCTTTCTCCTTTAAAGGTTGCGCCATGAGTGGCTTGATAGCTGATGCCAAGACTCTTATTGACAAAGCAAGAGTGGAAACACAGGTATGAATGCTGTGCACACTGGAATGTAAGCCTTTCACTAACTTTGTGTTTTACCCATGATTAACTTTTATATACCCCCAGAACCACTGGTTCACTTACAATGAGACGATGACAGTGGAGAGTGTGACTCAGGCTGTGTCCAACCTAGCGCTGCAGTTTGGAGAGGAGGACGCTGATCCCGGTGCCATGGTCAGTCACAAATTTAAAAATCATGGAAGAAAACACAAAAATATAAACAATACCTTTTTTTATAGAGAAAACATAGCAGGCATAATTAATATTACTCATAAACCGAAAAAAAAAGTAAACAGACTCATTTTCATACTGAAATACTCATATATTTAAACTTCAAGCCAATGCTTGTTTTATTTTTTTCAAGGGCTTAATGTTTGATAGTGTTTGAGTAAACTTGCATAACCTCTATTCTTCTCTCTGCTCTGTTCCTCTGTGCCGTCATCTACACAGAGTCGACCATTCGGTGTAGCACTTCTGTTCGGGGGAGTTGATGAAAAAGGACCCCAGCTGTACGGAAAGATTTCTATTTGTGCACCTTCCATACTTAGCCTTTAAACAGAAACATGTTCACTTTTAAATCTGACTACACAGAGACTTCACTATTATTTGTTTATAATTGAAGGTACCACATGGACCCATCAGGAACCTTTGTGCAGTGTGATGCTCGGGCCATCGGCTCAGCGTCTGAGGGAGCGCAGAGCTCTCTGCAAGAGGTCTACCACAAGGTACCGACCACTGCATGTTTATGTTGAAACCACAACCGTTAAGCAAATTATAATGTTAATAAACTGCTATCTTGTGTGGAACTTAGTAAATCATTTTTAATGATTTTAATACAAGTCATTGAAAATAAAGGAAATGCATGTGAAATCACCAGGATTGATAAGTTGTATCTTTTCTGTTTTTCCTCTCACTCCCTGGACAACTGACAGTCCATGACATTAAAAGACGCCATCAAGTCATCTCTCACCATTCTGAAGCAGGTGATGGAGGAGAAGCTCAACGCCACCAACATTGAGGTCCGTTCCTTATTTCTCACACAGTTTCTGGATATTGATTTTTGATATGGCAAGGGGTTTGATTTGAAAATGTGTAGTTGAAACCACATCGGTACAAACGGTGCACGGTGCAATTATTTATTGTTTGAAAATAAGTTTGCACAGCACTGACACAGTTAAAATCCTCAGGTTTCATTCAGGCTTTGTTTATCTGTGTCTCTTCTGTAGCTCGCAACGGTAGAGCCCGGAAAGACTTTCCACATGTATTCCAAAGAGGAGCTGGAGGATGTAATCAAGGATATCTAGAGCAGGAAAAGACTTGGAAGTCTTGGTTTGAGTTCTGGGCAGGAGAGGAGAGGACATGGAAGTACACCTGGGCTGAATGTCACAACCACAACTTTCCATCAGCACATTCTCCTCACTGCATTCAGAATTTTTTTGGATTGCATAAGAGGTTTCTCTTTGTAACTTGCTTAATAACTACTTGTCTCTCAGTATCTGAACAACTCTGTACAGCAGTCTGACCAGCGCTTACAACTGAGCGGCAGGAAAACGGTAGGGGTTGGGGGGGGGGGGGTATTTTTTTGTTACGAATCAGTACAATTAAACTGTTGTATTCAGAAAGTGGTCTGACTGTGTATTTCTTGTGTTCTTATTGTTTTCAGTATGATGGTTACACTAGTCTCTCAAAGAGTGGTTTGTGGACCACTGGTGGTCTGTGAGTGACCCCTAGTGGTCCGTGAGTATATTGGTCAAATGTCACTTTTTAAATTAATATATTATAAGTTTAAAAGTGTTTCTCAAACTGTTTAAAAATTATTAGTATAGAGTGTAGTATAGATGTAGAAAAACCGTAATTTTCTTGAAAAAAGCTTGGATGTGATAAAACCTTAATCTTCATGAAAAAAGCTTGAATGTCAAAAAACCTTAATTTTCACAAGTAAGTTGGGTTCTGTTCGCTTGGACATAAACTCGGTAATAAATGTAGTCTATGTTTCATATGATGTGTAAAATCACATCTCCCCATGTTACCTATCACTATCTAATGAAGGTGCTCCCAAATAATACAAAAATCAAGTATTTACTTTCACAGTTTGCCTTTTATTAACACTGGCACTTGGGTCCCATTGGCAAGAAACTGCAAAGCTTTTTATTTATGTTTCTGTTATACAACCTGTTGATCAAATACGTTCTTTTACTTTTGTGTCTTTTACTCGCTCGTTAATTTTATTTTATTGTTGTGTGTATGTATTTTGGCTCTTGGCATATAATAATCGTTTGTCTATTTCGCCTCCAAAATGTCTCATTTTCCTCACCACATTTTCCATTTTAGTAATCGAAGATTAAACTAAATTCATTTTTAATTTATTAAACCAACTGATTGATTGTAAAAGAAGAACTAGTTGGAAGTTGAAATTAGAAAGCATATTTATTTTTACACTATTTTGAGCACTTAACTAACAATGGTATTAATGATCTTTGAGGTAATCAGTTATGTTTGTGTTTCAGAACTTCATATTTAGGAACTGCTAAAATAATGGCAAAAATGTCATAAGATATTTCAGAGCTTTTTAAAAGTAAACTAATTATATTGTGTGTTGGGTGGGGGGCTGTAATCCAGACTGGCTGTTCTGCTTTGCTTCTGTTTCTTGGAATTCAAATTCAAAGAATAAATTCTCCATCAAAAAACAAAGTGTTCCTGGCCTTTGCGCGCTCTTTCCACCAGGGGGCAGCGTGACACCAGAAAACCCTTGACATCTCCGCTGAGGAAGACTCCTGGCCGTCCAATGAGAGAGCAGCTTATTCTGGTCCTGACCAATCTTCTGCCACGGTGGATGGGCCGTTATTGAAGATGCATTTGGTGATGAGGGGGGCATGTGGAGCCAACTGCGGCGACAGAGAAGCTTCTCGCGGAGTCCGAAGTTGGGCAGTCTTCTTGTAAACATGATCTCCGTATCTTGCATTTTGGCGCTCGGGTTGTTTTCGTCTGCGCTGGGCACAGACTTCCACGAGGGAGAAAACGTGTCAGACGTGAGGAGGCTGCAGACGGAGTTTGGTGGGGATGAGGAGCGACATGGTTTAGAGAAGTCGCAGCTCTCGAAACGCAGCGCTGGACTGAATGAACAGACATGTACAGCTCTGCACGGAGTAGATGCGACCCTGCAGAACAGCACCCACTCTGTAAGTGACTTCAGCTTACTTTTAAACACCATTACAACTTTAAAGAGCACTTCAGCCCGTCTGTGGTCACGTGGAGCTGCTCGCAGTGTCCACAGACAACTTCACGCACATTTACAAATCGCACCGTCAAACAGATGGCAACAGATCGCATAACATGAGCTTCTCCAAAGCGACAAGATGAATGGTTCTGTGGTTGTTTTGTGACAGCTCTCTGTCATTTGAATAAAGAAAGAAGTGAAGGCAGATCCGCAAGACTAAGAGATGACACGATTAATGTGCAGAAACAAAAGAAGTCGTCGATTTTCAAGCAAACATGTCAAACATTTGGCTCCACTTTGAGGACTTTCTGCTTCTCCTCGTCTCCTTGACTGTCTTTGGGTCGGGGACAGTTTGTCAAACACAGAAAGTGTTTAATGATAGAAAAGCTTATATGGAAGAAGGTGGAACTGGCAATTGTTTTCGGTTGAATAATTGCTTAAATAATTTATTGTCAAAATAGTTCACAGTTTATTTTCTGACCATTTACTTCTTGTTTCCGCCTGTTACGCTCCTTTTTTAATTGATCTGGATTAATGTAAGTCGTCAGTCTGGGTCAAATCCACCAGGCTATTCAGACTAATGGTGAAGGGTGTATGGAGGTTAGGGTCGATTATGTCAATTAATTTTTTGGTCTATAAAATGTCAGAAAATAATGAAGAATGTATATGCGATAAAGATATTAATATGATGCAAAACAAAGAAAAAACGGATTATTTAAAGGCTGAAAAGGGCTTTTTCTGCTGCATGAAAAATTACTTTAATAATTAATTAATCTAAATATTCAGTGACTATTTTTCTCTTGATCAACTTATCGATTAGTCGACTAATCGTCAGCTGATAGCTGAATGTTTACAACCAATTGCACATCCAAAACAATATCAGCATCTTTTGTTTTTGTTGCCTTTTCTTTCTTCTTCTAGTCTTCAACTCTTTCTCATCTCAACTCTGATCCCACATCATAATGGACCAAAGGACACCTTCTGTTATTTTAGTACTGAACATGTTGTAATAGGAAGCACAACAAAAACAAACCCAGATGTCTGGAGGAATGTTCAAGAATAACAGCTTGGTCCAAAGCTTCAGAGCTCCACAGGACAGTCTTCCTGTTGTGTGTGTGTGTGAGTGTGTGTGTGTGTGTGTGAGAGAGTGAGAGTGATGGACGAAGTGGACATTGCATAATTTCTGTGGCCTCAGACACCTGGGCTAGCTTTTGAACATGAAAATGATCGGGCGTGAGAGGAGACCCCTCCTGCATCCTCTGGGTCTTTCTTCCCTCACAAACATTCCCCACGTTTTTTCTGCTGGACTTGATCTGAGCGCCAGTGTCGACTCTAATGTTCTGTTATCAGAGCTGTAGGGCTACATCAGTTTTATACACCTTATTTTTTTAATTTGCAGTGTAAATTGCCAGATCAGACAGGTCTAGCCTACGCGTCTTTGTATGCTATATTAGGCCCTGATAGACTACACAGGATGTGTTATGTTAGCCAGCCCAAGCTTTTCTCTTTTTTTGTATGTTTGTGTAAGGTTCATTTAGCTGACTCAGTCTGGTTTACAAACTAGCATGCTGTTACTTTTTTTCTCCTCACTCCATCCCGTCTTCTATCCCCTCTGGCCAAAAGAACGTAGGGAAAAAACATGTTCTGTTTTCAGGGTGAAGCGTAACTGGGTTGCAGCCAGCTGTTGGAGCACCAAGAATATCAGCAGAGTTGATGTTCCACATGGTGGGTGAGAGATAGAGAGAGAGAGTTATGGAAAGTATGGGTCTGTCGATATACAAAGAGAGACGTCCAATGAGAGCAACAAACTGTTGAAAATAGCGACATTTCTAGACTCAGAAGTAGAAATTTTGAAGGTCTTAGAAAGCATTTAATTGCATCCACACTCTACCAGTGCTAGTAGTCGATAAGCGTACCAAAAATGAATCAACAAAAATGTTTGTGAAGTCAAACTGCTCTGTCATCTATCCAGCAAAAATGCCGAAACTTTCATTCCAGCTTCTCAAATGTGAGGATATGCTGCTTTTCTTTGTTCTGCATCAACATAGATAGAATTTTGGCTGACACTAACGTACAGGCAATTATTTTCTTAATCTTTCCATGAATTGTTAAAATATCAAACGGTGAACAAGACTTACAGTCAACAGACATGCTAGCGGCTCTGTGAGGCTGTAGGCTACGATGGTACTTTGAGCTAAATGCTGATGTTGGCACGCTAACAGACTTACAGAGACGATGCTAATATTTAGCAGGTGTAATGATGAGCATGCTCACCATCTTAGGTAGAGTGTGAGCCTATTTAACATTTACTAATTAGCTCCTAGTACGTAGAACAGAACGTCATTACGTTGCTTAAAAACAAGCTAAGCAATTTAATCAAAATAACTTTCTGTCGATCGACTAAGCGATTAAACGACATTCTAGTACTAGATTCAAATTGCGATGGACATGTTTCCATTTTTTTTTTCTAACAATATATAGACAGAACAGTTGATCAACGAATCAAAAAATAATCGGCATGCTCACCTGGTTATCTTGAACAATGATAATCGAATGGACATTACTACGACGAGCTTACCCAACTAAGCCCAGCGTCAGAGGCTTGGTGTACACAGCTTCACGTGTTTTAGATCAGAGCCAAGAGAGTTTGACCTCCTCCTCTGAAGTTCTATGTGTGTAAACACGGCTGAAGCCGAAAGGTTAAAACCCAGAGCGGAGGGAATAAGGAGCTCATTGTGTTGGCGTCTGACTTCTGAGAGAGGACTTTGCTGTGCTCCCACGCACCAACAGTGTGTATTACTGCGTCTGCGTGGACATATGTGGGCATGTGTTCATGTGTTCATGTGCAGCAGCGTGTGTGCTACTTACTTTGGCATCACCGGTGTTCATCTTTTGAGAGTTGATTGTGCTGACACACCTTGAGCGTCATGAGCTATTGTGCAGAAGGAGCTTAGAGGAGCCTTTTCAGAGCAAACCCTTAAATTCAACACCTGAATCAGCATGAGGTCATGTCTGGTTCCAGCCGGGTCAGATATTTATCTCTTCATTTTTTGGCTGACGAATAACTTTTGCATGTTTTCTTCTCTTCACTGTCTCCTTCTGTGCTTCTGTTTTCCCCATCACTGAAGAGGACAGAGTGATTATTAAGCTTTACATTGACTCCCTTTTCTCATCCTCCTTTACAAAACAGCAGTTTTCACTCAGACACAGCTTTCTCAGCCTTTGCTTCAGCCGACCTGCTTTATCATGCAATTGTTGATTGTTTGGGCTTCGATCTCAGTAAAACTGTAGCCGATCAAGTCAGCATTTGTCAAGTCAGGGGTTTCAGAGGACCAGATGTGGAACACATCCCGCTAGTTAGATTCAACACGGGTGTACAAGCAACTGGCAGAAACATTAGCAAAGGCCTGATCCTAAAACAATACACAACATGAAACCTGTTGACCTGCAGTGACCTTGGTGGCTATTGTCATTGTGAACTGATTTCATGTCTCTGTCTGTCCTTGCACACCCTGAAAGTGGCTGGTGTGCATCTTGTGTGGTTGTACTTTTTGTTGTCCAGATAGCTTTTTCCTGTTTTCCTTTCTGTTTATTGACATTGTTTGCATTCTGATTACGTCCAGACTTAATGAGTTTCATCAACACAACATGGTTTAGCATATTTAGTTACTAGATTTTTGTGAATCCTGAATCAAGTCCTGCTTAAACCTCAAGTATGACCATAGCACTGACATTTAACCCATATCCACAAGCCATAATAACATTTGACTTTTTAAAGCCTTTTTTTATTTCACAATTATGCTTATTACTACACGGAGAGGGGAGAAAAGCAGGAATAACAGGAGAGAGAGAAAACTGACATGTAACAATGTTCCCTGACAGACTTGAAGCCAAAACACTGGTTTAATGATACGAGACACTTTTGGGAAGACAGGACACGTCATTCTCTACATTTTTTAACTGAACAACACTGCAAAGGAGGGGAGGTTGAGTTGTCAAGCAATCAACTTATTGACATAACAGTTGGATTCAGGCGAGGGGTGTGAGGAAATGATTTATGTAGCGGAGAGATGGAAAGTTGTGTTCACACACTTGGACAGCAGGGGACGGCCAGTTTCCACTGGACATGTTTACAAGGAGTTTCCAGCAGCCAGACCTGGCCGTCTCCTGTGGCTTTATAGAGCTGCATGCAGACTCTCCGGGGCTGGGCTCACCTTGTAAACATCTCTGCCCTGCAAGAAAAAGACAGGAGGGAAGAAACTTTGTTGCTGAAATGACCGAACACTTGAACATCACTCTGGATGAATAGACTAGGGTTTTATATTTATATTAACTCTTCCGCACAGGGTTCCTGCGGATGTTTTAAAAAGTCTTAAAAGGCATTGAATTAATTAATCTAAAAATAAGGCCTTACTTGGTATTAAAATGTCTTGAATAAATCTTATAAATCTCAGAAACGCCTCTCGTATTAACGCCACACAGATCCGGATAGCAGGATATAAAACTGGTCTTGAATTTCATTCCAAGCGGTCTTCAAGTCTTCAGAAGTCTGAAATCTAACTTGCCTTAAGCTGTAAAAAACCTAAATGCAATAATAAATGTGTGAAAAGTAAGATTTTTGTATTTTGCTGACTCAATAGAATACTTTCAGTCGTGTGTGTGTGCGTGTGTGTGTGCGTGTGTGTTTTCTTGCTGTGCTCGGGACACTGGTA
>CALSCE010010661.1:12625555-12690136 GCA_943593645.1 Bovichtus variegatus
TCTGTCTGTCTGTCTGTGTCTTCACATTTATTAAATCTAAGAGCAGTATGTATAATGTTTCATAAATGGTAACAAACGTTTTTTCTCACCTTGCGTTAACATCCAGTCTGTATCTGGATTAAGAGAAACGTGTGTTAATGCAGGCTGTAAATGAGGCATTGTGATCAGAAAGTGATCGTATCAGCCAGACGACATCTGGAGGTGGTTTGTCTCATATTGTGATCAGTTCTCAGCCAGGTATGAATGCAGTCCGTACAGCGTGACCACATTCTGAAGAGGAAATCACTTAACTCTCTCTTCCTTCTGGCTGAAGATGCAAGGATAAGGTTACATTTAGTAGCTGTCACTATCACGTTTTCCCTGGCAAAACGTGATTAAGAGTGAATGAACCTTGTCCATGGCATTGCTTTCTTTGACTTGGGATGAACCATGTTTGTTGACCACCAGACCTGCCTAACTAATTTGCATATTATTGAGAGCTGATCACAATGCATTTAAAATTGAGAAAATTAAATGCTAATAATATCAGGAGTGCAAAGGATTTAAGAAAAGTATGGCGCACCTTTGCAAAGGCAGTTCTCAAGCTGTGGTTGGAGGTACTCTGATGAGGAGCCTTATATTGTAATGAGCCTGCAGGTGACAGAAAATGGAGCCAAATCTTAATGTGTTGGTAGGCACTCCAGATACCCAAATGTATGTGCAAAAGCACTGACAAAGTTAGTTTTTCATAATATGTCCCCTTTTAACTTCTGCAGCCACCCCATTATCATGCAGGTGAAATTAATGTTGTTTGTTCTTTGGGATTTGAGTGTGCTTGTTCTTTTAACATGGCTTAACATTCAATACTTCTGTCAAAATGATGAAGCTTAAAGGAGCAGCTATCTCAACATTTGTGTGTGTGTGTGTGTGTGTGTGTGTGTGTTAGGGTACAAAGCGTATGATCCACGTGTCAGTGGACGGAGGTGAGGTGTGGAACATGGCTCAGCTTCCTACAGTCAACCACGAGCAGTTCTACTCCATCCTGGCAGCCAATCAGGACATGATATTCATGCATGTGGACGACCCTGGAGGTCAGAACCAGTGAGGATGCTGATAGTGATGATTGATGTGGATGATGTGGACAATGTTGGTGAAACAGATGACGCTAATGATTAACAATAACGTTAATAATGCAAAATAACCTCCATTCAAACTGTCTTGATTAGGTGCATTTGAAAAAGGGTTTCTCTGTGAGGATCAGTAAGCAGAAGCCCTCGGGCCGTGCCACAGTGTTTAATCTAAATGTGTGTGTGTGTGTGTGTGTGTGTGTGTGTGCGCGTGTGTGTGTATAACCAGACTCCGGTGTTGGAACCATCTATGTGTCAGATGACAGAGGAGCCGTGTTCTCCAAGTCTCTGGAGCGCCACCTTTACACGACCACGGGAAGCGACACCGACTTCACCGCCATTACTTCACTCAGGGGCGTCTACATGACCAGCGTGCTCACAGAGGGTGGGTCAGCACACGTTATACGTACTTACACGTTTTAAAAAGGAATCTTCTGGTTACTCTTTGTCAACATTTTAAATCTGCAAATTTTTCACATCCATGTGCATGGGACTTGACATCTCTATTGCATGTCTGCACAAGGTCAGACATCAAAACCTAGCTCTTGTGTCAGTAAGCTGGCGAATGCCTCCAAAATGAAAGGTTGTTTTGTCACCGTGTGAGCCGTAGGGGTCAAAAGGTTTAGATGTTTTTCACCATGGCAGTCAACCCTGCAAATGTTTCTTTGTACTCAGATCTCTGCCTTGTTCTACTTGTTAGTTGACACTGACTGCTTATTGTACAATGCAAGAACGTCAGTTTTGTCTGGCTGAGCGCTTTTGAGTATCACACCGAGCTTTTTAGATTCACATTTTAACAGTTGGTAAAAGTTTACTGATAGAGGTACTGTACAACAAACGTACACAGAAAAAGGATGGGCATATTTGTATGTGCAGTAAATATATTCGTGTAGCAATGTGTTACATGTAAAAAGAAAATTCCCCTTTGATCTTTCATGTAAAGTCCTATACAGTGAACAGGAAATTTGCCACAATATGACATCCATGCCAAAAAAAACAATAAAACAACAAACTTTTCAATTAAACAAACCACCAACTTCACACAGAACTTTCCGTTATGGCAATTTTTGATTTTCTTATAGCGTAGATTGTGAATGCATTTTTTTCTTTTTAGGCGGTCTAAATTCAGACTTTTGAATCTTAACTTCAATTTAACTTTCTTAAAGAGTCCCTGCTAATCCCTCTAACTTTAACAAAGATACAGCGGACTAAATGTCCACTGCCATTTATAACCTATCAAGCTAATTTTTGATTTGGTTGATTTTCTTACCACAGTGATATAATCGAAGACCAATTGCTGATTTAGGAAAATGTTTTAAGAAATTGTTTGGAGGAGTGTAAAGTTTGTATTTATTGCTGCAGCCCATGGGCTAAACATGCACAACACATCTATATATATCCTGATCGTAAGTGAAGTGAATGTTATTAAGTGCAGATGGTGCAGTGGAGACAGTGATCACTTTTGACCAAGGAGCAAAATGGCAGACGCTGCGCAGACCACAGAACAGCCACTGTGACACAGAGACCTCGACCAACAGGCCTAACAAAGTGAGGCAAACATGCATCATTTTAGTATTTTTCATTATTTCTGGAGTGTTTTATTTAATGCAAAGAGCTTTTAGTTTTTGTAATTTGATTAAATCTGTTCTGTTTCTTGTTTCTATGGAATTTTAACATTAGACAGTATGAGTTATATGTTGACTTGGTATCAACAATACCTTTAATTACCGTCTCTTTACAGTGCAGACTTCATATCCACGCCTCCTACAGCACCACCATGAAGATGAACGTGCCCATGCTGCCTCTCTCACAGCCCAGTGCTGTAGGCCTCATTCTGGCCCATGGTAATAAAAAAAGATGTCTTTACCCTGAATCCTTTCACTGCATGGTTAAATGTCTCATAACACCGTTGTTCTCCATTTCTTCAGGCAGTGTTGGAGAAGCAGAGTCGGCTCTCTCCCCTGATGTGTACGTGTCTGATGACGGGGGCTACTCGTGGCTGTTGGCTCTCAGGGGCCCCCACCATTATGCTATAATGGACTCTGGAGGGCTGCTGGTGGCTGTGGAGCACACCAACTCACCTGTCAACCAGATCAAGTGAATATCACTTTAATACATGTTTTGTTTGTTGTCGTTGTTTGGTAGCACTTTCTATGACCCCCATGTCTGTAATGCATTATAAACATACTTCTAATGCGGTATAATCTTCTTATAGCACTGTATAATTATACAAATATAATTATAACAATAACACATTATAATGCATTTTATAATGACAAAGTATCATACTACTTCATAATTGCTTGTCACTCTGCATAACATATAATCATTTTATAATGCATTATGCATTAACTCTATGAGGTAAAGGCAGATATAATGCATTACAAGCTGGTTACAAGTCACTATAAGTGTTTTTTTTTTTTTTCCTTTTATTGAATTGAAAACAATATCCTTAAATCGATGCAAGAGCAACACTCAAAACGTTGTAAAACTAATGTATTTGTTTAACGGGTCATAACAGAAATTGCGTACTCCAATTTGACACAACTTTTTGATGAAGAACAATAGAATGATTGTGTTTATGAAGTTTTATGATACTTAACCTTTTATAAGTCTATAGAAAATGCTTTAAAATGTGTTATAAAGTATTCTGAATATATACAGTACTATAAGAAGATTATAATGCATTATAGTCATGGGTTTCATAGAAAGTGCTTCCTATTGTTTTCATTGTTATTTTCAAAATAATTTTTCACTTTTACAATGAATTTTTTGCTTTATGGATATATCTTTCCCTGCCCCCCCATTCTTTCCCCTCCCAACATCCTCAGGTTTTCTACAGATGAGGGGCAGTGCTGGCATACGTATAACTTCACCAGCGACCCGCTTCACTTCAGCGGTATGGACAGCGAGCCCGGCTCTCGCTCCATGAACGTCAGCCTGTGGGGCTACAGGAACGACTTCAGTAAATGGGTGGTGATCACCACAGACTTCAGGAAGCTCCTCACCAGAGACTGTGAGTACGTCAGACAATGTGGGTGTAACGGGAAGAGTTTCACCTTTTGACCTACTTAGTGCGTGCGTGTGTGTGTGTGTGTGTGTGTGTGTGCGCGCAGGTACTGAGGGGGACTACGTACAGTGGCTGGCTCACTCTGCAGACCCCAGTGGATCTAGTGATGGCTGTGTGCTGGGGTATAAAGAGACCTTCTTGCGCCTGAGGAAAGACTCTGTCTGCTGGAACGGGAGGGACTACGCCGTCACTAAGAAGCTGTCACCTTGTCCATGTACAATGGACGATTATCACTGGTATGTTTTTGTAAAATACCAAAATAGATAAAGAATATTCCACAGATTTACACAGTTTGTAAGAATGCCATGTGAGCTGCTGCTTTGTCTTTCAGTGACTTTGGATATTACCGGCCAGAGAACAGCTCCGAGTGTGTGGAGCAGGAGGAGATGAAGGGTCACCCTCTGGAGTTCTGTTTGAATGGGACCACGGAACAGCTACAGACCAGCGGGTGAGGAGGCCTGTTTTTATTTTGCTCTCCTTCCTCAGTTGTAGTTTAGAAATTAAGAAGCTATAGTATAATATATAGTATAATATAGAAAATGTAGGTTACAAGTCTAACCACTTTATGGTAAAAGGTTATAGGTAATATGAAAAGCCAACAATAATTGAGCCTAATTCATATATCAGGTTAGTATGTTTCCATTTGTGCCTCTACATCTCCCTCCATTAGTGGTATGAGTCTTATCTTCAATCTACCAGCTTTATTGTCCTTCCCTGTGTCCTTGTCCTTGAGTTGTGTCTTGCCTTACATGTCTCTCTGCCTCTCCTTACATTTAAGATACCGGAAGATTCCGGGAGACCTGTGCGAGGGAGGTTTCCAGCCAGAGAGGAAGGAGACAGACCTGAGGAGGATGTGCACCAGCAACGCTCTTTATCCAAATTCTCTGGTCAGTTCTGCTCATTCTAAAAATGAGACTAGGTGGGCTAGTAGAACATTATCTACCTGGTTAACGTTATACTGGGATGCCCTGAAAATCAATAGTAGATGGAAAATGGCATTTATGTTTATTTGATGTATTAATTTGAGGAAAGATGTTTTCATCTGCGCACAATTTTTTGTCTCTTCAGTAGACGTTTAGGTCACATGCTTCATGTGCGTCATGATAATATTGTATCATTTATGAAACTTTTAAGTCTGTTTTTATTGCATTTTGTCAGCCTTCCATTGGTGCACATGGGATTATGTGCAGACCTGCGATGTTACAGATCCTGATCACCGTGATGCAATGTGTCAGGTTTCAGCCAGATAATCTGTTACTGCATATTTTTTCCAATTCATCCAATGTGAGCGCATTTAAAACTGAGTGAAATAAAGTCTGGTAAATCTTTTGTCATGTGATGATTTTCAAAGCACGTACGTTCTTCACATGTTTGACCCTTTTCTGTTTCTTGAACTCTTAACAGACTGACATCAGTTCACCGAACACCGCTGTCATAGTGATGGTTGTCATGGCGATGCTTCTGACGAGTGCTGTTGCAGGCGTTTGGCTTGTTAAGAAATATGTCTGCGGAGGCCGGTCAGTAACCTGCGTTTCATCTTTCCACACAGAAATACACACTGTAAATACTGTATTTCATCTCTGTTTGTTTCCCATGTCCTCATCAGGTTCCTCGTGCACCGATATTCAGTTATGAGGGAGCATGTTGAGGCTGATAAAATAGAAGGAGTGGATGATATTGACCCTCACTACATGGAAACAGGAAAAGCACAGTACAACGAAGACTCAGATCAGGTATCTGATTCTGTGTAGAAGGCCCTTTTTTTAGTTAAACTTAGTGATTGTCTTTTAACTAACTGTGTTGTTGGTGTCTCTCCACAGGACCTCTTAGAATAAGGTGGACATTTCTCCCCACTCAAAGGCTCTTCAAGACTAAATTGAATGCAGTCTTTCATGATGCCTGGGTACTCCTGTTGCTCCCACATGCCGATTAACATCTTTTTTTTTTTTTTTTTTTCACTTCTTGCTATCCCCTGGTGGCTGGAGGACTCAGCAGCAACTCACATTGCTGCCTTGTAGCAGGCTCCAACAAAAAGGTCGAACCGGTGGTTTGGGGAGGGAGACAAACCCAGCGCAGAACAGAAGAAAGCCGGGGGTCCCTGGAGAGCTTTTGTTGTTTCTGTCACAAAGAGTTCTGCTAAGACCATTGAGTCTGAATACATGCTCTGTATGTTTCCTTTCATGCTGACCTGAGAAAAGATGGCCTTTCATATCGTGATGCACTGCAGAAGCACAATACAGAGCCTAGATATATAGAGGCTCACAGAACATTTTACAAAATAAGAGTTAGGGAACAGCCAAGCAACAGAACACAGAAAATAATAATCAGTATTTTAGCTCGGAGATCGTCTGCTGTCAGTTAAGTAGTTTTTGTACTCTGTAAACTTAAAACTTGCAAGATACAGTCCCGTTGTGCATGGTGGCCATTTTAACATTCATTTTGTCAGCTTCACCAGTCACTCAAATTAGGCTAGACTACTCACTATGAGTTACTAATAGTCACAAGTTCCTTAGAAATGAGCACTTTTCATTTTAATACTGTAGCAGCTCCTGAGAGCAGCAGTGCCTCCTTTAATGTTACTGCTCACTATTTTCTGACTAGAGGTGTTTTTTTGTTTTTCTACCATACACAGTATGTGCTTTTTTTTTCTGGAAGAAATGGACTAGGATTTTAATCAAGTGATGCACTTCAGACCTTTCAGTACAATATCATAGTTTTTTTTTTTTTTTTTTTTATAAGACAGCAATAACTTTTTAATGGAGACTGTTATTTTATACCACTTCACTGTTTGAATCGTTGTAATTATTATTAAATAGTTTTAAATTGGTAGACGAGTCCGACTATAATGTAATAGTAACCAGAACATACAAGTGCAAATAGTTTTTAGATGGTAAAAGACAAATTAGTGGCTAGTGCTTATTTGAGAAGAACTTGTAATGACAATAACAAGAGGAACAATAAAAGAAGTCACTCAGAAATCAATCCTAGTCTTTGAGTGCCTTGTGAAACTTTTGGAATAATATTAAAGGGTCTGCTATTGTTGTGAAAACATAAAAATGCAAACTCATTTTTTTTTTTTTTTTATACAGTGCAGCTTCATACAAACAATATTTTCTACTCCCCTGTATGTGTGGTTAAAAGACTTGAATTATTGCCAAAGCACTTTTATTGTTTAGTTTTCTAATTGTAGAGGTGAGGTTGTAGAGGTGAAACCTAACCTTAGCCCAGCATTATATAAAGTATGAAGGTAATGCTAACCCAAACCCTTTACTTGAACTTTCGGATTGTTATGCTTAACAGGGTGCACCAATATGTTCCTGTTGTGTTTTAAATATTTTTATTTTATCTTTTTATTTGGCTCATAATTTCCCCATATCAGCCAATACCGATATGCATTTGTCGAACCATCTTAATGTAGGTGCAGGTATAACCATCGAGATAATCACGTGTTTTTAGAGACGATGCTGGCTTGTTTCTGTTACAGCAGAAAATCAATATTAGCAGTACAAACATTTCCAGAACTATGCTGATACTGCTTTTTTAAAGCTGTTATTAGCCAGTCTTCTCATATATTGGTGCATCCCAACTTAATTATCTCACAGATTTTGCAAAATATCCACAATAACAGAACTAATTTATCAGATTAATGTGTCTGGTGGCCATAACGAGCATACACTTTATTAAGTTAATTCAGTTGCATCTCTTTCCCAGTCGACACTTAACCGTGTTTTTTGAATTGTTAAGATGATATGTTGGATTGCTACCATTTCTATGATCTGCTCTGTAAGAACTGTAACTTCTGACATGTGCAGGGCTTATGGCTAATGCTTGTGTTCTCCAGCAGAGTCAATAATATCCCAGCGAATAAGCTATTGTAATAAGCTGGCCGAATATAGAGGCATATTCTCAAGGACTGTTGGGTGGACTTTGTCAGATATGAAAGCAAATTCATATGCTTGACGCTATTTACTGAATTCAATGATTTATTTTTGCACTGTATCTACAGATCTGTGAAAAAGTTGCATTTGTACCTCCTTGTTCATCTAATTTTTGTTAGGTATTCGGGCCATGAGTTGTGATCTTCATTCCCTCCTTGTTCTCTTAACTGTTTGCTAGAATATCAGAGATGAGTATCTCTGAATAAAACTATTCTGTAGCACAAATGTTTTCTTACAATGTTGAAAATGACATGATCTCTCTTACATCCGTTCAGTTGTGTTTGGGTTTTGTTAATGTACACTTTCTATAAATGCAATAATACTTGATTCAAAGTCAAGTCAATAATCTTGATACTTAATATGTTAAGTATGTTCATAGTACAGCCTACTAAAATGTAAAAAGTACAAGTAGCCACTGCGAAGATGTGGTTATCTTTAACAGTGATTTATTGTTTTTGCATTAATAGGTGAGAGGTATTTCAATTGGCCTTTCTCTTCAATATACTGCTGGTGTCATTGTAACCTTGAATGGGTAACATAATGTGCAATACCCTCCTTATGCAGTCACAACACAACTATTGAGCTACACCGAGGTAATAAACAATGATGGAACAATCTTCCTATGAATTAAAAACAGGCAGATTTAAGTATTTGCATTAGTTGAACCATCAAGGGATTTTTTACAACCTGGCAACAAAAGGTTTGTTTTACTGATTGCTTATAAGTAATCTATTACGGATTAGTTACTGATATATTAAACAAAAATAAAGTTATTTACTATTTAAAAACCTTGTAAAGGTATCTCTCTCTCTCTAATATATCTTATGGAGTCAAAGTTGCAACATTTGTGAAGTGGTGGACGAACTAATCAGATCCTTTACTTAAGCAAAAGTACTAATACCACATATAAAAATACTCTGTTACAATTAAAAGTCATGCGTTGAATATGTTACTTAAGTAAAAGTATGTGAGTATAATCAGAAAAATGTAGTTAAGTATTAAAATGTCCCCTGTGTCTTTTATACTATAATATATTATATGGATGAATCTGCTGATTATTTTCTCCATTAATAGTTTGTTTAAAAATTCTGAAAATACTGAGAAATAACAACCAAAAGTTCCCATAGCGCAAACTGACACCTTCACAATGCTTTGTCCAACCAATAGTCCAAAATTCCCAATTAATACAATTAAATTAAAATTATTAAAAGGAACAGCAGAAAATCTTTACATAATGAAATGATTGTGAAACTGGAACTATGAAATGTTTTTGCATGAAAATGATATAAATCAAAGTTTCATTTTCTGTCTACCAAAAGTTAAAAGCTTAAAAAGTTAAAAGTTTTAAAAGCTCTTTATATGTTTTGTATGTTAACATCTCAATTTGTAAAGTAGCTGGTAACTCAGATAAATGTGGTATAATATTTCCCTCTGAAATGTAGCAATATAATATATTATGTATAAAGTGGCATGAAAAGAAAAGTACAAGTACCTCAAATTTGTACTGAATAACAGTAATGAATAACTGACAGCCTTCGTTTTACGATCTTACGTCATAAATTATCTGCGCCGTGAATTTGACCAACTGACACTGACAAGATGGATCGATGGCTCAAGACTTGGTCAGTTAAAAGAAAATGAAATGAAAAATCTGACCCGACAGTGAAGGTGCATCGTCCTGATGCAGGTGGTTCAGCAGCTACAAGTGGTTCAGCAGCTACAGCTGGTTCAGCAGCAGCGACAACAAGTTATTGTGTGTGCGTTTGAGAACCCCTGATGTAAAAAGCTTGGATGTAAAAAAAAACTTAATTTTCCTGAAAAAAGCTTGGATGTAAAAATACTTAATTTTCATGGGAAAAAATATATTTAAAAAAATAATTTTCCTGAAAAAAGCTTGCATGTCAAAAAAAACTTAATTTTGTTCAAAAAAACTTGGACGTCAAAATACTTAATTTTCATGGAAAAAGCTTGGATGTGAAAAAATACTAAATTATTTCATGAAAAAAGCTTGGATATGAAAAAATACAAAAAAGCTTGAATGTCAAAATTTTTTGTTATTTTCTTCAAAAAAGCTTGGATGTCAAAATACTTCATTTTCACGGAAAAAGCATGGATGTGAAAAAAACTTAATTTTCTTGAAAAAAGCTTAAATGTGAAAAAATACAAAAAAGCTTGAATGTCAAAAAACCTTAATTTTCCTGAAAAAAGATTGGATGTGAAAAAAACTTAATTTTCATGGAAAAAATGTATTAAAAAAAACAACTTAATTTTTATGAAAAAAGCTTGAATGTAAAAAAAATACAAAATATTTTCATGAAAAAAGCTTGGATGTGAAAAAACTCTCATTCTGTTCGCTCGGACATAAACTCAGTAATACATGTAGTTATGTTTCATATGATGTGTAAAATCTATCAGCATTTACCCTGTAGATCGCATATGAATGAAATGCTTGTAGGATCCGTATTGTATTTGTGTTGTTGATTTAATGTGTGAACGAGCGATGTAGAGAAGGTCACATAAACTCATATTAGCCTGTAATGTGTAATATACTGTTGGTAAGCAGGTCTATTGTTTGTGGATATGTGGGGAGTTAGGTGGTCCGTGAGTGTTTTTTTATTGTTTAAGTGGTCCTTGGTCTGAAAAGGTGTGAGAACCGCTGGTGTAGGAACTATTTGATAACTTGCATTAATGCTGTGGACATGAATAGACATTGATTATATTGATCAAACGGTAGGGGGCGCGACACGCTCGCGCTATGTAGCCGTGCAGCCGGAAGTTGTGTAGCTATATTCATCGTTTTGAATCTGTACGCTAACTGTCTGCTGTTAGTTAGAGTGAGCTACAGTTGAAAACACCACATTTATTAACTATATGTATATTTACTAAATATTGGCGAGTTGTTAAGGCGACAAAGAGAGTGGAACAATGTAGCTGGCAGCTGTGAAGTAATGTCAACTCATCACGGTGAGATAATTTTCAACGAACGTATTGTTCAGGAAGTAAGTTAGCTCGCCGGCTAAGTTAGCTAGCGTTAGCCCTGTCGTACGTTAGCAGTCTTACACGTTTGCTAGTAACGATAGCAGGTTTGTCACCTGCCGATGTTACACAGATGTTCAGGTCCACATGCCAGTAGCTAGTTATGGTTGCAATTATGCTTTGTTTGTACGAACATTTCATCAGTGTATGCAACGTTACGCTAGCGCGGCTTTGCCGAGAAGTTTGGCCTTGTTATTTGAATACAGTAACTGTCGCAAAGGAAAAAGTAATGGTGAAGTCAGTAACGCTCCATCCTGCAGCTGTCTGGTAAGCTAGCTCATTTTGGTGCAGTCAGTCTAGCGTCAAACAAATAAGACCAACGACATTTGCTGAATTGTTTTGGCTTCGTAGGCGTTGCCATTAAATGTACAAAATAAATCGTACAATAATTTGAGTCAATTTGGCCTCGTGGGCGTTGGTATTACGTGTTGGTCAAGACACCAGCGCTGTGTGATTATGTAGATGATGAAGGGGAATTTGAAGGCTGGTTTATCTTACATGTTATAATTCTGTTTTTCAGACTTTGTTCGTTTACTATGAGCTCCCTATCAGCCGAGCCTCCGGCATCAAGCTCATCATGCAGGACACTACCGGGAGAAGGAAATCAGGTAAAATTAAACAAAAATGACGACAGTTTTTTTTTGCCTATATAATTATCTAATATTGCATAGGTCATATTTAATGCTAAATGGTGGCACTGCTCTTCCCGCCCAAGGTACAACCAAAAGCCCCTCTACTGCAGATTCTGCGTGTCGCCGGAGCCCAAGAAGAAGTCTTTACACTCAAAGAGGTAACGAGATGTCAAGTGTGTTTGTTAGTATTGAGTCTGTTTTACTGGCTTATAACAAAGTGTTATCTGAGCGGTTATTCCAGCCTTCTGTCCGAGCTTCCTATAGGTAAAGATGTACCCTGTAGGTGCCTTGTGATATCTGATATACAGTATTTCTTTGTGTAGGTGATGCACTACTTGGGTCAGTACATAATGGGGAAGCAACTGTATGACAAACAGAGGCAACACATAGTCCACTGCCAGGATGACCCTTTGGGAGAGCTGCTGGAGGTAGAGAGCTTCTCCGTCAAAAACCCGAGGTATTCATCTGCACCAAAAATGTAACTTCTGGTCAACACTCTGTAATGTTTGACTATACATCTAAATTTATAAATCTAAAATAAGGAGGTCAATTCTAATCTCTCATGTTTTCATTTTTCAGCCCGGTGTATGAAATGCTCAAGAAATACTTAGTTGTGCTTGGTGGTTCTGGTGAGTGACGCATTAATTTTACGCTCTATACATTTGTTATGTGAAAACGTTTATTTTGGGGGGCATAATCAAAGAACAGTATATCCTTTGTAGTACATTGTACTTTTGTAATAACTTGAAATGCAATTGTATCTTTTCCTCTACGATATTACATTTTTTCCATCTTTAACATGATATGTTTTGAAGCAAAGATCACTGGGTATATGGTGATTATCTATACATATATCAGCTCTCTTTTTGCTTATTGTGTGAGTGCTTGTGATAGTTTGTGCATCTCTTGGTGATGCGGGGACCAGAACTACACTATTTTGCAGCTTGTCCTACAAAGCTGCAGAAGAAGGCCTCAGTGAGAGTGTGTTGTGCTATAATTAAAGGGTGGGGTTGTCCTTTTTCTGTTACTGTGTCTCATCTGAAATGCAGACGCTGCAGAGAATCTTTCTGTGGGCCGTGAATGTGTAGATGGCGGAGTGGAGGATCGTGGTCAGGTAAAACCGAAGCATGGTGCTCAGGAGAAGCGGAGACCCCCAACCTTTCTCACCTCGCTACACACAGCACTTGTGAATACAAAAAGGACATGACTGACAATCAAAGCTGCTAATAAATAATTGATTTGTCCTAAGAGGTAACATGCACTGATCACAGTGCTTGATTGAGACCAGTAGGCCTTAGTGTGGCACCAAATCACTTAGACTATAAATTAGCTGTCTGCTAGTGTGTAATGAGGAGGGGAGGTAAGGGCAGCTGTCTTCGTTGCTGTGGATTTGTACAGAGTGGCACCGTCTCTGTACAACCCCATCCTTGGTTTGGTCTGGTGGTATTTTCAGCACTATTTTGCAATCCACCAGCACCACCCAGTGGATGGGGGGCAGAGTCACCCTCTCTGTCTGTCTCAGAGTTCTCTTCTCTGCTCCGAAACTGGAGGATCGCAGCTCCTGATCCAGCCACAGGCCTAACAATAACCCACCCCCGTGTTCCTACACCTTTCTTTCCGCCCCTTTTCCAAATCCACCTTGAAGCACCTACTTATGTCTAAGATTTTGTCTAACCCTTATTGAGCTACAGTCAGGTGTTGGTCTGTCCTCTGGCTTTATAAATCCAATCAATGCACACGTGTGTTAAATCCACTCAATGGTTGTTACAAATTTAAGATCTGATCATTCTTAGGATTTGTTTTTCAAAAGTCCATATTTAATTCATCAGCTGTGATTGATAGTTATCAATGGTAGACATGAGATGCACTCTTAAATTAATTGTTTCTACTTCCTTTCTTATTTAATTACATCATATTTTCTGATTGTGAACTCTTTTCCATAGATATTATCTTGTACAGTATAAGTCACTACTTAAATCCTATGAATTAGGTTCCACCTACAACATATTAAACAGTGTTCACTGGACCGGAACTGTTAAGTTTTTATTTTATTTTTTTTACTTTCACTCACTAGTGTCTTCACTGTGTTAATTAGTATGCTGGCTTTCCTATCTTCCCTTTCTCTATCTGTCTCTGTGTTTTTACAGTCCACATGGTTTTAGTGCCCTTATTATTTTCTAAATTTGTTTTGACCTCCCTCCCCACTGGCCCGTACCCTCGTTACCCAGCCCCTTGTTCCCTGTACCACCCCCCCATTCCCAGAGGCCATCTTGAAAAGGAGCTGCGAGTCCTCCAAGTGCCCAGTTATGGCTCTGTGTTCTAATTTTTGTCCTTCACATGTCCTCCCTAGATTTGTGGAGGTGTGGTCAAAGCAGGGCTAGAGGCTGTCAGTGATGGGCCTCTCCTGCAGACCCCCTCCCAACGACGACCTCGGGAGCCAGATGATGGTGAGCAAACAGTCTTTTCATATACTCAGCAATATGCCCAGGACAAGACCTGCTCAAAATTTGAAATTTAACGATTCAAAACCTCTCTAGACTCCCTTGAAGGCCTGCCACGTTCAGCCTGCAAACGGCCCAAACTGGATGTTACTTTGGACGAGTGGGACCTATCTGGCCTGCCCTGGTGGTTTCTGGGTAATCTCCGTAGTAACTACAGCCGCAGGAGCAATGGCTCCACTGACATCCACACAAACCAAGTAAGAAACCTCATGTGGTGTTAGAAAGTTAATCTAATAACATTAGTACAAGTTAGTTCAGGGTTAAGTTGAGAGAATTCAAGCTGAAATGAATTAAACACCTAACAGACATAATTACTTGTTGGCAAATGGCACAAATTGGAGTGTAACAGTGGTGGTCTGACTGATGTGTCAGCTGTCTCCTGCACAGGAGGAGGACACGGCCATCGTGTCGGACACCACCGACGACCTCTGGTTCCTGACCGAGGGTGGGAGTGAACAGGTGAGCGTGGAGATGAAAGAGGCTGCACTGGAGGAAGGGAGCGCAGGAGAAGGGGAGGCTCTACCTGAGGATGATGATGGAGGAGGGAAGGAGGAGAAATCCGATCGAGAGGTAAAAGTTTGTTTCGGACTTTGTCTTCATTGGTCGGGCTCATACCACATATCATTTCTTTGATAAGAGAAATAAATGTATTTAGGATAATGTTGTGAGATGTTTGATTAAATGTCTTGTATATTTATCCAGATGCAGGAGGAGCCAGACGAAGACTCTCAGTGTCTCAGCGATGACACTGATACAGAGATCTCTACACAGGTTTCTATGCTTTTTTTCACACTGTATGTTGTAGTTTTAGGTTTTGATTAGCTGTAGATTAAAACTTAAACAATGCTGATGTGTTATTATGAATCTACCTTATTCCTTTAGGATGCGTGGCAGTGCACAGAGTGCAAGAAGTATAACACACCTCTCC
Organism: Bovichtus variegatus; assembly: GCA_943593645.1. NCBI lineage: Eukaryota > Metazoa > Chordata > Actinopteri > Perciformes > Bovichtidae > Bovichtus > Bovichtus variegatus. The sequence goes on from CALSCE010010661.1 coordinate 12,640,767, forward strand.
AGAGGTACTGTGTCCGCTGCTGGGCTCTACGCAAGAACTGGTACAAAGATGTCCCCAGACTCGCCCATTCGCTTTCTGTTCCTGACATCCCAGCATGCAGCTCTCTCACCACCCATGATGAGGAAGATGACAGTGACGCAGGCATTGACGTCCCAGACTGCAGCAGGACAGTCTCTGACCCTGTCATCCTGCCCTCCCACTCCACAGCTGACCGACCACTGCCCACTATGATTACAGGGAAAGGCAAGGGGCCTTGGCCGTCCAGCTTCCACAAGGATGAGCAGCTCTCAGGAGGGGAGAGTCAGGAAAATCTGGGCATGGAGATTGAAGAAGTTAGGCCTGAGGCACTGCTGGAGCCTTGCAAGCTGTGTCGAGTGCGACCACGTAACGGGAATATAATACACGGACGTACGGCTCACCTGCTAACCTGTTTCCCATGTGCAAGGAGGCTACACAAGTTCCAAGCTCCTTGTCCAGGATGTGGGAAGATCATTCAAAAAGTTATTAAGATATTCATCCTCTAAAAAAAAAAAACACACCTGTCAGGCACTTGGGTCCTCAAAAACAAAAAATACAACACACAATCGACCATACAGATGCATGCACTCTGGTAGACACACACACTCACACACACAACTTGCACCTTATCCTTAAAACCTACACAAATGTACACAAAGTAATAATTGTAGCACTTGGTGAAGCTTGCTCTTGGTTGCATGGTTTTTTCTGCATCACACTGCCTCTGAAGTATTGTTAGATGAAACCTTGGACACAAGAATTTGTTCTACCAAATGTTTGTTTTGGTGCCACTTTTTAAATAAGGGACATATAATGGCAGAAGTATTTATTTATTTATTAGATCACGTAGGCGTGTACAGTTTGTGTGAGCTATTATTTGATTTGATGAAGGCTTGTTTTTTTCAGGCTGTGAATTTTGTCATTGGTTTTTGCATTGCATTGAATGGTGCCATTTAAAACTATTTCTTGCCTTTGTTCTGTTAGTTTTGTTTGACTTTCTTTCCCCATAGATCCACTTCAGTCATCATCTGGACAAACATGGAAAGATCAGTGCAGGTATTTTCCTACAATAATATTTCTTTAAACATCTTCTAGGCCATTTTGTTCTTTCTTATTTATTTATTTTTTACCCTTTTTATGTCCTCTTAGGTATTGTGGCTCTGAGATTTGAGTTATGAAGACAGGATTGAAGGAAAGACTCTTAAAACCATCGATTTGTTGTCAACAGCTGCAGCTCTGAAAGTATCCTTAAGCTTTTCTTTCACCATACTTGACTGTACAATACAAATGTGGTGGCTTAAGTCCTGTTTCTCAACATAGTATTTTAAAATGTAGAATTAAATTTAACCTGCTTGAGAATGCACAGCTGAAGTATTTACTGTAATATCCTCTCGGGCTAGTAATTTGATGTTAATATGTATTCAATACCGTATTTGCAATTGCCAAGGCTCTGACAGTTATGCCTGCAGTAAGTTATGTCATAATTGTTGTTTAAATGTTATCTTTCAGAAAGGGTTCTTAACAACGTATGATGAATGAACATTTTCTATATATTTAGTATTTAATTTATTTATGATTCAGTTTTAATTAAGATCACCACCACCTCTAATGAAGCAGAAAAAGGCTGCACCCGTTACAGAGCTCTAATGTGTAATTTTACAGCAAAATCTCTGTTTTTTCTTTTTTTTTTTTTTTTTTTTTCTCTTTAAGGAAACAGGCTAAGTTACTAAACGTACCCTTGGTGAGAATGACGTAGTAAACTTTGGAGTTGGAGGTTTGATTTTCAGCGTTACACTGCCATGTAATGACTCTGAACTTTAATTTGTATATTGTATATATTTTATTTTGATGGCTCAGTAATTATTTGAAGATTGTATCAGTGTGTGAGCTGTCTACAAATACAGTATCCTCTACAACGCTCGCATGTAAGATGTCCAGTGACAGTAAGCATTTAATTCTTGGCTCCGTGTACAGGGAAAATCATAGTTCTTTGATTTTCTCTTTACTTGCGCTTAATCTTTCTGCCAGCAGATGGGGAGAAGCCTCATTAATGTATCTGGTGCCCACAGAAGATGTACAGTACCAGTAATAACATGTAAAGCACATATAGAGCATGCCTGCTGTCGTGACTTCAGCCAGCACTGAGCTGGTGTGAGAGCTATATGGGATGTATAAAAGCTATAAAAGATTAATGTAACCCGTTATATTTATCGACATAATTGTGCATCGAGGGAAAAAAACTTCCTCTAGATACAGAACTCATAAAAATGGCTTAGCACGTATTATGCCGTTGATACTGTTTCAAAATGACAGACGTGTTCCAGTTCTTGACATTAAGAGTACTATGCTTTAACATGGTACAGCTAATATAGTTGTGTTTTTTTTTTCTACCTGTCATGGAATAAAATAAGTTTTGTAAAGCAATAAAGAGTTGAGAGTAGTTTTTTTTCTTGCGTAAGTGTTGAATAAGTCATTGTGTTGTCTGGAGTCCAGCACCTGCAAGTCTCCTGTCTTACTCACTGTCCTGCTTCCTTGTGTCTGCCTTATTTTTGCGACAGACACCCTATCCTCTAGTCTACATTGTATGTTGCCGTAACTCTTTTTAACGTGTGCATAAATACTGCAGCCATGTCACCCCAGGGTGATATATAGATAATAATGACCCATTAGGGAATATTCCCAGTGTGGAAAACCCCCGATGAAGCTCTCCACCCTCTGAAACCACACAAGGGTTCACTAAAGCTGACAGAAACAGCTTGTAGAGACTTTTTCAGTGAAGTATGAGTAATTTCATATACAGAATTATATACTGTAGTAAAGTGCTTTATAGGGGGCATGATTCTAAGAACTAACAAACATCAATGGTGGAGGAAGCATTCAGACCTGTTACTTGGGTAAAAGTATCAATACCACATGGTAACATACTTAATAAGTTTAAGTCCTACATTGAAAATCTTAGCTAAGTAAAAGTACTTGAGTATAATCAGGAAAATGTACTTAAAGTATCAAAAGTTAATGTACTTAATGCAGAAAAATGGCTCTTTACTGTTACTATTATGTTATTATTCTGCATGCATAAATGTATAAACAGCATCACTGTTGTAGTTGGTTAAAGTGGAACTCATTTTTAACTATTTTACTGCAGCTAATGACTATTTCTACGGATTCTTCCCCACTAATCGCCCATCACAATTACCCAGAGCACAAAGGGATCCAAATCCAAACCTCTTAGGGGGTCTTCAATGTATCTCAGGCCAAGGACCCCCTACCTGAAAGAGAGATGGAGCAGGGCCGCCCTACTACATATGTAGACTATAGAATTGAGTTTCATATTAAACTGTGCCCACAATAAAGTATAGGGCGGCTTTAAAGTGCCATGTATAAACATACATTTTTATGGTGCATACAATGCTAAGCTATTAAACTAATAAGTAGCCGTAGCTAACTTCCGGCACTAATTATAGGTGCCGCACAGTGATTTACCACAGTCTAAGAAAAACACATCACAATAATTTGGCGCCCCCCCCCCTGCAGTAACTGAGGAGCCCACAATTGAAGACCAATGCTCTAAGTAATTCCGTTTACTAATTTATCTGAAGGAAAGCATGAATTTTTCACATTTGAGGAGCTGGAACTGGCATATTAAAAAAAAAAAAAAAAAAATTACTTAAATGAATAATCATTTATAAGAAAATAGTTCAATAGATCAACTAGTCCTTTCAGCTCTAATCTAATATACTATTGGGCCGTTTAATGTACAGCAATGTATAAGATCTTCATATATTTTGATGTAAAAATCTTAATTTGTGAGGTAAAACTGTTAAATAATTGTAGTGGAGAATACATATTAAGTATCATGAAATAGAAATACTCAAGTAAAACTATTTTAATATAGTCACCTACATAAAATAATTAGTTACATTCCACCACTGGCGAGCATCACATCGTAAGGAGGGAGGTGTTGCTGTCCTCCCTGTGATTTTGCCGACAGTATTAAATGTTCGTGACAGTCATACTAAAATTCTTTCCCTCACTCTGCATCTAATTCAAGAGTGCCATACTGCTTTGTCCGAACGTCACAGAGCGTAGAGATGAAGAATGGCATCACACCCCTGCATGGTGACATGGCACCCGCAGCCTGGCAGCTCTAGAATGGCGCGGCCCAGGGAGTGGTAAGGGCTCTGCATGTTTCCATGGCGACAGTACCTCCATCCCAACATCCCAGAATAACTTAACACATTCTCACTTTATCCCCTATGGCGTATGCAATACTTCCTAGCGGGAAAATAGTTAGGATGAAAGCTCTCTGTTGAACATTGCTCCCATACTTTTGCCCATTTTTATTATTTTATTGCTCTTACTGACTTTCCCATACTTTTGAAGCACCTTTATAAATACACATAGTATTTCTGCGTCACCCTCTTCACATGCCCCGTCTGCATACCTCCAGCCTGTTTACCCTCCTTTGCTTTCTTCTGGTTGTGTGTCTGGATGTCTCTAACTGTATCTGTGTGGACAGGACCTTTCTCTCTCACCTCCATGCAGACACACACACACACACACACACACACACACACACACCACCCACACTTTCCCTCTGTTGTGTCCGACTATTTGGTCGCTCCAGAAACCAGGACGCTAAATTTGTCCCACTGCTGACATGGGAGAAGGTCAATGGAGCCAAAAGCAATAAAGACAGAGATAATTTAAAAATAAGAGTAGAAATAAGGGGGTAGTGATAGAGATGTGACACAATAAAATGAGATTATAGGAGAAACATTATAGAGCTGATATTTCCCTGAACCCACAGCAGGAGGTCTGATATGGTAGATGATATATGGAAGCTGGGCTGACTGGGTCCAGAGCATAGTTTCCGCATAGCTATCCACTCAGATCTCACAACACTGCAGTCGTATACACATCACTGGCCTCAGAGAGGATACAGCCGTGTCTCCTAGGGGAGCTATGCAGATTGTGGTTTACACTCGGGCGACGTCACGGTGTAAATTGCCTTCTAATTAAACTGCATAGATTCTATGAGAGCCTGGCTTTACCCTGTCAGATACCTTTCTGATTGACTCAAGTAAAACTGGCACTCTCAAAAGAGAAGGATGCTGTTTGTTTTCTGGCCTGTGATGCCTATTTTGAGTTATCATACAACCTGTGCCAGTATTGGAATATATTTCGCGTAAACAATCTGGTTGTTTGTTAAGCACAGGTTATTTACAGTGAATAACTTCAGGGCTATGTGCTGCAAAGTATGTAAGTGGGAATTGTGTTGTGTACGTAGGTATGAGTATGTATGTGTGTTTGTTCGTGTGTGCTAGAGCCTCGCAGTGTGCGGGATGCCAGTGAAGGGAAGGGCAGCGGATGGCTCAGGGGCTCAGTCCATTCCTGTGATTTAACATGACACCACTTGCACTAAGACTGCGACAGCTGCGTATGCACATGCCGGCCATTCTGTTTGTTGTAGGGGATTACCCTGCGATAAAAGCCCCAGTGAGCAGCAGCATGGCAGGGCTACAGAACTACTGTTTCCCCCCTGATTTAGAAAGCTTTCTGCGGGCCTCCAGAGCCCTGTGAAAACACAGGTGTAGGCACTTCATTCTGAACTGCAATGAATGGGAGTATTCTCCCGATGATTAGCTCGGACGTAGTAGTGTCACATCACCTTCAGGCATCAGTCAAATGGCACAGCACTGCAGCTTATGTAAGGTTCATTACTCAACAGAATTAGTGGGGCATAATAAAGTAGTGATCGGCCCTGACGGCTCCCAGTCATTTACCTCAGTGATGTTAGGTGATGCATTTGCTTTCATTGTGTTGTATTGATGGGCGGGTGTTCACTGCCTCGTCATCTTTCACCATCAATATTGTGTAGTCAGTATAAAAACACCATAATCTGGGAGAAGAGAGCTCTGTATGAAGAACTGCTATCAAAGGGTTGGGTAATGGACTGCAGTTATCATGGCGACAGTGTGGAAACAGTCTCTGAGGAGACACAAATGGGCATCTGTTGCTGTCACTATGGTGACCGTGTCCCCACAGAAAGGCACTTACCCAGTCCAGAATATTGTTGCATGAGTCCAGACTTCAAACAGAACAATGCAAACCAGGAGTAATACACACGCTGTCCAGTTCAAATACAAACATTACACACATTTCCCTTCGTTTTCTTTCATTCTTCAAAATCTGTGTCTCATGTTCATGTTGCTCCTACTGCAACCATCACCATATACTTAAACGTTCCCACTGTTTTAGTAATGAAATAGAGGTTGACCAGGTTTTTATGTTGACATAAACTTTAATGATGTCAATTAAATGCATTATGTATAAGGAACAAATTACATTTCTACAAAAATAGGTCTTTAAGTCAAAATACAAAAACAAAAGTTACCAAAAGTCTAGTTTCCCAGTTTGCTTGAAAGGAACTTTCATATTTCACATGAATTATAAAGGACCCTGGGAAGGAATACGTATTATGATTCTAATTTTAGGGAACATTGAAAGTGTTCAATTGGTACACTCCCTATTCATTAATTCCAAATAATTGCTCGCCGACCTATGGAGCCCTTTTGTTAGTGCACAGCAGAAAAACGCTGATGAACACAGAATATGTAAAACACCCGTCTATAGGCAACCATACAATTCTAACATATAATGAATAAGATTTTAGGTGATACATTAGTATGTACTTGGGTTTAAATAAATCTCTCAGCTTTTCCGGCAATTATGATTTTAGCTTAGAACATTTCTCTGGTGAAACAACAAGTACTTCTAAACTTAAACTCAAACAAATAACTTAGAACATTGTCTCTATTTTCCCTATAAATTGTATCCCATCATATAGTTATTTCGTGGAAACTTCTTAGGTTATCATAAAAAAGAAAATAGAGGACCTGTATAAAGCATCACCGAACACACATGTTCCAGTGAATGTAGTCTAACTTTGTGGTTATTGTGTATCACATTGTGTCCCACTGGATAGAGGTCCATGTTCATCCGCCTTTAATCAACTCTCCTTCACTGTTGTTATGTTATTCTCCTCTTACATATCTAAGATTTCCCGACTGCGCTCAGATGACAGTTCTCCAGGTCAGCGATGATCTTGAGGCTAACCTGGGGTGAGGAGGACTGATCCCTCCCCCCTCCTCCCCCCTGCTCAGCTGTCCCACAATGTGCTGCTGCTTGTCACTGAGGAGAAGTGGAACAGTGTTGCCAGTGACAGGGCAATCCCTGTTACACACACACGAACATGCAAGCACACATACATGAACACACACACACACACACACACACACACACACACATGCATACGCACGCACACACACACACACATGGGGACCCATACACACTTGTGCACACATACAAAGAGGATTTTGAGTTGAGTGTAAATGATTGGGCTTCTATTGCTTTAAATCACACCTTGTTTCAAACTGCCTAATAGAAAATTAAAGGTTTATTGCTCATTATTTGGTTTCTCTGGGATATATTTAATTGTACCATCAATAGATTTGCTCTTTTGAATAAAATTTTATGTGATTATTATTCAAATATATTTGATTTTGTTTTACCTTTTACATATGATCAGGTACAAACCGCTAAAATATAAAGTCTCAAAAGATAAAGATAGATCTAATCTAGATACAATTCCAACGTCATTTGTTTGGATATTCTATCCAATCTGTATTTTGTTAGTTTGACTTCTTTACTGAATTAAGGATGTAAGACGATTACGATATCTGCAAACAGTAAATAAACACCCGATCTCTGGTTTACTGCATCTCAAGTGTTCACTTCAAAATGCTGAGAGGGGACTTGTTCCTCAAACAAGACACAAGTGTGTGCCTAAAACTACGACAAAACACACACACGCGCAAGTTCTCCAGTTCTGCTGACAATGGGTTACGATGACAGAGGGTCATGAGTGACTCTGACACACTGCAGACCCCCTCCCTGCTGTACCCCTGAGAGCAACACAGGCGTCTTTGTACTCGCTCCACCATCAGTGACTATCCATCACAGACTAACCTGACAGCCCACCGCAGCCCTGCGCCAAGCTTTGACTCTGTACTCTGCCTCAACCCCAAACCCAAACCCAAAGCCCAGGACGAGACCACAAGCCAGTCATGCCAGACCGCTGCCTGACATCCCACAGGGTTCCTCTGTCTTTGACAACAAGTCATCTAATTCACATTGAGTGGGATACTTTCACTCATCTCTGACAAGGCAAAATATTTGAAACAACACATCATTTTTGTTTTAATTAAAAATAGAACTTCATTGTTACTGCCGTAAAATAGTCAAATATAAATAAAGAATAAACAAAGTGCTGGAATAGGTTAACAGCAATAGTTTCAATATAAGTATGGAATAGTGAATTGAGAAATGTAGTGACTTTCTTGCAAATGGCCTAAATCCCTCAAACCAGGCACCAGTAGCAGACAACCTGCTGTGTATTCGTCCTGCTTGTTAACAATTTTTGTGTGTTTTTTTTTATTATTTTTTTTTACATATATTTAGGCCTCCTGCGCACCTGCCTTTAATAAAGCCCTAATTACAGCAGACATTTCAACTTGTAATAGCAGGACAGGTGTAATTAATTCCAATGATTACAGCTCTGCTCCATGTAGGTGTGCCAGTAAACCATTCCCCTTGAGCCGGCATGCGTCGTACCATGACCCTGGAAGTGACACGCTTTAATAAAATGCAGCCATAATTGGTGTTATTAATTACACCAGTGCTTTTTCTAAATGTCAAAATGTCTGCCACGATGCACTTAATATTATGCTCTTTTAAACAATGTGCTGTGAGTGTTAAATTAAACAGTCCAAGATACTGTTGTTCTTAGTCTGAGTAATGAAAGTTAGTCGTACTAAGAACTGAAGAGAGAAGAGAGAGATAAGAAAGAACTGAGCACTGTGCTGTATATTATCAAAGGGCAGCTATAACTGGGAAGGAGAACTCGCTGCCACAGGTGCTTAATCAGACCAATCAGAAAATACATTTTCAAAAAAGAAAGTACAAACATGAATGTTTTCATGCCTCCTTACTTAAAGTTTATGTTCTAATTTCACAGTGATTACATTGCTTGAAACCAAAAACTTTGTTCGCTTTAACACCTTTAACTTTGTTAAAGTTAGCTTGCCAACTAAAATGTGTGAGTTTACTTCCATGTCTGTCCAAAATGTCATCATTTTATCCTATTAGACATTTGTGTGAAATTGTCATAGTTAGCGCATACATTTTTGACTTATGGCCAAAAACTTGTTTTATGAAGTCACAGTGACCTTGACCTTTGACCTTTGAATTTTGACATATGACCAACACTAACTCTAATCACTTCGTCCTTTGACTCCAAGTGAACGTTTGTGCCAAAGTTGAAGAAATTCCTGAGATATCGTGTTCAAGAGAATTGGATATAAGGACGGACAACCCACGAAAACATAATACCTCGAGCCACGGCTTGTCACTGGCATGGAGGCATAAAAACACATTATGATGGAAAATGATGTGACGAGTGAATATGAACCTGTGGTGTAATGTTATGGTGGATGTTTTGTAAGATTGTTAGAAAGAGGAAAGTACAGACAACGACGTCTCCGGCTTCACTTGATGTGTTATTGACACCAGATCCCAGTACTAGACACCCCCCCCCCTCCCGTTACTGTTATAAACCTATAGCAGTAATATAGGACACACAGGGATGCGACACATCTCACACTATGCCTGTAATTCCAGACCACCTCTTTGCTGACAGAACTATGTGTTTTGGCTGTTTGTCCATGTTTGCGGAAGCCAGTCCGAATTAGCTTGTGAGCTACGAGGTGAGACACGTCCTGGAAGGATTAACACCCGGTGGCTAGGCTAACACTGCCACTAACTGAAAGAGGTCAGGACAACTAAGGCCATACCTCTAGCGTGGTCGTCTGATTATTGTCCCTCAATTTCGGAGAGTAACGGGAGCCAGTGTCAACTTGGTTCTCAAATGACTGTAGCCTACTGTACTCTCTCCATTCATGCACAGGCCTGTCTGACTCCAGTATTGCGCCGAAGGTCACTTGCATCACCCTGTGCAATCATCTTAGAAGTCAGGAGATGTGAATGTGGTGACATACAAAACCAAGACCTAACATCTTCAGTATCGACCAAGTTGATCACTCTGAACCTTCAGTCACAACAAATGTTTAACTGTGACCTAGTTTTGAGTAAACAAAAATCTTTGGCCTCATTCCCTTCCCCTCTACAACTAGGAGTCATACAACTTGTTGTCATTGCTTATCATTGGCTCCTAGTAGAAGTGACAGCTGTCTCCAGACTGTCCACACTGCCCCCTCCTCCTCCCCCATGGCAGGGGACTTTATGCATGGTGTCATGAAGGGAGACGCGAGTCTGGGATTAGCTCATTAAGACGGACATCTTTGATCCCAGGTTATAATTCCCATTTCCACAGCAACTTGATCATATCCTGGCCTCTTAAGACACACACGAGTGCACAAACCCACACAAGGGCGCATACACGCACACGCACAAGCGGGCCTTAAAGCCCTAGAGAGCAAGGCCCAACAAAGATGTGAAGTGTAGATGTGCAGCAACAGCTAAACGTCGTGTCAGGTTTCTGGGGGCTCGTGCTAAATTTAACCCTGTGATCCTGCAGCAGGCAGAGGGGTTTAAATGCCAGCCTACAGTTGCTCCACACCAGTTGTTCTCCACACATCTTCCACTCATCACAAACTCAGGCCGGGGACGAAGACAGGCACACACACGTACACTCTGACACACGCTTCAGGCTCAGGACCGAACACCACGTAGAGTAGAGCAGTCCAAGGGGAAGCAGGAATCTTTGTCCCCTTTCAGACCACATTGTTGTCCAGCATGGAGCTTTTCGAGACCAACCCTTACTTCTTCCCTGACCAGCGTTTCTACGAGGGAGGGGACAGCTACTTCCCCTCTCGCCTGCCTGGGGGGTACGACCAATCTGCCTACCAGGATAGGAACTCCATGATGGGCTTGTGTGGGAGTCTGTCTGGGGGTGTTGGAGTCGGGGTGACTGGAACAGAGGACAAAGCCTCTCCGTCCAGCCTGTCACCTCACTCCGAGCCCCACTGCCCGGGTCAGTGCCTGCCCTGGGCCTGTAAGCTGTGCAAAAGGAAGACGGTTACCATGGATCGTCGGAGAGCAGCCACAATGAGGGAGAAGAGGCGTCTGAAGAAGGTGAACGAGGCCTTTGATGCTCTGAAGAGGAGCACCCTGATGAACCCAAACCAGAGGCTGCCCAAAGTGGAGATCTTGCGGAGTGCCATCCAGTATATCGAAAGACTGCAAGCCCTGGTGTCTTCCCTCAACCAGCAGGACACTGAGACGGGACAGCAGGGACTGCACTACCGACCCAGCCAGGCCCAGCCCAGAGTGAGTAGGACAGAGGAGGGATGATTTGGAGCAGAAGGTCACATATTCAACAACAGAAAAGGCAGACAGGGAAAATACATAATGAGGCAGAAGAGGTTAAGATGAAAAGTGGAGTAGAGGAAGCGATACACGACATAAACAAATATTGGAAAAATGGTCAATGTAAAAATGTTCTTGACAATGTGCGACTCTGACAAACGAATGCTTGTTAAAGCCTGCTTCAGAATTTATCACTTTGGCCAAATTTTGAGGTTGGGGCGGGGGCAGGCTGGTGTTTCCATCTATGTATTTAAGCAGAGAACAAACAAATACACTTCCTGTCATTTTCTTACAGTAATTTAAAGTTTTTACTATTATAATCCAGTTGTAATGTGTCAGACTATAGTGTAGTTTTGCGATAACAACCTTATCCAACAGGTGTGACTGTCTCTGTCAAAAAATCTTTTATATTCAGCAGTATATCCCGATGGAAAAGTCTTGCTTCTCCTGTTGAAATACTGTTCATCATGTACATTTGCCTCTGAGGGGTCACAGGATGCATTGATGGTGTGTGTGTATGTGTGTGTGTGGTATTACACTGCACCGTAGTGTGTGCTGCGTGTCTGTGCGGGACGAGGTGTGCCGTGTCATAACACAGAGTGACTGACAGCAACTTCTGCGTGTGCATCTCCATGGTAACAGGTGTCGTCAAGTGAGCCCAGTTCAGGCAGCACCTGCTGCAGTAGCCCGGAGTGGAGCAGCACTCCGGAGCAGTGCACGCAGAGCTACAGCAGCGAGGGTGAGTACAGCTCACGCACTCTCATTAGACAGCACAAACAGATCCGTGCATCCTCTGCTCAGATACTCAATGTGTGACTGGGTCTCTTTGCAGATCTCCTGAGTGCTGCTGACTCTCCAGAGCAGGGCAACATGCGCGCCCTGACCTCCATCGTGGACAGCATCACTGCAGCAGGCGGAGCTGTGGCCTTTCCTGTGGACATTCCCAAGTAGACCCTCCACACAGCGAACCCATAGGTGCACAGAGAGCCGCAGACAAAAATGACAATTGGCTAAGCAAGCTGATAACTGGTCCAATTTAATTTATTTTTCAGCTCTACTGATCTGAGTGTCTTATGCTAAAATTTAAAAATAGTGATTTATTTGAATTGTAACTCTGCTAATCAATGGGTCTGCTAGCCAAACTGAATTCCTCCCGTTCACAATGAGGCCTTATTCCCTTTATTCCCTGCCTTATCCTGCAGTCCAGACCTGTCTGCCAGAGCCACAAGAGCTTAGTCTAACTAGAGATTCAAAGACTTTACTGCATGAACCCAACACCTAGTTACTAGAGTGAACCTCTGTTAGGCTTGCCTTCAGTCTGATAGAACCACAGAGGAATGATAAAGCCTGGTTTTCTCCTTACTTAATTTAAGTTTTCCTCTTTTCGAAACCTTTCCCTGATCTTTCATTCTTTTTGTGTGTGTTTTTATGCTTAAAAAAACCATGAGTTTATTTGTGGGGCCAATATGTACCATGGCAGTTTTGACCAAGATCTGCTTAATTTAAACTGGTTATGAATGCTAGTGATGTAAATACGTTCCCTTTTTCTACAGAGTGGTTTTGCCATTTTATTTTTTATTTTTTGCTAACTTATTTTTGACTTTTATAACTAAGATTGTTGTGTATTTGTAGATGTTCTAAAAAGTGATATTTTCTGCAATAAAGACCATTTTCAATACATTGTTTGTCGGTTTCCTTTAAGTAATAATCTCGAAGATTTTCTTTCAAATAAATGTCTGATGAGACATATCTATCGCCGAATGAGGTAACACAATGGTGATTGAGCTCATGGTCCACTGATGAAAGCCCTTGAATTTGCTGTAATATGAATTGGGGGAAATTACAAGCGGCGCACAGTTAGTGACCGTTTCCATCACAGCAGTGGTTGTCACTCTTTTACACTGAGATTCCGCAATACTGCTGTAAAGAAAATCGGCCATTACACAGACTTTGTTTTTGATTTTTACAATAAATATAACCTCAAAAGGAACACAACATCCAAAATCTTTAAAAAACAGCTTTACTTATGTCTATATAGTGTCATAAATACAGTTCACTTTTTTTAAATAGCCAAATAATAAAATCTTGATTTGTCAGCATTGTTTCACACCTGGAATAAAGACACAGTACTCATAGCTGCCACATAGCACATTACACCTTTTAGACACCTTGGAAAAACTCTAAAATTAACAAAAATAAAAGATTGTACACCCATCCAGCACTTCACTGGTTCATATGCTGTGTTCTCATTGGATGAGGAGTTGGTCAGCCAAGAGTACTGACTGCTCACTGGCACGTCTCCATGGCAACTAAATGGGAAGTGACGGGATTAGAAGAGTCCGTCACATTGAGCAGTTTCACGTGTTTATCATTGGCTGATGTTGAGCAGCAGTTTACAGTTTGATTTGAGAGAAAGTAAGGAATCAACAGAGAGGAGCTACAGTGGTCACACTACCCATCCACAGAGAAAAGTCATGGTCACACGGCTGGGGTCGGCCTTTCACACACAATTTCTCCACAAGTCTCGAGCAGAGAGACTCGTTTGCTCACTCACACACACACATACTCTTCATATTAAAGGATTCTCTCTATTCTAGGCTACATAGTGTCATACTGAAGGCGAGAGAGGCAAAAAGAGGAGAGGTAACAGCTACATAGTGTCAAAAGAGGAGGAGGAGGAGGAGGAGGAGGGAAAAGGAAAGAACAGGAGAAGAAGAGGCAAAGAGAGAAGTCTCAAATTGGACCCATGAACCTGTGAAGAGTCCTTGTAGAAACACACCCCCTCCTTAGTGAGACCCTCCCACTAACGATTCACACACTTACAGCATACAGCAAAAGACACACAAAGGTCCGACACGGAGAGAAAGAGAAAGAAAGAGAAAGAGAGAGAGAGAGAGAGAACAGTCACTATCGAATACAGGGCATTGGGTTTCATACAGCAATTATATATTATTTTCCATATATATTTCCAATATATATATATATATATATATATAATATTTCTATAAAAAACATAAGTCATCCATTTTATGTACAGAGACGATAAATGAGTAATACCTTGCATAACCGGTAGAGGGGCAATGTGCAGTGGGATCTGCCATTTATACAAGTATTCATCATTCCCAAGTCCAAATCAACCACTTGTCACCATCCTTTTAAATCTTTTTTTACACTAACCAACTTGTGTGTTGCCTTGGAGGCGATGACACTGGAAGATTGGTTGGACTTGGCCATGTTGAGAGATTAGAACCAGGACAAGAACCCACAGCTGAGACCAGGGGAGCAGGAGCACAACACCACAACAACAAGGCTACTGGGAGCACTGGGGTAAACTGGGAGAGACAGGGACGAGTCTCCTTTACAGCAGCGAGCGCAGCCGATGAGCACTCTCAAGAGTTCAAAGGTCAGAGTTGGCCTCTGTATTGCACGTGTCCGAAGGAGAGGTGAGAGGTGAAAGATGGGAGGTGAGGCCGGGCAACAAAGGGAGTGAAGACCCTTCCCCAGTGGCACCCTGGACTCCCTCTCCAGATTTGGCATATCACTCTCAAAAGGCCGCAAGCATGTGTCCGTATAGGTAATGAGAATGCACTGGAAGACAGAAAAAAAGAGGAGCAAAGTGAGAAAGGATGTGAGAGAAAGAGTTTTTGCTTTGGCATGCACAGTACAAGCAAGTACAACAATTGGTGGAATTGGTGGATAAATTAAATTGGCGGAAAGCCCAAAATCTATCTTAAAATAAACCGATCTCATAGCAAAACGCAATAACATGTATTTGCAGGGATGGAAGACACTCTGAAACAACGCAACTAACGATCATTTTCAATACTGATTAATCTACCGAACATTTTCTCGGTCATTCGATTAATCTTTCGGTTTACAAAATATCAAATAATTGTGAAAAATGTCTGTTATAACTTTCCACAGTCTAACATGATGTCTTCAAATGTCTTGTTTAGTCCAAAACCAAAAGATATTCAAATTTACTATCATGCATGTCAAAGAAAAGCTTCAAATCTTCACGTTTGATAAGCAAATGTTTGGAATTCTTTCTGGAAAAAAATAAAATAAAAATAATTTGATAATCAAAATAGATTAATCGACTAATCATTGCAGCTCTAATACCATGTAACATTAGAAACACGGCACCCGTTAACTAATAGTGGAATACAACAACCAAAAACTACTACTGAGCAATAATTCAGTATTATAGTCTATAGACTTTAAGCAGAACTATATCCCCGATAATCATATCATTATCATTGTACAAAATACAAAATGCTGTTGTGTAAATTAAGGATTCCAAGAAGAAGATGCTAAAACTTTACAAGCTCAAATCTGACAGATACACACATCACTACATTAGCGTGGTACTGTCAAGTTAGTGCCACATTCCTGCCTCATGCCACGCAGCTGGGGAATGCTGGTTAAAAGCGCACTAACCTGCAAGTTCAGCAGTTTCAGGTAGTGTTTTGTTAGCTTACCTGTTAGCACTAGCGCTCCTGTTAGTAAGCAGAGAGAAGTTAGCATGAATAGGTCCGCACGGCCGAGGGGTCGAGTCTTGGGGTCGCCGGGGGAGCAGCTTGAGCGGACGAGGCACAGAGGGGTTTGGGCGCAGCAGGACAGAGAGGACACAGCATGCAGTTAGTCAGTCAGGACAAGCAGAAAGAAGCACATAGATAAATAGAGAAATACATGAGGTAGAGCAGTTTGGTTAGTATCGTAACAAACCTTCAGGCTGGAGCTGTTTCTTGGGCATCAAATTCACAGAGGGTGGCATGGACATGGAGGGCATGCGGAAGCCAGCAGGTAGCGTTTCCATGGAGCCCGCCATCATGCCAAGCCCCACCCCTCCCTCACGCGCCCGAAACCTCTTGCGCCACGATGGAGAGCGTCGAAAAGACTTGTCATCCCCACTCTACAGAGACAGGGAGAAAAGTGAGGTCAGACATTCTGCCCTTTTTTTAAAAATTTTTTTTAACTATTTGATCACAGCAGCTTGAGAGGTCACCTCCTCTAGTCGACGGTCGGTCCCCAAGGCTAACAGGTTGTTGAACTCCCTCTCCATAACCTGTCGTGCCTGAAAAACAGCACACACAACCTCTGTGAGCAGGAAACACAGTGACGCTGTGAGTTTACCAAAGAGGGTCAGAAATGAGCAGGAGCTAATGGCAAAATTTCAATGAAAGCTCTTGAAATACCTCCAATAAACAGGAGAGCCTTCATGTTTTTTTCACCTGTAAATAGGAAACTCCGGGCAAGTAATCTGTACTGAAGCCCGTGACTGGGAGATGCTTTCAAGTGAATTCTGAGTGAGAACAACAGAGGCCTTTTGATCAGAGAACAACTGATACAGAATCTGAGGCAGAAGTAAATGTTGGCAGCATGCGGCCAGCACTGGAAGGAAATGCTGACTGCACACAAACCGCCGCGTCACCAAAAACTAAATCAACCAATCTCATAAAAACAACTGTGACTGTTGGAAGATGGACTGGTTGCAGAAAGGCCCAAAGGCCTGTCATGAGCTTTCAGTGCTGGGAATGAAAGTGTTGCATGTGTAGCAGGATACAGAGTGCTGCAGCAAAGAGTCCTAAAACCAGAAATGAGTTTGCACTTTTGCACTTCCGTCTCAATGTCAATGGGTTTTTTGAATGAGTTTTTGGTTAGATGTCTGAAATAAGGTCGTCTGTGGTTAACACAAACTTAAAAGATTGTAAGGTTTTGTTCTGCGACATAAAATCCGTCAGTAAACACCCCACTCGTGAAGTTTTTATATATTTTACATTACATTAAGACTGCCCACAAAATGGACCATAATACCAGATCATAAAACACTTCATATCTTTCTCCCAACGGGTCAGTTCAATCACTGCACGTTGAGCGTAAGCAGTTCTCCTCCATAACCACCTGTGTGTTCTGCATAGGGATCTGCAGGATGAGCGCGAGGCTGCTGTAGTCGAAGGTCTCGTCCAGAGAGAGGAGAGCTCCGTGGATGCCGCTCTCCAACAGGTTGCCGCTGTACTCCCTCAAACCAATGGACAGGACCCAATGGATCACCTGCTCATTGGTCCACACCAAAACATCTAAAGTAAAAGAGAGTGGCTCAGACTCAAGGTACTGTAGCATGATGCCATAAAGAATGTCGGCACACATCGTTACCAGCAAATAAGAGCAACTTGATTTAGAGTAAGAGAGCTAGAAAGAGAGAGAGAGAGAGAGATAAAGAGATAATGTGCATGTCCACATAGTGTCAACTCACTGGCACACTCCCTTTGTTCATTTAAAGCACAGCTGTCAGCCAGCTTTCCAAGTTGGAACAGGCGGTGTTTGTGCGTGTGTGTGTGTGTGTGTGTCTGTATGTGTGTGTCTGTGTGTGTAAACAGGGCAAGACTCTGATTTTACACGACAGCTGAGTCAAGTTCATGTGCAGAACTCAAGGTCAAAAGGGCGAGAGGGCTGGATAGATCTAAGTGTGTGTGTGTGTGTGTGTGTGTGTGTGTGTGTGTGGACTACTCTCGGTATGTGGAGCTTTGGATCATAAGATTGTAGGCTTGCTTCAGCTGGCGTTTTGACAGTCTGAGGTGCAGCTGTTTCAATGCTCAGGCCAAATTGACAATATCAGGCAAAACCACTAGGTGGTACTCTGGCCCGATGAGACTGTGATGTGCGCATTCTTGTACACTAGTGTCTGAATGTGTGTGTGCTTGCTTTTTTTTGTCGCTGTGTATGTATCAGGGTGTTTGTAAAGTGTACCTTTCATGTCGTGTTGGCTGTCCTCTCTCCGGCGCTCCAGGTCTTTTCTGTCATAATTGAGTCTCTTCAAGCACATAATCCCATACTGCAGACTAGCCCTGGTACACACACACACACACACACACACACACACACACACACACACATACACACACGCACACATACACACACACACACACCACACACACACACACACGATGGAGCAAACAAGCTCACACACAAACATAGAGAAGCACAAGCACATGTGCATCATTAGCCTTCTCATCTCCATTGCTAATGTGTCCAGTTAGAAGATGAAAGGGGAGGCTGATCAAACAGCAGCTCAGCTACAGACCTATGGAAGCTGTCCACCATCTTGAGGTGGCTCCTCAGGTCCTTCTTGGTCAGGTGGTCCAGCATGCGTGCGTCCACCAGACACTCCATGAAGTAGGAGCGGTACTGAGGCAGACCGAGGCTGGGCAGCCACTCGTTCCCTATCCACTCATGATTCATGTCGCCATACGCCAGAGTCTAGAGGGAGAGCAGTACATAATGGTACCAATTTGTGCAACAGAAAAAAAAGCTCCCTGTTTCAAGATTATATAATGTACATGTTTACATGGGTGTGGGACTCTTGTATGGGGAAAAACACAATATGCTTTAGTGCCAAAAGCTTCTCAAGGGGTAAAACTAATTAAATCTGCAATTTTGTATAACTAAATACCGAATAAATGCATACCCAAGTTCTTTGCATATACATTGAGTAACACAAGCGTTTGGATCTGAATGCACTGTGGGTCCAAAAGTACAACAGGATTTCACAGCAGACATCTTGACAGCAAAAGCACAGGTGTTACTAGAACGTTACAACATTAAAAATGGCTGCTTTTTATTTTGGTGTTTCAGGTCAAGGGCCCTGGTATCGACCTTTTATACAGCAGCCATATTGACATGAAATAGCAGGTAAACACAGGATTAATTAATTAAATTAATAAAGGCTCTGTTCCATGCATAATTGCAGCACCCTGTCTCTGTTTGAGCTGAATGGAATGGAATCTTAATTAGTATCACTGGTAACACCTGTGTTTTATGAGATACACCTGTGCTCCGCACGCTAAGAAAAGCCAAAACATTTGCTGTGAAATACATAAAAAAATAACAAATTTAGCTAAAACATGTTCCTAGGGTTTTCTGTATTTTATGATAAATCAGCACTACTGTACAGGACAGTACACATTTGAGGACCTCATCATTTTAAAGACCTTGCACAGCCACACAGGTGCTTTCAGTCATTCTCTCTGATTACACCTCTGCTCAGATTGATGTTGGAAGTCATCAAACTTCATGCACCAATAGGCTTTTCTCATAGACGACATTTAACCATGTCAGAGTAGGAAAAACACAGGTGTAATCAAAAAATGAATGATGGCTGAATTCCATTTAGATGCTTCCGTTTCAGGGTCGAGGTCAAAAATTGCTGCTGTGAAAACGTCCCATTAAAGTGACGAGGGTATTTATTATATGCCAATACATCTTTTTCACAGCAGACATTTTGGCTTGTCATAGTAGGAAAAGCACAGGTGTAATTGATGACATTAAAAAATCCATTTAGCTGAGCTAGTTCCAGGGTGCTGGTATTGTGTATGCTGACTCACTGTCATAGTTTACTGGGACACTTAATGGAACAGAGCCATCGATAATGAAATTAGTTTCACCTGTGTTTTTCCTACTATGACACGTCAAAATGTCTACCATGAAAAAGGTCTATCAAGCAAGTGAATTTGCTGACATATGGGATGATGGAATATGTTGCTTGCAAATGCAAACAAAATCGTCATTTATCTTGATTAAAGGGTCGGTTCACCCAAATTACAAGCACATTTTTCAACTAAGTTCAACAGAATTTGCTTAAAGAATTAAAACTATTCTATTTTTGTGATAGAAAATTTTTTGCTTCCTGCCAAATATTCTGTGTCCCACTCTGTGTCCACTTTCCCACATGCTGTGTACAGAGCATAATATTGACTGCTAATTGGCTGCCCTCTCTTATTCAAATAACACGTATGAGTGTGTGTGCGTGAGAGAAGAGCGAGGGCACGGTTTCAGAGTGCGTGCGGACAGATGTTAGCAGATCAGTGACCTCACCTGTGCCCAGCTGCCCTCCTCATTCTCCTGAGTGGCAGCATGGTTAGAGACAATAAACAAGGTCAGAGAGAGAGGGGAGAACTAAAGACACACGTATTGCACATTCAGAAATACACACACACACACACACACACACACACACACAAAGCTCTTCTGACTCTTTACTCTGCAGTTGACCTTCATAACACATCTCCAACACTCATATCATTAATTGATCGGATACAACAGTTAAATCCGACACCCACATACAAATACCAGCACGAGCACAATAATGCGTTAGTGTATGATGTCGTGTGTATTTAAAGGGGTCTTTCGGGAGATGACATATGTGTGTCACGGTGGGGACAGTGTGAGTGTGAGAGAGTGTTGGGGGGGGGGGGGGGGGGAGGCGAGGGGAGCACCCAGATGGTACTGACCGCTTTAGTGGAGGAAGCCAGGTTCTCCATCTCTTCATGAGTCACCCACACATTTCCGGAGGACTGCTCAGAGGACGAAAACACACACCCGAACACACGCGTACACACACATGCATACAAAAGCACGCATTCACGCACAAAAACACACCCGAGGATGCACTCATGTGTGTATTTTCACACATACCGACCCCCGTGCGCACACACACAGACAAACATGCACACGCACACACACGCACCCACACGCACACACACACACACACACACACACACACACACACACACACACGCGCACACACACACACACACAGACAAACATTGTGTTGAGTGATGCCAAGGGAGGGAGTGTATTTCAGGCAGGTAGCTTGTAGCTATATGTGGCACTATTTGTGTGTCTGTTTTCCCACAGAACCACATGCAATTTATGGCAGCGGAAAAGGACAAGTCTGTGGTCTGAACAAAAAAAAAAACAATGAGTGAGGAGTCATCACCCCAGGGTGCAGAGTGAAGGTTGAGCTAAGAATGGAGGAGATTTTTTGTGTTTTGTGTAGGTTAATGCGTTCACATTCTCAAACCTTGGATTACATTTATGTGTATGTTCATGTGCTCATTTATGTATTGGCTGTTCGTGTTATGCACATGTGTATTTGTTTGTATTATCTTACCGTTCTGGAGGTAAGCGGTGCAGATGGGCTGGTGAGGGAAACCATTTCCTGGATGGCCAAGCGCAGTTTGAGTCGGTGCAGAGGGTTGCTGATGCCAATCTCCCTCTGAATCTCTGTGTCGGACAGAGCTGACATGATGGCTCCGCTCTTCACGTTGGCACGACAGGCTGCCACATACCACGCTGGCATACCCACCCACAGCTGGTGAGAGTCATCAACATTATCAACGTCACCAACATTGTCGCCCATAAAAGGTCAGATAGAAGGGGAAAGGACTGCGGATGAGGCTGCCATGGCTGTATTTATCATTGTATTAGATGTAGTAGCAGCCTGACATAAAGACAGCAAGACAGTGGGAAGTTTTGGGAAAATGTATGGTTGGTGGATATAAAAGTAGATGAGGGTAATACCTCTAGCCATGAGACGACAGTAGGGCCGTCCCAATTGGCAAATGGCAGGCCTCTTTTCCTGGCGTCCTCCAGAAGCTCGTGTCTAACAAGTGAATTCAAAATGGACAAAAAAAAGAAAGAAGGAAATGAGAATTACCAAAGTAAAGACTTGGAGAACATAATTAGAATAACAAGAACAACAGAAAAAACACACAAATTCAGAGGGAAAAAAGGATGCTTTTACTTTTTCTTCATCCTGCGATCCCTCTCAGCCTGCGTGCCCAGTTTTCCCAGAGTCATAGTGTCACCAATGCCCATGTCAAAGTCTGGAATACAGACTTCATATATAAATTAGTGTTTATTTGTAACTCTGTAAAAAACACACAATTTCACACAGTCTACATGAGTGTTGGATATAGTATGTAGTCTGTAGGTTACCTGTTAAGGCCGGTAGAGGCTGTCCATCCCTGCAGACAGTCTGCTCCATTCGACCCTTCTCCTTCTTCCCAAACAATCGGCCAATAGATGACTTGATGCCTTTCTTCGGCTTGCTACAAATATTTAAAGCAGAGAAAATTGAGTTACGCTAAAATATTCAAGACTTGTTGGTGAAAAGTTGAAGTTGAACCCTTAAAACAATCTGACTGCAAGTCTGTACCTACTGATGCTGATTTATCATACTGTGCTGCCTGTGTGTGTGTGTGTGTGTGTGTGTGTGCACGCGTGTTTACCCTCGGCCGTCCTCTAGACTGCCTGTGAACTGGGCGAAATTGGTTTCTAGACGTAAACTGCGGGGGGACGAGGGGGGCGATGTCTCACACTTGATAGTAGCTTTGTCCACTTCCACCGGTGACTACAAGAGTCACACAAGAAACTCAGCTCAGCAACAGTTGGACAAAAAAAAAACAAACTGTAGAATTTTAGTTATGTTTGCAAACCTACCGCTACTTTCCTGCGGTGTTTCCTCAAGTCGCTTGGCTATCAAACAAAACAAAACACAGTTACAGACACAGCTTTTTACACTGAACATACTGCTGCGCGACATGTAGAGAGTGTGTGTTCTCTGACCAGAGTCATGATGCCTAGATGGTGGCTGGCGTTGCGTGAGTGGTGTTTAGGTGTGGAGTGGCCACTGGTGGGTGGGGAGGAGGATGATGCCAGGGACTGGGCAGTGGCGGAGGTGGGCAGCGCCCGGGGTCGAAGCGTCACATTGAGTCCGTCCATGCTGCCGCTGTTGACGCGAGACTCGATCTCGTCAGAGCGGAGGTCTGCTGACTCTCTCTCCACCTGGATCATCCTGCACACACACATGCACAGTTACAGAACATCCCGCCGCTTAATAAACAACACACACTTTTTATAGCTGTGATAATGAATGAAACTCAGTATAAAAGTTAAAAATAATAACAATAAAATCAATAAGTTTGTGTATTTTTCTCCAATTTCTAAATTGCTGAATGCATCTTTTCTGGAGCGTTGAGTTTTTGATACAAAATCCTATTTTATTTGTGTTTTTGGATGTATCTTATAATTGTTATTATTGTCATACATTTTATTTTTATTTGAACCTTTTTGAATCAGAAATGAGTAAGGGGATGGGTGGGAGAAAATACCAAAATATGTAGGGACAATCATTTACATTTGCGCTGTATTTGTATTTTACAGTACACTTAATGTTCCTTCCATTAAAATATTATTAGTTGGTTATTACTTAGCTTAGATTTCTCATTTGTTCTACAAGTGGGAGCTGTATTTTTTTTTTCTCAATGAATCTGGGAAATAATTATCATTCATTAATTCATCATTTACAATTGTATGAATTGTATGATTGTATGGTTTTTATAATGTATTATAATTCTGATATATTATAAAAAATACCAACTGTAGCACAGACTTTTCTTTTCTCTTTTTCTGAAGGAGTCTGGCTCCTCTGCAGCATAATCAGCATCTATTTTGCATCTCCTCCCCAGAAGCATATTCTGAGGTGTCACAAGAGGACCGTGTTTACTGTAAACTGCAAAAAACAGCGTCCCCTCCCAGCAGGAAACGGAACTGAAGAGTGAAGAATCTTATCGACATGTTATCATCTCTATCTAACGCCACTATCAGTTGTTGGGCATCCTGTCTGGCCACCGGCCTTCATGCATTACATTAACAAGACGAAGCAGCGGCACCTTTACTTTGATGTAGTATCAAAATGTCCCTTTTCTTGTAATTATTGGTTGTATTATCTTGAATACTTTGTTCTCCTTTTTATCTGTATCCTGTTACTCACTGCTGCACTGACCCACTTTCCCCATGGGGATCATGAAACTGTCATGTGCTATAATCTAATGTGCCTGTGCTTTGTCACCTTATCTCTTCATTGATAGCGTCGAGCTGCTCCTGCAGCATGAGAGCGAGAGTCTGAGCGTCAGATTGCCCGCTGGGGGAAAGCAGGGTCGAGCTCACGTCATCATCCAGGTCTGACTCTGCCTCGATGTCGCTGCCGAGGAGGTGGCTGACGCTCCCACGCAGGGATGGGTAGTCCTGTTCAAACACAGCGCACACCTGGAAACGACAAGCACACGTGAGCTTTAACATATGTAGACACAGTCCACGTGTTAAATACAACATACAGAACATTGATCATGGGTAAAAGTACATAAACAATGCACACATGTAAAAATACAACATCACACTTGTGGAAGCATGTGGCCAGTAATGAGAAGAAATGGATGAACAGGGAACTTACATCAGACAGCATGTCCATGGCAGCAGGTGAAAGAAAGACAGAGAGACAGAGAGGTTAGTAGAGAATGGCAAGTTAGGTAGCCAGGCACTGACACTTATTAGCAAAGCAGACATGAACTTGGATAAAGCACTGGTAAGGAGCTGCATGTGGTTAGAAGAATAGTTGACACATGATCTTGTGATCTGTAAGTTGGCCCTCCTGCTTCGTGTATGTGTATGTGAGGAACTGCGCTGTTGTTTTGGCCTGATAAAGACATCTTTAACACCTTGTTTGGGTCGTCTCGCAGCGCTGACATTCTGCCCTTCTGCGCTCGCCTGATCACAGTTGTGCTGTAGTGGCCATCTTGGCCCTCCACCACAGAGAAGCGAAGGTCGCTGGCGCTACCCAGGTGAGACCTGAGATATACACACAACAGCTTTCCATCAATAATGTATATAGTGGCAAGTTTCAGGGTGTGTATATTAGAGAGCATGCGTGGAGGAGGTGTACAGTGTGTGTGTGTGTGTGTACCGAGAGTGACTTCCATCTCCAAACGCCCCACTGCGGCGTTTCAAGTGGTCGATCTCATTTCTCAACTTCTCAATCTCTCCAATCAGCCGTTCCTGAGGGAGAGAGGGTCATTATGTGCAATGTATTCAGATTGCATACTTAAAGTGTAACTTCACTACCAGGTCTGAGCCTAACTCCACTCACTGCATAATTTTGAAGAATGCTAAAAAGTGGGCAAGGGGCTGAGATGGGAGTTGCTCAGTGACATCACCTTGTCTCTGATTAAAGGTGTCACCATTCTTTTTTTTTTTTAAATAAAAAAAAGTCCCAACTGGTTGAATCTCTGTCAGCGTTGGCCTTGCAAGGTCCAGGGCTGATTTAAAACAGTAGATGCTGTTTTTAGCCATTTTCAATCCATGAAGTGCAGATTTTTTATGACTTTGGTAAGAAATGTCAATAATAACATCAGCATTAATGTGTTTCATCACAGTACAGTCATGTCATTTAGTTTACAGCTCAAAAACACGTTTAAGTGAGCAATACCTCTTTAAGTAAAAGAAGCAATACCTACTCTATTACAAGTAAAAGTAGAGAGTAAAAGTCAAGCAAAGTACAGAAGTATTATCAATATGTAGCGTTCAAATACCCCAACACTGTATGTCTGTGCAGAACTTGAGTAAATATACTTAGTTACATTCCCCTGCTGATACATATACAGTAAGTTTGAAGTGAGGCGACAACAGTTTTCTGAGATTGATTTCAGTCACACTGACCCTGGTGTGGTGAAATTCTTCTAGCTGTTTCTGGCAGTTTTCGAGGTCCTGGATGAGGGAGTTCTAGACGAAAGATATCATGAAACTGTGTCAAAAAAATCTGTGTCCAAGTAGAACACGTGCTACACTGTATATTCATTTGTTCTGTGAGGCAATAACAACAGCAATACGAGCTGCTGCTTCGATGAATGCATGTGTACAGGCCTTGCCTTGTCCTCCAGGGCAGCCATGCGTTCTTTCAAATGGAGCTGCAGTCTTTCATTTGACTCGGTGAGCAGACGATCCACGGTGTCTGACAAACGCTTGTTGTGCTCCTCATTCATTTTCTCTCTCTGACGAGCCTGGAGAGAGAACCAGACAGGGGGGCGGAATGACATCATTGAATTTTCTCTTTTTGACACAGACTCCATTTGGGTTTATTTATGCAGCTAATCAAGCATGGATTAAAGGATGAAGTGTGTATTTAGCCCAAGATCACCAGCTGCCAGATATAGGTTCTCTTGGCCAACAATAGATCTCACAGCCAGAATAATTGAATTACAATCATTTACGTGACAATGGAAAATGGTTAAACGCCTTCTCTTACATGTGAGATGTAACTATATGATGTGCTTAAATATGTTTCTCAGGTCATTTCATTAAATTAACACACACAAACACAAATCTGCATCCTAAGAGAGCTCCTTTAACTAAATATAGTCATGAGATCGCACAGAAATATTAGCCTAGCGTGAATTATTCAGTCTAAAGATAGCAGCCAATCATTCTTATAGAGAGAGGGGGGGGGGGGGGGGGGGTGTTGCAGCAAGATATGTGGATTTGGTTCAAAATCATGCAACAATGCACCAGCAAAATGGAGAGCTCTTCATATGTGCATCTGTCCTGTGTGTTTGTGTATGTTACATGTATGCATGAGGGAGCACCGAGCAATGAGTCAAGGCATCCAACTAATGTGAAGCATCAGCCCACACACACGCACACACACACACACACACACACACACACACACACGCAACAAAGTGAGAGGTCAGAGAAACCCTGCAGGGCTGGTGCACGCACTCTCACACACACAGATATGCTCACACACCCTTCCTAGCTCTTGGTTCTTCTCCTCCAGTTGTGACTCCAGCTGTCTGAGCCGCTCCTCCACGTTGCCATGGCGCTCCTCAGCCTGCAGGGGGAGACACTTACATGTAAGTACAACTGGCTCTATAAGTTCTGTAACTGTGCTCAATGTCCATCTGCTTCTATGTTTTGTATATGTAAATAACTAATAATCGTTTTATTGCATCAGCATCCTACAGCTGTGTGTTGGTGTGTGTGTGTGTGTGTGTGTGTGTGTGTGTGTGTGTGTGTGTGTGTTACCTTGGAAAGAGCCGCCACTCTTTGTGCCAGTTCAGCTTCCACCTCTGGCAGTGTCTCAGCCTTCCTCATGGTCTGAGCCAGCCTCTGCTCTGCCATCTCCAGCATCTCCTGCAGCTGACGCACCTTCTCCTCGCTCTGACAAACGCACACACACAAACACACACGCATGCAAAGAAAGAAGAGGGACATTAGTGCTATCACAAGAGAGGTGAAATCAGTGCAGTGAGGCCAGCGAGTAGCAAGGGCACGAGGTAGGGCACAAATGGAGGATGTTCTTGGTATTCCCCATGCGGAGCTGAACTCGGAGTGACCCTGAACTACACATGAACCTTTCAGTAGGATGTTTCTATTGCTCGCTCACACACACGGACTATAATATTCTTCAATGCCTTATATACATTGTCACACTTGAAAAATTAAATATTAAAATGTAGAAAGAGAGCACATTAGCCTGAATCCATAACTCACATGTACCATTTCTGTTGTCACTTAATAACACATTGGGATTGTAACACATCCAAGGAAGCCTGAACACAGCAGAATAATGACACGGCACATTTATAAATATTGATTTAGTCCTTAATGTCAGGCTTCATTAACTGATTTGTGACAGCTCACTGTGTTATTGTTTTTCAGACACCCTGTATGTATGGTTAGTGTTGTTGTGCGTCTTACCTGTCGGTGCAGCGAGTCCTTGGTGGCCAGTTCATTCTCCAGTTTGTCGTTGAGGTCGTGGATGTGTGTGGTCTCTCGCTGAGCAGCCAGGTAGCGTTTCTCCAACGTTGTTATCCTCTCCTCCATATCCTCCCTCTGTGGGTGCAGAGACACAACAACAACAAAAACAGGAAACTCATGAGAGACAAGCCTATAACAACCTGCATGGTCAGGCCAAAAACCATAACCAGTGTACTTTATCTCTACATGTATTGCCAAATTCCCCCATTTTACGATTTAATATACGTTTTCTATAAAAACCTTCACAGTATCTTGGATTTTTGCAGTAAGGATATAAAACGTGTTTGTATGCTACCATTTTATAATGACAGGGAATGACACAAATGTTTGTCAGTAAAAGTTAATAAAGAGAGCGCAAAGATTTACTTCTAGCTTTAAAACGTTTCTTCTTCTTTTGCATTTGTATATTTTGTGACAATATTGTTCATCTACAGACACACAAATCAAAGAAATGTAGCATGTCCACTGGCGTAAGCTAAGAAATAATCAATAAATGAGCTTTGTTAGAGGAATATGTGGTCCGTGTCATCACTTCCCACCTGTATTATAATCAGTAAGGCAACTGCACTAACTGATAATACTTTTAAGCTATATACTCAGTTAAACATCTTTAGGAAACTTCTTTTAAAATGTTTTGCTTTAAAAAATAACCTAGTTTGTCACTGGTAGTTGCTATAGCTGGTGTGTAAAACGCAATAACACAACACAATATAGTGCATGTTCAGCCAGTTTCTCTGAAGTCATGAGAAATCTCAATAGCATATATATATTTTAAATAATAATATAGTAATGTATTAATATAGAACCATGTTTTTTTACACAAAACAAAAAAGAATGTTAAATTGAATTGTATGCCCCGCTGTTTCCGGTGCTTGCTCCCAGAACAAAAGCATGTTTCCTTTGCTCTCACCTCTCTCTGTTCCCTCTGTTGTTTGATTGACAGCTCCTCGCTGCGGCTCAGTTCTCGGCGTGCATTTGTGAGCTCTGCCTCGAGGTCGGCCATGCGACCACTGAGAGTGGCAGAGTGCTCACGGCTCTGGACCAGCTCCTTATTGGTCCGATCCAGCAGCTCCTGCAGTTCGGACACCCGGTTGCCATCATCGTGGGCGTCTATGGAGCCATTGGGCAGTCTCTGTAAGGTAGACACACACAATTAATCGCAATATATGCACATTCTCACATAAAATGTATTTTAGGACTGAGACACACACAGAAATGTGCACACTTTGCGCCGGCGGAGGGTATTGAGAGTTGTTGTAGAACTGATAAAGTTGGATGACCTAGATATAAAAGTGTTGAGTGTTATGATTTTGAGGGTGGGTTGTGTGAGGTTAGGCTGCCATGTTGTTGTTTTGATGTTGTTTCTCTTCTCTTCACAGCTCAAAGTGCAGTTAATTCCAGGGCCTTAATTAAACAAACCTTCGGGGACACATATTCAGACAGGCAAAACAGTGGGCAGCAAAAGTTGGTAGGACCCCCTCCCTCATGTTCCACTTATGCCTGCTCATGAATACCTCATAGAAACATAAAGATACACAGAAACACTGTGGGGGAATAGGGCTCAATGGTCTGAGGGTGTGTAATAAAACACACCTGGTGATTTGTGCAATTGTGCATAATTCCAGTTTGGCCATATAAACTCATTAGATTTACTCCCAGGGACTTTAGAAATAGCATTGTACAGCCCCATGTGACTGACAATGTGTAGCAAACATCAGGTACGACATGGCCCCAAGATTGTCTTGGTTAGGGTTCCTGCTGAAAAAGTACATGTGGTCATGATCATTTTATGGCGTTTTGAATTAAAATATCCTCTAATTGAAACGTCCAGAGGCAGTGATTGTCAGCAGGGCAGCAGGTCTCGTAGATAAATGTCCTGACAGAGTGTGTGTTCGCATGGTTCACACTCATCACATACACAGACATCTAAGCTACAC
Source organism: Bovichtus variegatus (assembly GCA_943593645.1). Lineage (NCBI taxonomy): Eukaryota > Metazoa > Chordata > Actinopteri > Perciformes > Bovichtidae > Bovichtus > Bovichtus variegatus. The sequence goes on from CALSCE010010661.1 coordinate 12,670,607, forward strand.
TTTGCCTCTAAAGCTCGCACTCTAGCCAATTCTCTCTTCATCTTTTCTCCCTCACTCGTCTCCCTTTTGCTCTCATCCTGTCTTAATGGTAAGTTATTGATTATTCCTTTAATAAAACTAGAGTATATTGACACTTCTTTAATCTTAAGCCAAAGAAGTAGGAGCCAAAGTAAGTGGATCTTGTGCTGCTCCTGCTAGGCTGCCGGCCCGTTCAGGGGAGGGCGATTTCCATCAAGATACAAACAGGCCCTGCTGTTTAATCACAGGGAGGTTTGTTACTCCCTGTGGATGGACTCAGACACAGTTACATAATGTGTGCTCGTTTCAGGGCTAGACTCAAACCATGGAGGACAGGGCTTGAATAAATAGCAAGAAGAGTTTCATTGCTATCGGAATTACCAGTAAGGTAAATGAGGATTCATGCTTAGCTCCCCTAATTTATTGTGTGTATGTGCGTGTGTGAGTAGTTAATGTGCGAAAGAAAGACAGAAATAGGGTGCAAAGACAGCGACTGTCAGCCAGATACTATAGGCAGACATAAGATATAGCACAGAGCAGAAAAACAATCACACAGCCAGGAAGACCTTCCATGTAGGTTTGGATCCATCTGTTCGCTCCACTGAGTCACCATCCTTCCTTTGTCTCACCATGTTCAACTGCAATGTAGATTAAAAAACGGAAAAAAAAAAAAAAAAAAAAAAAATACAATGAACAAACTCACACATTTACTATCTTTTCTTTTCCCTCAGCGAATCCAAGAACAAAACTTAGTACCTTAAAGGGAAGCCTGGCTCTCAGGCTGCCAGCATGCTTCAGACAACATGGCCTACCATATTTTACATAACTATAAATAAGAATTATACTCAGAATAAAGGAGGGAGGGGTTGCTTCAATGGGGGTCTGCTCCTCTTATAAAACTGTGTGATCAGTGGCAGCTTTGACTTTAAATCTTACATAACCCACTGGGATTCTGCTTTAACTGAGCCGGCTGTGAATATTAAACATCATTTCTTTTATCTTTACAATGATGTCTTTAATGACATTTTTACAAAGAAGAGTACAGAAGGAGAGTTTCTGTCTGTGCATGTGGGTGCTTTGTGTCACGCAGCGTGACACTTGAAGCATATATTAGATCAGACTGGAGGCTTCAACAGATGTCTGCAAGGGAATGAACAGATGTTTCACTTACCAATAACCACACATGGTCACATACACACACGCATTCACATTCACATTCACATTCACATTCACATTCACATTCACACACCTCACCTCTTGTGTGTTAGCTGCGAGCTGTCCCTCCAGAGTGGACACCCTCTCCAGAGCCACCCGAAGCCTTTCACGTACCTAAAACACACACCGAGGACACAAACATCAAGACAGAAAGTCGAGGACACACACGCTTATGTAGAAGCACAATCCTGGATATAATTTAGAAACACAGAGAATTTTTATCTGGAAATACAGAACGTTGTACAATTCATGTCTTAATTAGTTTTGCTGGTATAGCATTATCGGTGTCACAATATCAGATTTTCCCTACACAATTATCACGGGCAAAATAATTCTGAATAATTATTTTATTGCTATATTGATAGAAAATTTGAAAAATGTATTAATAATAATATTGCTGTCAGTCAAATTCATCTTTAACTTTGTTTATTGTGGTTTTTTTTTCTATAAATTATGATCAAAATACCAGTGTAGGGAGGTGGAGAGAAAGTCTGTAACCATAACTGTACAAAAGCATGCAAAAAAGGATGGAGAAATGATTCACACAATGTTTATGATATGTGTATTATGAACATGATGTCAATATTACATTTTTTAAATAACACGGTTATTGTCCATACTGGTATATCGCGACACCCCGATATAGCGTATAGTATTGGGTACTAGAAATGTTCACATAGTGTCTAGGGCCCTCACTTTACCTCAACTAAACAAAGAAGCCTTTTTGTTATTTCTAATTTCCCTGTGTTAAATAGGTATATTATCATATTTTATGAGGAATTTCTCCCTGTTTTTTTTTTTTTTTATCCGCTCCCATTTTCTGACTTACTTTTCTGTTGCTCCTGTTTACTCTTAATGTAAACTCAATACTCCCTCCATCTGTTTTTCACATTAAAAGCCTTTCAGCAACACTCTCTTCCCTTCAAAGGAGAACTTTTACTCTGAAATTCAGGACGTGCTGAGTTTCATTAACATCTTAATAATGACAAAACAAACAGCAAAACCAAATTGATCATAGTTAATTAGTGAGGGAGGACAGCAATTCTGTTGAAAAGACTAGGAGCGACTGTGGCGTGTATGACAGCACTGATGGAAATGTCCTGAAGACACCAAATGAGGCAATTTTCCCCCCTGATTTATTTGCTAGAACAGATCACAGCCATTGTATTTATATGTGTGCGTGTGTTTGTTTGTGTGTGTCCACCTTTTCATCCAGAGCCTTGTGGTGTTCAAACAGCGACTTCAGGGCTTTGAGGACCTCCACCTCGCTGGACACTCCAGATGGTGGGGGTGCCTGTCTCTTCACCACTGTCATCCTCAGACTGCGTTCGTGACGAGACACCAGACACTCCAGGTGCTCCAACAGCAGCTACAGCGCACACGCAAACACACATGAATGAAACATTGTTTGTTTTAATCAGCATCACCACACACGTACGCACTCAAACACACACACGTACCCTGGTGTTGTTCCTTTCAGCTTTCAGCTCAGATATTTCCTCCTCTTTCTCCAGCAGCTGCTCCCGGCATATGTTCAGCTCCTTCGTCAGGGTGGCAAACTCCTACACAACACACACACAACCCCCATACAGAGGTTAATACTGTATCAGTGATCAACATAATGGGCTCTACTTTCGTGAAACTGAGCACATATGCAGCTGTAATCTGAGGATTCAAACACGTGGGCGTGGCTGACAGGGTTTTGCAATTTTGGTGGCACGCTCCTGGTGCAGAGCAGCACAGGATGAGCAAGTTGCTAGTACCTGTAGGAGGAATACTCTATCAGCAGGTGAAGTGAGGACAGGCTTAAATAATGGGCAGTTCAGGCTGGCTTCTCCTAAAAGAAAATTTGTTGTCCAAGGGATGCTGTCTGGGAAAAGCTTTCTGTGCACCTGCGATAAGAAGAGATGACCGAAATGGCCCGGACTGTGCTATCTGATCTGCATAAACACAACCTCAGCTGTAGCACTCTGCCCACCTCAGCGCCTGCCTCTGGGTTTTCTGGAAGCCATAATATTACGGTAGCAAGTGCAAATGGCAAATGGCAGTGTGTCAAAATCACACTTTTCGCAGAGTCAAATAAAAATAAAATCAGGCTTTTGACTTTAACTGGTGCTGAGACACATCCACGTCGTGTTAACTGTCATTAAATGACAACAATCCTGCTGGAATGGGACAAGAATATGCTAAATTCACTAGATGTCATGTAATTGTAGAAGAAAAATGAACTGTCCATGGCTTTTTCCCCATTACCAACAAACAATCTTTAGATGGTAAGAAAAAACATTATGAACGGTTCTGATCACAATGTTATGACACATTTAATTATATTGTCCAAACAGAAATTACAATGACGTGAAAACAGCGTCATCTTACTCAAACACATCCATAAAATCCAGTTTCCTGTGATGACAGAGGAGGGACTTTTCATTATTAAACTGAGAATAGATTATTCAAAATGAATAGCTGTGTGAGAAAAGTGTATTTCACTTGAGAGCCATTTGATTTATTGATGTTCATTTTCCATGCTCCTCAATTTTGACAGATGGCCATGCACTTCCCTGAAGATTGTGAGCACTCCAGACGTCCTTTATAGCCACATTTGAAAAACGCGACCGATGACTGACTAGAATTTGGACCACAATGGTTTCTGGTCGGTTGGGATCCACTCAGTGTCCGAAATAACATGTTTGAAGCAATTTACAGTCTAGCATTCAATCATTTTGTACAAATGTTGAGTGCCGACGCAATTCTGGGAAACTGTTGGCTTACAGTTTGGCCGTATAAACTCATTAGATTTACTCCCAGGGACTTTAGAAATAGCATTGTACAGCCCCATGTGACTGACAATGTGTAGCAAACATCAGGTACGACATCGCCCCAAGATTGTCTTGGTTAGGGTTCCTGCTGAAAAAGTACATGTGGTCATGATCATTTTATGGCGTTTTGAATTAAAATATCCTCTAATTGAAACGTCCGGAGGCAGTGACTGTCAGCAGGGCAGCGGGTCTCGTAGATAAATGTCCTGTCCTTGGGAGCAAGGAGCAAGGAACATTTAAAGGTTTAGTTCACCACAACATTACAAGTCATCATCTATACCTCCCCAAGTCTGTTGAGTACACGGTGCATTACTTCATGTAGTTTCATCTCAGCTGTATCCCACACTATTTGAGATAGCAGCACCATCTTTTCACAGCCCCACAAACAACCACATAGAGCAAAATTGACAGACATGTTATGCTCTTTTGGAGCTGTAAAGAGATGGCTCCATTAACTTTAATAGTTTGGGAGAACACTGTGATGGAACTGCAGCACTAACCTGCTGTGTGTTTGGTTTTTACAGTATATAAACTTTAATAGCTTTTTAACGGGCAGTTTTTCATTTTGGAGTGAACTAGTTCTTTAAAGGCAGTGGTTCTCAACCTTTCCGAGTCGTGACCCCCCAGAATAATTAGGCCGGTGTTGTAGATTTTTGATGCATGACTGTCTCTCTCCCCCTAACCCATCAAAAAAAGCTCATGTGCAAGTACACTTTGATTCTCTTAGACAGACCCAATAACATGTCTTTGGCAAATTATATCACTGGTACAGGCGATGTAATGTAAAAACCATGCCCCAGTCTGAAATATGTACATTTATTTTTAATATGTTATTCTATTTTTTTCTCCACAACAATTTGCCGACCCCCAGAAATGATCTTGGGTTGGGACCCCCAGGTGGAGCATAGTTCTTGCCAAAAACAAGTCTTAAATTGGTTGACCACGAATCAATAATAGAATTTTAAAATGCTGCAGTGGTCTTTTCTGTGACTGACAATGTACTGTACCTGACTGAATATCTGATATTCCGAACAACCTGATGCAATAAATACACCATACCCATCCATTACTGCAGGACAACATTTAATGCATTTGTAAAGAGTTTTACAAATCCTGACAATGTCAGATTGTCTTAAAATGATAAGCTTCACCTGCTCTGGTTAGGGATTATAGACCAGGTCTCCACATTCTGTCCCCCTCAGATAAATCATAGCAGACACACACTGAAAACACAGAAGTCTCTTCAGATCAGTGGAAGAAAAGGGGTGAAATGTCACTCCTTGCTTTTGTCCTTCTTGTAAAACTAATATTTCAAGGTCTGTCTTGCTGCTATCTGAGCATTCAATTCTTCTGTCAGAAGAGGTTTCCCGGTCTCCAAACCCCATACTTAATCCACCATTTTCTGCTATTCTGTCAGCTATTGATTAGATTTACACAAGGTGAGAGGCTAACAGTGCTGCCGTCACTGTGTACGGCAGAGATGAGGCCAGTGACACAGTTTCTGCAGAAAAGGTCATTTAAAAATGTTTTTTCTGTGGTTTGATCACACTGGAGCAGAGATTGGGTGGTTGTTTGTTTACTAAAGTGTGCACATCTGTGTGTGTAAGAGTCTGTTGGTGTGTGTGCGTGCATGTTGTTTGAACATCTCTTGGTGCTTTGTTAGCATTTCCTGTAAGCTTGGCGTTAGTCCAAACCAATACCCAGAGGCTTATGCTCTCTCTGCTTGTCTCACACACACACACACACACACACACACACACACACACACACACACAGTTTCTAAAGTCCTGGTGCTCCCTGCCCTGCAGCCATGACACTGCACTCTCTCCCGTTTCTCACTGATGACCCAAACACAGGGCAAGATAGAAAATGACAGAAATTTTTCTTTGAAATTGGGAACGTTTCACTTTACTGCCTTTAAAGATGCCAGTGCAGCTCTACACCTGACACCTGTCTGGGACTATCCTGAAGACAGGTGTAACAAGAACATGTGTGATTGGACGACCTAAGTACGAAGAACGTCTCTAACCATAGGAAATTGATAACTGTATTATTCTAATTGAAGGCCAAGATACTGTATATGCCTTGTAGTATAAGACACCTTCTGGTCTTTGGTTTCACGATGGTAAACTGGTGGTAACGGCCAATAAAGTTGTGGTTCAGACAGAGTCTCCGGTTTGCACTGGTCCACACCACCAAGCTGTGCCGATCCTGATATGGGTGTGCTATGAAATAGGATGCTTAAGCTATGCTGAGCTTAAGTAAGCTTAAGTATGCATTGTGCAGTTGTACTTGGCCTGTTACGATAACTACTTTTGTTGGATGATATAGTGTCCCAGAAATAATTGCGACCATTTTATGCCACTGATAATGATAATATAATAGCATAATAATGCACACCCTTTCATAGAGAAATTAACTTTTAATTCTTAGGAATATTTAGACATTGGAATTGGAATGTGAAAAAAATATTAATATATCCCAAATAAATAAAGCATAAATAAAATACAACCACAAAACCAAAACAATAGATAAAATGGACTTTAGGGCTCTGTTTACAAAAATGTGCAAAGTCTGTGCACTGCACAAGTCTTATAAACCCTGCTGCTTATTCTGGCATCAAGTTGGCTAAAATGTTGGTGACATTCTTATGTAAACAAACAAAACAGGCAGTATTGAGGTCAGCAAAAATAATCGATTTTTTTTTGAATGTCATCACACAAATGGGTATTTTTCCTGTAATCTGACCTGTAGTGTTTTACTTCACTATAGATTTAAGAACAATAGTATGTCAAGTGGGACAGGCAAAACACACATACACTACACTACAATACAGACAAACACACACACTCTTATACACACAAACTCACACATTATGATCTGGATCTCTGTTGATCCTGCCCATCACGCGCAGGCAAAAAAAACAAGTGAGTGGAGTGGGAGGGAGCGACTGAAGAGGGAAGAGAGAGGGAAGGAGCATCGGGAGGAAAAGGGGAAAATGGGTCAGCGTGTTCATTTTACTTTCCCTTATTCCACAGGGGCGCACCAATAGACAGGAGCTCAGCCCAAATCCACCAACAGATGTTAGAGCTCACTGTCTCTTTCAATCATGGCAAAAAGCCTCAACAGGCCACCTCTCGCGCTCTCTAGTTCATCCCTTCATCCTTCTGCCTTTCAGGAGCTCTCTGCATCTTCCCAAAAAACTACTTCCACAATAAAAGCCCCCCCCCCCGACAAAAACAAATGACATCTAAGAATAAATAGAAGTATGAATACACAACCTTTGTTAGGGATATTATATAACAGGACAGACAAGAGTTGCATATAAGCACATCACTGTCTAGACAAAAGAATTGTCTCTTTAATTTCTCATGGGGACTAACGCCTTCCCACTGGCAGCTTCTACTTCTTTTTCCATACACGCACGCTATCACTGTCTGCACTACGCAATCCTAACCCCACCAAAACCGTATGAGCCATGAAAAATCTGGGATGTTTATTCAACTTCATACAACAGTCAGATACAGAGAGCAGCTCTTTGACAGCACAACGTCGACATCTGTCAGAGAGTATATCATATAGAGCGGAGAGAAGGTTCTGGGCGTCTGGAGGAACGCAGCTCCTCTGCCTCCAACCACAATGTGAGATAGCAAGTGGTTACCAAACACTGCTGAGCCCAGACATTGTAGAGGGATTTCTCCCCTTCGCTTCCTTAAGCAGTTTGGGATTAAAGGATGGAAAAAATGCTGTGTGTGTGTGTGTGTGTGTGTGTGTGTGTGTGTGTGTGTGTGTGTGTGTGGAGAGAGAGAGATTGGAGCGCAGTTGGATAAACCAAAAAGTCTCACGCACACATGCAGTCCAAAAAAAAAAAGTTTAATGTGAGTGTGCTTATCTGTGTTTGTGTGTGTGTGTGTGTGTGTGTGTGTGTGTGTGTGTGTGTGTGTGTAATTTACATGTAACCTACACCCCACACCTGAACTACGTCAGAAAGTGGAGCATATACTTTGCACTTACAGAATACAAACACTCAGATACAATGATGGGAAATAAATCTAATGCGCTAGTTAGAAAATATAAGTGATAATTTTTTGGGTTTGCCAGTTATTTCCTATTTTGCCGTTCAGCAGTAAAGCTGTGGGTGAGGAACTGACTGTGAGTACTTTAAGGACTTGGTCCTTCATTTATCCGCCCACTTGCATTCACTGTACTTGTAAAAGTTCCAGTGTAACATGCAGCAGTGGAAAGAGCACTATCATGCCAAATCCCTCTAAATGTATCCTGCGGAAGCTGCCTCAGTGTATCATATCACTTCTCAAAGTAAAAACTGCTAGTCATCAGACCAGATCACAGGGCTGGGACTGAATATACACTTTTAATGTTGTACCTTTGTAGATATGTCTGTTTCTGATGCTGTTTGCATGTACTTGTGTGGGATTGGTTGTGTTTTGTTGTCGGTTTTATCTCTGTTCTTATTTTCTCAGGACTCCCTTTCAAAAGAGCTCAATGACAAAACTACAATCACTTCTCTTTTGAAGACTGCACAACTAATGAAGTAGGTCTTTCAATGAATAAACTGAATTACCACACGATCGATGTGAAAGGCAGTGTGGCATCCTGACTAAAAATCATTTAAGCAGCAATCAAACAATCCCTCTCAAACTCAAAGTGTTGAGAACAAACTGTGATCATCGAAAGAGAATATCCTCCTGATTGTGCCATGACAGTGTTACTGCACAATCACTTTTACAATGTACTCAAAAACACTACTAGCTACCCTTTTGCAATAACAGCTGCACCTGTAATGAAGTAACTTTAACTCCTGACCACATGACTTGCAGTGTCCCACCCAAGGCTGGTTCTGCCAACCTGGTGTCTCTAAAAGTCAGTACAAAAAAAAGAAGCGGGAAGCAACCAACACAGGTTCAGTGTCCTGTCAATGTTACCTTTTAATGGTCACTAAGGATAGCCAAGTCAGTTAGAGATTTAGTGAATAAATAAAGATGTGAGAAATGAATTTATCTATAGCTACATAGCTACAGCTATAGGACATTTTAACACAACGAAACAGTAGTGCTGTTACAGCCATGCAGCCACACAATCCACTGTGCTGTACACATGTTAGAGTTTTCTCCTTTAGAAAAGTTTCTCTCTCTTAACACACAAGTGCTTTCACAACTGCTCTCTTTGCCTTCACTCACAGCATAACTCTCAGCAGAAGATCACATTTGTTTCCTGCAGCATGCTGAAGGTCATTTGGGGAAAGCACTAACAAAAGTAGATTTAGACGATGCGGGGCGAAGGAAAGGGGGTTACAGATTCATCATAACTCTATTGACAAACAACTCCAGGGATGTATTGAAGCTCACAGATAGATCCTACCTTTATAATGAGGAAGGCACTGAGCAACAAACAGCCTCTAACTTCATGGCAACATCTTCAATGTGTGGGTAGATTAACAAGACAGGGGACTGAAGCCAAAACAAATATAAATCGAAGTCCGCCAAAGCCAGAGAACAGTGACAGTGACATCGTCTCTGTGAGCGGTGGTGGGAGGAGAGGAAAAGAGGAAAATATGTGACTAAGCAAGAAAGGAAAGAGAGGGGAACTGTAAACATGGCTATCAGCTCCTTCACACATCGTATGATTCACAAGGCAGGGTCATGGTATGCAATATCATTTATGATAATCTGAGGATGCTTACAGCCCTAGTGCACATTGCCAGCTATCAGATTGTATTTTGCGTCTCAGAAAGACCAGCAAAACTGGAGTAGAAGAATTCTGCATTTTTCTTGAGCACGGGAGTGGGCGTTAGTTAGCAGCACTGCCTCAGTGCAGTCACTGGAAGCAGTTTTTCCTTCTGTCATTCTGCAACAATAACACAGAAAAAGTCAGTTCTACGAAATGCTGAGGTAAGACTTTCACTCAGGTATCTCAGCAAAGTCGGACTGATTGAACTCCGCCACTGTATTGTGACCCAGAAAACAAGGTAGAAAATGTTTATTTGAACAAATTCTGCGGGAAGTTCTACAATGCAAATACAAGAGCGTAATCCTTATTAAAAAAAAGACTGAAATTCACCAATGAACCCACAGAAATGATCAATGGAGAAACCTCAATGAGCTTGTTTCACTTTCACTTGAGACACTAAATTAACCCTGATGTAAATCTTGGTAATTCACTAAGCAGTGCCACACTGAAGATGAATGCAGGGCCGGGGACTGGAGAATGAGTGAGTCCCCGGGGAGACTCGGATATCACAGCTCTGTAACTCTTCACCACTGCAGAGAGAGCGAGGTGGACTCGACCTTCCTCTGACAAATCTTACACACACAAGAACTGCTACACACACACACACACCACCACAACACCTTGCCTGGGTGTTGGCCCGAAGTAGGCAGTGAGTAATCCGTTGCCATGACGCCACCCTGCACACTGCGGCCTTCGCCATGGCAACAGCTCATTAGGGAAGTGAAGTGTTTGAGCAGCATGCAAACTTCTCATCAGGTGAACGCTGATGCACATCGAATGCGGGCGGGCGCACGCGCTGAAACACAAACATGCATAAAGCTGCTGAGAGATGTTCCTTCTGTATGATGGTGTGACAGCTCTGGAGACCGGTGGGGAGTGAAGCAGCTGACTGCAGCACTTGACAGATCTCCGCCCTGACTGGAGGAACAATTCTCACTGAAAACTTTTCTGAAAGCTTCTCCCTTCAGAGTGCAAAACATGGAAAGTAAATAAAAAGAGCAAAACAATTTATTTTCTGGGATTATTCTGGCTGAGACAGTAAAATTAGGCTTCTGCATAATCATTGTGAGTCAAATCAGCCTAAGTGAAGCACATTAGGGGTAATGCAAAGACTGACTGAAGCCGTGCCAGCTCTGGACTCACTTCTGAAGAGCTGATAACACAACAGTGAATGCGCTCGGCATGAATACAACTCAGTAAATCCCACTCGGAACACCTTGGAAAAAAGGGGATTTCTAGGTGAAATCCCAAGCATAAGTGAATCTAGAAGAGTTCTAACCACTTCTGAAGGGATTTAAATTAAACCTGGCAAAAACCCCGAAACACATCACTGTTAAAACATGCATATCAAAAGTAATTTAATACACTGAGTATTGGCCATAGAGTTGATTGACGCAACAGAAGCATTTTTACTGCACAGCTGACACGTCAACGATGTCTCTCTCTCTTTCTGGTTTTCAAAATATAATTTTCTTATGGTTCAGCAATAAATGTGTCAAATCCTCCTTGAAAGTTCTCCAACTTTCTCTCCTCCTCTGGGCCTATTGAAGGCCTGAGCCCAGAATAGCATCCATTCATTCATGTTCTCTTTCTTCATTAACGAAAAACAAAACCTGCACCAGGAAGAGGGACTAAGTAAGAGAGGAAGGAAGAGAGGGGAATACGTCCTCTGCTCGGATGAAAGGAGATACACAAAGAGTTTTTGTTGTGCATCAGCAGAGTCTGTCTCTCTCATGCAGGCTGCAATAAACATACGGTAAACCAAGCACGCACAGCAGTCGCAGAAAAAGAGAGAATTCCCCATCATTGCATGACAGATACTCATCTCTTTTATGTTTTTGGACAATTGGAGGTGGAAAACATGCAACTAACCAGTGAAAAGCCCTAGTGGAGGGGGTGTGCCCACATTTCTGAACCGATACGCATTTTGCATCGCTGCAAAGCATTAATCATTGTTCGCAGCTTGATTGAGGCACGGTGGTGAAAAGGAGAAAGGAGGAGGAAGAGGTGGAGAGGAGGCCATATCTCAGTCCTAGAAAAGAGTCATCAGCACTGAAATCAATACTCAGGCAAGGACACGTGGAGACCACAGAGAGAGCTATGTGAGCCGGAGACCATCCTTCACCGGTAACATCCACAAACTGTACGGGTGCTGAGTCCCTACCTGGTACATGTAGGTGTTAAAGTGGGTCCCATTCAGAAGGTGGATCTTCACTGTTGGGTTCATGATGAAGGTTAAACATATCAGATCCCTCAAACAGACCCCCCATAAAAAGAGAGACAGAAACAGGTAGAGAGGACGAGGAAGAGAGGGTGATGACGATGGAAAAAGAGGGCTAGTTCCTCTGAAGCCTGGTCGACACTGAGTGCAGCAGGGCTAGATGAGATTCCTGTGCTGCTCCCTCTGCCCTCCGCAGTCTGCTCTAACTGCAGCCGGGACGAGAGACAGGCAGGGACGAGGGGTAAGGAGAGAGAGAGAGAGAGAGAAAAGAGAGGGTAGGGAGATGGATAAACAGGGACAGGCAGAAAAAAAAGGGAGACAGCAAGGGCTGAGGTAAACATGGATGAGTTTGATCAGAGAGGAAAACAGAATGAGACAGAAATGATGAAGACGCAGGGAGGAGGAGGGGGAGGAGGAGACAGAGCGGCTCGTAGTGATCAGCTGATGGAGGAAGGAAAAGGCTGGGTTTAGACGAGAACTGCTGGGGGCTCAGGCCACCTGTTCTCTATTGCTACACACACACACACACACACGCACACGCACACACACATGCACAGGCACATGAAAGTTCAGGCACTCAGAGGGAGTTTTAAAGTCACATTTGGAACTAATGCCAAGAATTAGCATGAAATTAAACGCTCTATTTCCTCCTAATAAAAACTCCAGTCAGTGCTTACTCGACACAAATTCAAGAGATCCATTTTTTCTCGAGCATGACATTGTGCACGCTGATTCTTTCTATTTATAAATGGCAGCCTGTTTCGTCCCTCCTCTCTCAGTAGGATTTCACAGTGCGTGCACTTGACTGGAGCACTGCAATGGATGTCATTTGACTCGTGATACGTGTAGCCTACCTGATTATTGAAATGATTTGATTCCACATTGATGGGTTTCATGATCAAAATCTTATAACATATTCTTAATCCCTGGGGTGCCCTTTAATACTGATTTCAGTATTATTAGTGCATTTTCCTGCAATTTTCCTGATACTGCTTCGCACGCCAGTACCACACATTTAGTTAGTTAATTAGTTTTATGCTCCTGATGTGCAACTAACACAATGAAATACGAAGAAATAATTGTTGGAAAGCTCTTCATCAGGTGTAAGTGATATTTTATAACCCACATTACATTACTTTATTTTACTCATTTAAATGCTTACATTCATTCAAAATTCTCTCTTTATATTCAGCACTTGGAGTTTCATTTGATGTGTGATTTGTGCTTCATAAATAACGTTTGATTGATTGATGATATAGTTTGTATCTGTTCCAATGTTTTTAAAAAAAACAAAAAAGTACAACTTGGAAGCTTGATATTGATTTTTGTTACATTTCCAAACAGAATACTGGAGCATTTAAACATACCACGGACTACCTGACTCTCTATCAACATACTTGGCCAATATACAATATACTGATTCCTACAAACGCACGACTCAGCTAAAGTGGTTTAGCATAGGGTGCAAAAAGTGTGTTACAGTAGAGTGTCTCTATGATTAAGATATGAGCCAGAGTCTAATTAGCTGATTTGACTGTTCATTAATTTCATTCGGCATTTTCCCCCCTTTTCTTTCATTCATTAATTCTCCTCCCTCTATTCTCCTGTGCTTCATCACTCGCTGCGCTCACCCACTCAGCGATTGTATGATCTATCTGCAGTCAGTGAAAAACATATTGAAATGCTTCTTCAACATCACAACTATTGGGAGTGGCGGTGCATAAATGTAGAAAAAGAACGAGTGAAAATGATTCCTGCCCACAGGTTTACTTTCTTGCACCTGGTTGTCAAGGAAACAGGGTGATAGAACAGAGAGATGGAGCAGAAGATGAATCAGTGAGACAGACAAGTCCCTGCACATCAAAACAATCTTTTAGTGATTGTGTGGTGACTTCCACCATTAACTGACAGCAGCTCACTGCAAGCTCGAACCTCAGCGTTACTTCCACTGAGTAGCCAAACATACTGGCCACTGCTGCCGGCTGCTTTAGTGGTGAGACAGAGACCCCTACTGGAAGCACAAGGTGCTCACACAGAGTAAACCAAGTTGTCATGTCTGCATTTTCACACAGAAAAAAGTGAGGAGGCCAGTTCACCAACTTTAGAATAGATGGTGGTGTCCAAAGAGAGAGGGCGCTCTGAAATGAGTTTGACTAATTGTACATGCTCCATGTTTAAGAGGAATGAGAAACAGGAGGAAGCCGGTAAGAAATCAGAATTCAGGTATGGTGATAACTCATCCTTGACATCAGTGGGAGGCAAGCTTGGCAGATCCTGATTGTCAGAGATAGAAACAAAAAAAACCCACATTCAAACAGGCATTTTCTGGAGCAGCATTCATAGAAGTGTGGGAGACCTCTGACTATTTTTTGATCTGACAGTCTCTCACAGTTCCTCTCTCTCTCTCTTTCTCTTTTTCTTGCACCTCAGTCTCTCTCTTCCTGCTGCCTAACTACACTTGATTTTCTTTTTTCACACTCTATCCACTCCAGCTCCTCCATGCTTGCTCTCTCATCCTTTTTTTCCCCTTCCTTTGCTCTTCCTCGCTTCCCTATTTTTGTCAAGCGTTGCTAATCTCAGTTGAACCTTCTCTCGACGGAGAGCAGCCATTTTACATCATAACATAACATGGAGCAGAGAGCAAAACCCCCCCATCCCACCAGCTCCACTGTCAAATATAATACACAACCACGAATACATTCACAAATGCACACACATAAGTAGGGGTTAGGTTTGGACGCTGAATATAATGGTGTTTGGAGCAAACATCATTATATTGAAAATGTTCATTGTTTCTTCCATAAGTCTAACAAAAGACTGTTTTTGTATTATTAATGTAATAAACTAACCTAACTGACAAGTGCGTTTAGTGTAAGTGATAGAGAACTGAAACTGAGATAAGGCTGGATTTGCATCTTTAACCACAAACCACATATAATAAAATAAATACCACATGCAAAGATTTCATTTGAAAACATAATTCTTGTCTCAGGAAGAGACCCATCAAAGTTTCCCCAAAACCAAGGTGACCCCTTCAATTTGATTGTTTTGTCTGACTTATAGTACACAATGTAAAAGTATTTAGTTTACCGTCATATAAGACAAAGCAAAGCATGTACACATGCATCTTCTAATTTGAGAAGCTGGAACATGTTTGTCATTGTTGCCTGATAAGACCAAGAGTCAGGCTGGCAGCTCTTTGAGCTAGTTTGTACTACCCTGTCATTTGCAAGTGCCTTCATCAGTAATCAGATTAATTGTAAAAATAAAGGTTATTTAACATCAACACGCTAACATGCTCAGAGCGACAACGCTCATATGCTGAAGTATAATGTTTACCATGTTCACTATCTTACTTTAGCATGTTAGCATGCTTACATTTGCTAATTGCTAATTAGAACTACAGCCTACAGCTGGGGCTGGTGGGAATGTCATTTATTTTGCAGGTAGTCTAAATGTATTTGGTCATAAAACAGAGTACCTGATGATGGTGCCAGATAAATAGTCAGGGCTTCACCAAAGTTATTACAATTCATCCTGAGTG
Organism: Bovichtus variegatus; assembly: GCA_943593645.1. Classification (NCBI taxonomy): domain Eukaryota; kingdom Metazoa; phylum Chordata; class Actinopteri; order Perciformes; family Bovichtidae; genus Bovichtus; species Bovichtus variegatus. The sequence continues at coordinate 12,686,172 of CALSCE010010661.1, forward strand.
GGACCACATTTTAGCATTCCATCCAATGGTAAGTTGTCTAAATATTTCACTACTGTACAAAAGTCCTGCTGTGAGCGCACTGTCTACATTGAAGCGACCTAGATGACCGTATCTGCATTTCTATCAACTCAGAGCTCATGATCTTTATGAGGGATGAAGAGAGCAACATAGATTTGAACTCAAATTGCAACTGTAAAACTAGCAGGGACAACTTGGAAGTTACGCCTTTGTATACACACACATTGCTGTTTCCCTAAGCAAGCCAGATATCAGACACAGTCATCACTCTGTGAAGATTTATTCGTCCTTCTAGATCCCCACCTTCCTCATCACCTCATTCTCTTGCTCCTCCTCCTGGTGCTCTCCTCATTTTTTTCTGTCTCTTGTGTCACCTCCTCCCTTCTGGCCCTGTCTAAAGCACCTGTGTCAGCTCTGTCTCTCTCCCCCCGCTGTCCTCATCACTCAGTCGGAGCGCACGGCTTACCTCTCTCCCTGTCTCCTTCACCGTGTCCTCCTCAAGCTCCCAGTCCGCCCAGAGGGGAAGCCTATTACTACCACAGTGCTCACTAACATTGCAAACAACAGGCACTGTTTGTCTCCGCGTTCACATCTTAACTCTACATGCAGCCCCTACGAGTATCTTTCGATCCAGATGTGTATTCTCACATCTTTATAAAAATATGTTAATCATATTCTGCTTATTTAGAATAACATAAGATCAAGTCTACAAAAAAAAAAAAAGAAAAAAAAGAAAAGCTTAACCAATTTATGATTACACACATACACAGTTTCGGTCAAATCTGGCTGATAACATTAATATACACAGTCCTGCTACACTCTGCCTTATTCACTGAAAAATACACAAGCTAGCACACATATACCCTAGAGACCACACAAACACACACACACGCACACGCACACACACACACACACACACACACACACACACACACACTCAGTCCGTCCCAGCTGCTCTGTTTTTCAGATGAAAGTGTCTCACGGTTCTAGAGGAAAGCAGGAGATGCACCACACACAGCTGTATTAATATTAATCTTCATACTCAGAGTAAATAAACTGCTCCAAGGGTACCTCCGGCATAATTTTCAATAATCTCTTCGCTTCCCAATCCCTTATGTAGCTAAAAATGGCTGTGAGTAAAGTGTAGCCTAGGTGTTATGTGTTTTTGGAGGTCAGGTACGCAGCTCTTGCCCTTCACAGAGTGCAAACTGCAGTGGCAGGATGTAACTCTACACCGGCCACTGTCCTTTTTAGACTGAGACACACATGGTTGGAAACATGGAGGGTACGTGGGACTTAATACAAAACCCACAATGTCAATGTCAAATCACAATATTGAGAGTATAATTGTAAGAATATAGTTTTTACTGTTTAGACGATAACAAGGGATATAATAAGTATAAATAAATAAGTGTTTCAAGGAGTCCTTGCTGGCTGGACTGCAGCAAGGCGAGGCCAGCCCTATAAATGCAAAAGTCTGTCACTGACTGAGTGAAGTTACACCACTGGTCGGTCGAGTGTTGGAGTTTCCCCATTGGCTGTTGACTCTCATACACTGACCATGAGACCCGCACAATTTCCACTTTTTCACCTGGGCAAGAGGTGGTATCAGTAAGAATGCATCATTACAGGTGGGTGCATTACATGCTGTGTCAATCATGGCCAATCAGATTCACTACTTTCCCTCCCTTTAATCACAGAGCCATCCCCGTCATGACCCACTGACAGTTTGGGACTCCTGAGATTTTTCCTCAGAGGAAACTTATTGCTGTCTGGGACTTAGGAAGTAAATTGTTCAATTTGGTTTTGAATCCGAACGATCTCTATCACTTTGTGTTGCTCATCCCAGCCACGCATCTACCTGTAACTATAATTAAAAATGTGGAGCAGCAAATCTGCGATCGTAATTGTGGCTTGACAGTGACATCATCTCTCCAGTTAGAGACTGCAGTTGGAACAGATAGCAGCTGTAAAGAGTCACCAGTGTAAATAAAAGGCCTTTAGTATAGTACTACTAACTGTCATGCCAGACAGAGCTTTATCCTCAATTACTCAAATGCACCTTGTCATGTGATATGCTACTTCAGTAAACTGACATGTTTTTTACTGGGACTGCTTCAGGAAATTGCGGATGAACCTTTACTATCCAGGATTCACATTATAGACAATTTGGCGACAATTTTGCACACTGACCGTACACACACCACCTGTATACTAGGTTTCAACATAGACTTGTCCATGGAGTGCAAGTGCTTTCTATTGTACTTGGTGTACCTTTTTCTTTCTCACGTACATTGTACCCCTTGTCATCCATCTTTGTAGTCCACACATCCCATGGGACTACAATAGCCTTACACAGATGTTTTGCATTAGGGCTAACTAGCGTGGTGTACATAAGTATGTTAAGGTAAACATGTTCTTGCATTCTGTTTGCCTTACATGCCTGGAAAAGGTCAATATCCAAAGGTTTTGCTTCTTTGCACTGACTATATCCTTTCTATTGCCATGTCATGTGAACTGGTGGGAGCTAAAAGCGGAAGGTAATTGGAGATCGGAAGAAATGGCACACAATGGTATTGTAGTCCATTAATAACAGGTAAGCATAAAGAGAGAGACAAATAGCTGCAGTATGGACGAGAATACACCGGGTTCAAATTGAGCACTATGCAAATTTGTCAATTTCATTCTTCATCAGTTTGTTCTAGTTTACTTTTTAAGTGCTCTATACAAGATTAAGATCAATCTACTCTACAATACAAAGAGAAAACATGGTGAGAACAGAATAAGTGGACAAATGCATTTGCTTGAGACTCAAAAGAACAGATGCCAAACACATGAATAACGACCAATGGTCAATGCAGAATGTCTATATAGCTGCGTCCACCACAACAATAGGAATACAAATCAGCTGATATCATCACACAACATTTCAACACATCAAAATATTTTCTATAAGTGCTGCTATTTCCTGTGAAAACTTTTTTTTTCACTCCACACCTGCTCATCTGGGTGTGATGGATGCTTGTGAGCAGTGTCAAGGTAGTTACAATGGATTCAACTGTTTAATGCTAAATCCCTCTATCTGCCTACTACATTTCATCGCTCATTGATTCTACCGTGGGTTCCTCCTCATCTCAAATCCACTTCCAGCCAGCCAACTTATAGAACTGCTCATCACAGCCTTCGGGAGTGTCTATGTGTGATGGTGGCAGAAGGAGAAAAGGGAGTGAGGCGGACGAGGGGACAGAGAGAGGAGCACGGAGAATGTAGCACAAAATACTTTCTCTCACGCAGGTTCCTAAAATACTCAGCTTCTCTTTTCATAGCTCAGAACGCACGCACGCACGCATGCACGCACGCACGCACACACGCACACACAGATATAATGGAGAGGCCCCATGTAGAGTACAACTGTCTTTCTACAGGGTCTAATGTTTATTCATATTCACATATTAAACCAATATAGCAGCTGTTAAAATTGAGATCTAAGCTATTGTAAGAGGTGTTAGAAAGTGACACACACACACACACACACAAAAAAAAAAAAACTTTTCTACAATTGTAATATTGTTTGACATGTAATGTAATGAAAATATTCTGCTCAAACCTGATTATGTGTTAGAGGGTAAATTCCTGGGTGGGTGTTTGTGGTGGTTCTATAGAGCGCTGGACAACAGGACCCATAAGGCTCTGCCACAGGCTTAGAAGCATAAACACACACACACACACACACACACACACACACACACACATAGCAGCACACAGCTCTTTAAAAATGATTCGCCTCTAATCTGGTCCGTACTATGATGGCCATGGTATAAAGCATTGCAGCCTTGTGTGTGTGTGCTCATCCATCGCGGATGATTTATTTATGAAATGTGATTTTTCTTTCTGGAGCTCTCCTGCCTTGTAACTCAAGCTCACACGCTCAATCGCTCAGTCACTCC
>CALSCE010010661.1:12706721-12727927 GCA_943593645.1 Bovichtus variegatus
ACACACACACACACACACACACACATGACAAATGTTTGTTAGGCAAAGGGAAAGAGAAGAGTGGCTGGATTTGGGCAAAAAAGGCTGCCTTGCCGTGCCAACACTCATACATCAGTCTACACCTTGGGAGCAGAGAGAACTGAACACACACAGAGAGAAAAATACATCTCACATAGCCGGCAACACACATGTAGACACTGCTGACTGGAGGGCTATGCAAGAAAGGCGGCGAGAGCAAACAGAAAACTGTGATAATGTATTGTAGTCGAGAGCATGAACACACCAGCTATTGTCATGTGGAGAGCAGCCGCGAGTCAGCCTAATTACCACTGACACGTATAGGATGGTGGGGTCAGCAGCAGCATCGCCAACTGCTACACCATTGCTCTAATGTATTCGTCACACCAAAACTTTAGACATCGGATACGGTATGTTATTTTTTTCCCTACTTCCTCCTCATCATGACAAGATGCACTCTGCAATTTCCAATGATGCATCCGGGGCAGACTATCCTCATTCTTCTTCAGTTGAGCAGACAAAAACTGAGTAGAAATCAATTGCAACTGAGATTTTCTCATTTCTCAGTATTTCACCCACTGTCCGTTGCATCATCTCTCCGCTCTGTGGCTGCTGTGGAAATGACCACTGCCGTGTTTTGTGCATGAGTGTGTGTAGTCTTTTCGAGAGAGATAGGGAAAGGGAGAGAGAGACAACCTATGCATGTGTGCGCCAGTCATAATGGCTGCATAATGTCCCTGAGGTCTTTGACTGTATAACTAATACTTGTATTATTGCTAGAATAAAACATTACGCTGAACCAAGCAGGATTAGAAAACAAGCATGACAGCCTCTTCCCACTCTCTCTCTCTCTCTCTTTCTCTCTCTCTCTCTCTCTCTCTCTCTCTCTCTCTGACACACACACACACACCCAAACATGTAGGCATGTGTGCAAGCAAGCAGCCCAGGGCCATGTACACTAGCAAGCGGCCATGTTTCTTTCACAAGAGGCTGCAGTGAGGCTGTCATCGTCAACATGGTTCTCTCCCTCACTCTTGCACACACTCAGACACACCGTACGGTGACATCATGCAACGCATTTAGACCAGAGGGTCAGAGGGTAACACAGCTTTATGTGCTGAGGCTTCATTGTCGTCACACTCGGTGACTGCAGCAGCCCTTATTCAGCTCTCTTTCTCTCAAATATGCACACTTACACACACATATGGGCTACGAACGTCCAAGATATCCCACTTTACCATCAGCTCCTTTCACTCACATTACCACTGACAGGCAGGTCACCGCATACAGAGGTGAGGCTGTTTCAATCCAGATAATGATAGGTGGGCCCTGCCCTCCTCTCTGACCAGCAGGGCTCTCAACAACTGACCCAGACCTCCACAGTCAGCGCTGACATTCTTTAGTGAATAAAAAAACCTCCATCCACCTCCTATCCTCCTTTCTACTTACTACATTACCTTTCTACGTACTAGACATTTAAATCCCCCTTCCGGCACACTGCCACTCATGAGCTTCTGAAGTGGTGTGTGCCTGTATATCCCCATCATCTTCACAGTCATTCTCACAGTGATATCCCAGGACATGCAGGAGTGTTAAAGAAGTTCCCTAGCAGAAGCATATATACCTAGAGAAATCCCAAGCTTACTAAAGAAATAGCAGCGATGGGATCCTCCTTGTAAATTAAACAGTCCTTTTCAACTTTTTCATGTCTAGCTCTCAAGGTGGGACTTTGGAGTTGTTGCCATGTTTCAACCCAACGACACTATTATTAAGGAATACTGTCATTTAATTTGCTCCAAATCAGTCACCATCAGTACCACCATGTCCGCCGCATTAGCCCTGAGGCAAAGTAAGGTGCTCATCAGGTATTAGCATTTTCTTTAAATCAAATGTATTCCTTTGTTTGTTTTCTTGTTTTCATCATGTGTGCTTTTGATTGTGTTTTTTGTAAAAAGCACTTTGGGTTGCCTCTGGGTATGAAATGTACTATTTAAATAAATTTGCTTTGCCTTGCTGGAACATTACCGGGCCCCAAATATGCGTGGAAAACTGACTAAATGTAAAAAAGTATATTTAACATATAAATACAAAACTGAAATAATGAAGGTATCAAAATCTGATTTTGACACAGGGACCCTTTCAAGGCAGGGCATCCAGATGAGGTGAAGCAGGGTCCACCTTGACGCCCTTTTAAAGCGATTTGATGCATATTCCCAATCTAATCTTCAATGACATTAGCACAAACCAGTGGAGCTTTTCGGGTCATGGAGTTCGGGAGGCTGACAGTTGCCCACTCGGCCTGGTTGGTAATCCAGCAGCATCAGTACCAAAGGTTTCAAGATCAACACTGACCTATCATCTCCTCACATGGGCCTACAGTGTAGACAGTTTAACAGAATATATGTGCCCCCCCCCCCCATCCCCTCATGCCGACTCTCCTCACCTGAGGCAGCGCGGCGTTGATCTGCCGCTGGAGCACATCCCTCTCGTGCAGCGCCCCCTGCAGCTTAGTCTGAGACTGAATGAGGGTCTCCTGAGTCTCCCTGAGGGACTCTAGCAGCTTGTCCCTCTCGTCCAGCATGTTGACCATCAGCTGCTCGAAGTTGGCCTCCTGGTCCGAGCCGTTCGGGACGCTGCCGGTGCCTCTGGGAGGACCGGCCGAGTCTCCCTCGTTGATGGTCGGCATCACCTCGCACATCATCTTCCCAGCACTGTGGTCTGGGAAACGCTATAGGACAGTGTCGCTGTCGGGATTAAGAAGGGGATATACGCGGGTTACAAGCCTGATAAACAGACTTACAATAACTGATAAGAGGGCCTATTAACGCCCCGTAGCAACGGACAGCCAATGCAAACGTAGCTACGCGCCTTACTCCCATTGCATTACATTTATCGTGCACCAAACGTGCATCCTTAAGCTGTACACTGCCTTACCTAATCAGAGTGATTGAAATGATGAGATGATGGTTGACCTTTCATCCATATTAACCGGCGTTTTTTCCACCCCGTGAGCAGATCCGCCCTGCCCGGCGCGCCATGCACTCACATGTAGAAATCCCGGCGTGATATGATTGACAGCTCAGAGATAGACGGGTAGGTGTTGAGGGGTGGTGCCCGCGAGCACGACGGAGATCATAGCATATTGGCAGTGAAATCAATTTTAAAAAAACGGGGAAAAGATCCGAGAGGAAACGTTAAATCTGCGTCCTCAGTCTTGGGGACAGTGAGAGCGAGTCTTATCTGCATCCGCCTTCTCCGCTTCCATCTCTCCACACACCGAACCGACGCTCACTCCTCCTCCTCCTCCCACACACACACACACACGCACAGACACAGGGGAATCTGCAGTTGTCACTACCAGGCTACAGCTCTGGAAATAAGGGACCAACTCCCAGCGTTCAGCCTATATAGCGTTTTGCACCACATGCGCGAACAACACAGAGGACTGGAATAAACTCACTAACGTCAAAGCTCAATCTCTAAACTCTGCACTAGTATCATGCTTCTGCAGTCAGCACAGAATTGAGCCTTGACTGGTAAAATCATGTAATTAACTTTTCACATCAGCACCACTAAGCGCGTGCATGCTCCTGTGACATGAAGGCATCGTGTCATCGTTTTACCAAGACACGGAGGCAGGTTGTGAGTTGAGAGTGAGCAGCGCACCCTGCAGGATCTGAAATGAAGTTTAAGATTATAAATACACTTTTCTTTTTTTTTTTTGGCTTCAATTGTTTGGTGGCCATCTATTCCGCAACACCAAGGCCCTGAAGTATATCCGCCATACACTGTGCCAGTGATCAAGAGCTACGTTTTTGTTGTTGCAGTGTTGTGCTATAGTAATGACAATTAACTGCTCACATTATTGGAGTACAGATATGTTGCTCTGTTTTGACCCCCAGTGAGCTGTCTTTACGTACCTTAATATAAAAATGCATATACTGTCCTAAATTGTCCTCCAAGGCTATTTGTGTTTCAGCATGTATACATAAGTTTGGCTGAAAGGAGCAAATCCACTTCTAAAACCTAGCATGGTAAAAAAAAAAAAGAAAAGACAATTAAAAAAAAAAAAAAAAAAGAGTCCAGGGGAGCTTTTTTATGACAGAACTTTTTTATATTTTTTATCAGGCATAATTGACAGTGTTTATTTGCCAGTTCAACATAAATTAGTCTCAAAAGTGTGAACACTATAAATGTTTAACGAACAACGACTTAAATGTTCCTCGATTTAACATGATGAATATAATCTTTTAATTTATTCACAAGCATGCTGTTGTGGCAGTACGGAATAGGCAACAGGAAAAATCCAAAAAGGAGCAAAAACTGTATTTTCCATCTCTAAATTATAACATTGATGGTTGTTGAGAGCAGTTCCGTAAATTGAAGTTCAGTCATTCTTGCTGTCAAAAGAATAATTATTGCGGTGTAAAGAACAAGTCACTGTGCTTCTCTTGAATTATTCAGGCTCATTAAAGATAGGCATGATTTTGTCATAAAGCCCCATAGTGCCAATGTATCTCCACATTTCTTCTTAGCTCATGGTTCCTGTTTTGAAAGATACATAAACAGTGTTAAAAAAAGAAAGATCAACAGTAAAATTGTGACAGAATTTAAATCTGCAAATAGAAAATGAATAATATCTTACATGAGTTATGATTTACTTACCTAAGGAAAATTAAATTAAACTAGAATGTTTGGGATACAATGTTTGTATTATGTTGTCTTTTTTCACCATCTGCGTCTTATTTCCATATTATAAAATCACAAATTTGATTTTAAAAGCCTTCAATGAATTATATTTGAAACATGGATGGTTATTTGTCGTCACCTAGTGGCTGGATCTGACTTTCACATGACGTATTCTGTACTTTAATCAGTCGTGGGAGAAGTAAAAGTAGCAATACCACAGTGTAGAAATACTACAGTCATGCATTCAACACTTTATTTAAGTACATACAAAATATTAGCATCAGAATATACTTAAAGCACGAAAAGTAAAAATATTCATCATGCAGAATCGTCTATTTCAGAATAATATATATTATATTATTTAAATATAATGATTGATGCATTATTATTCACATTATTTCAATGTTGCAGCTGAAAAAGATTGGGATTGTTTAAAACATATATACTATATTCAGGTATAATGCTGGGTAGCTTGTGAATTACACCACAGGATTAATACAATTTTATCTTTATCCATATAAAAATACATAATAATTTAATCAGAATTCATCTGAATCTGGAAACTAACTAGTAGCCAAACTAAATGTAGCAAAAATAATGTAGTAGAATAAAAAATACAATATTTGCCTCTGAATAGTAGTGGAGTAGATGTAAAGTACAAGTACAAGAAGGGTTATGTTTGGCAGTTAGGTAAAAGCATAGGAATGTTTATGTGTGGAGATTAGAGAGGGTTTTTTGTGTGGGGAGTTTATTGCAGTTTTAGGGCAAATTGCTGAAGGGCAGTTAGCAAGTGAGATTTGCTTTTAATGGCTGACCTACTTGGTGCAGTTGAAGGTTGGGTGAGTAACAATGAGAATAGATCTTGGTATTGATACAAGAGATGTTGATAAGTGAAACAACTGCGTTATCTGGAGAAAACCACAATACATTGATTTGCTTCAAGGTGAAATCAATATTCTGTGTTACCAGAAGGACTGCGACAATGAATAGGCTAGTGTTCATAAGATATTACACAGTGATGGAGCTACATACCTGAAATGCAGACAGTTAAGGGCTTGATGAAAGCTCTGGCTACAAATAAGAAGTACCTGATTTCTCCTGACAATTCCTCTGATCCCTCTCTAAAGTTGGAGAAGAAAAGACAATTAATGTGCCGACTACTTAATTGTCATGGAGTTATTTCTCATGTCCGGAGGTTGAAGTATCACCTTTTCTTTTTTGTTCTTCTTTGAACTGCAGCGGAGATTTCTCAGAAGGCTAATTTAGCTTTAGTTTCATTGGAATTTGCTCTAGGAGATGTGGCTCTCTGCAGTTGAGTTTTAAAGGCCTTGACAAGAATGTGACAATGTTGTCAACAGTCATTCTGCGATGCCGTTGCCTGCAGCACATTCACAAAAGACTTACATAGGTCACTGAACACAGCACTGTGGACCTTTTTAGCATTGTGTCTCTTGGGTCTGAAAACAGTGTAAGTGATTTTGGCCATTGTCTTGCTTCTCTGACTGATGGTGGTGTAAGTCTACCTGGCTCAGTGATGTCTGGGCAGCTGTAATGGTGAGCATATGAAAACTTGTGAGAGGCAGAGGGACTTCTGTACTTTAAGTACTTTAAGTCTGACATTGCTGTTGAGTGAGAAGTGGATGGGCAAATGAAACAAGTGACACAGGAACCATCTGATGGGACTTCACTGAAGCCAGAATCTGCAGGAATACCCCAAGAAACTGCTTTCTCTGTGTGAACTGTACTCTCACCTCAAACAGGCAGCATTTGAGACACATTTCCAGAGATTGCTTTTAGATTTGGCATAAACAACAATATCAAATGCTCTAATATATATATAATAATAATAATATATAATATAATAATTTATTTTAATCAAAGTCGCAATTGGCTGATAAAATAATGGCAAAGACCAACTTTACTTCACTTTAGGTCACGAGAGATCTTTGAAACGTCCACAATGACTAGCAGATGGCAGAAAAGCACCAGAGAGAATTAACGTCAACGATACTCTCGCGATACTTGTAACGTCACGTCATTCCATGATGGCTGAAGATCCTGGCGGAACATTTTTCAATTTCTCTCTCATTTTTCTTTCTTTCTCTCTACCCCAACTTGCCATAGAGACATGGCAGGACCCACAGGCCCGTTAAGCGTCCACAGATCATTGGTGTCGACATGCCCAAGAAAGGGAACCGAAAACGGCTGAAATTTAAGGCAGGGGACGTTTGTTCGGAATCAGGTAGGTTACTTTTACATTAGCCAGCAAGCTAACGTTAGCCCGCACACTGTTGGCGCTCCACAGACCGCTGGGATTGAAATGGTTTCCCTCTTCAGTTTGCAAAGTCGAAATGGAATTATTTGACTCACTGTTATACTACATTATAGTTAAAAGTGAGGGACTTGCTACGGTCATTTTTAGTGCTTGTTTCCTGGTAACGTTATCAGCAAAAGCCACAAGGCAGATAACGTCTCATATAACTCTTATGACAGAAGGACTGGTTGTACGTTATATAACTTACTGCCAGCAGTGGTCATAGCTGGTTTATGCTCATATATTTTAAATAAATATTACTTGTAGCAGTATAATTATTTGAAAATATGTCTGTTTTTCCCAGTGACCGTTTCTGATTATGCTGATGCCGACCCAGCCGTTGTGAAGTCAGGGAGGCTGAAAAAGGCTGTTGCAAATGCAGTTGAAAAAGAAGGTATGATGATGTGCATCAGACATTTCTGTATATTAATGATGTGATATTACAGTGTTACATGTACATGTCTTGACAGATGATTCAAGTGTTTAACTCAACAATGTGTTTCAGTGAAATTACTCTGCGGCCTGGAAGCATCTCAGGGTGCTGTAGAGGAGGTCCTCACAGCCGACGCTTTGGACAGCAGTGATGACCTAGACCCTGAAGAAGATGGAGAAAATGAAGCTAAAGTGTCCCGCAAGAAGAAAAACAAGAGGAGAAAGGGTATTAGTTGTTTAAAGTATGCACATAGAGAAATGAGTTGAAAATGGACTTAACTTAACATTTCGTGCAAACATACCAGCGTGTTTACTGTAATGTTTGCATGTTGTCTTCACAGAAAGCAGCGAGAGCGGTGATGGGGGGGAGTATCCAGTGGATATTTGGTTAATGCTCGCCTCCTACATTCGGCCTGAGGATGTGTGCAGATTTGCTCTAATCTGTAGGAATGCCTGGACAGTCACTTGCACTGCAGCTTTTTGGACCAGGCTCTACAGAAGGTGAACAGCCAATTTTTTTATTTATTTTTTTATTGTGAAGTTGACCTGAAAAAACTTGAAAGTGGTCTCTGCTCTTCAAGGCCTGCTTTAAAACTCCGAATTGAATTGGGATTTTGGTTGATTTGTGTATTCTGTCTAAGACTAATTTGCTGACTCACTCCTCAAGAACCAGAGGTAGTGAAAGTGCTGCTTGCAATAAAACCTGTCTTCTATGCTTTCACTTCAGTCATTTTTTAAAAACATTGTAAAAAAGAATACATTTTCAGAATGGAAAAACATGTTACGTTCATGATTTATTGTTAAATTGAGGACGATATCTATTTTTAGCAGGGTGTATGACATTAATGACGAGATAAAAAGTCTTGAATGTGGTCCAATAAATTAGCAAAGTAAGGGAGTAAACTGACACTATGTTTAATCAAGCTGTTTCTCCACCCCTTTCACTTTCCATCTCTCACAGGCACTACAAGATTGATACTGACCTGCCGTTCCGTCTCCAGCCTGACTGTATTGACAGGATGTGCGCTTTACGAGCCCGTGTGATTCGCTCCCTTTTCCATTTGTATGAGCCGTTCAGCTTGCGTGTCTCGAAGATTCCTGCCCTTCCAGAATCCACGCCCACAACTTTGTTCAACTCAAAGGTAAATGAGCTTATGTGAAGTCAGTCAGCTATCTATACCGATGTGGAGCTGAAGTTTTGGTTTTTAATTTGTTTATGATCTGTTCGTACTACCAGCAATTTAGCTTGAAATCAAGAGATCTGCCTTTTTCATGCAAATGAGTTCATGGCTAAATAGGAAAACTCAGGGCTAACCGAGCCTGCCGATAACCAATTTTGTGTTATTCAGGCAATCCACGACCACCGACGTTAAGCTTAGTGGAGGCAGGTAGCTCAAAGTGGGTCAGACTAAATTAAGCGCTCTGCATGTTAGAGGCTCCTTGTGTAGTGTTTGCTTGGGATGAAAACTATTACCTCAACGTTACACGTTTTGACACATCTGGGTTATGTATATGTTTTCATTAAGTCTCTAATTTTTAGCATTTTTATTTTCAATACAATTTTAAAAATAAAAATAAAATAAAATAAAAACGTCTGTCTGTAAAAACTTTAACTCTGCTCTAACTGGAAATGTTGCTTTTATGTGTTTAATATTCCCTGTTGCAGTGTTTACTCTTCTGGGTCAGAAAGGTGTTGGGGACTCGTCCTGAGGCATTGTGGGAGTTCAACTTCAAGTTTCTAAAGCAGGTAAAAAAGGTTGCTTAAAACAAACACCAATTTACTCCCAACATGATAACCTGATAGCCTGTCGTTGCTGCTGTCATGTTAATTTTTGTGGTCATCCAGCAGGGACACAGTAAGAATGGCTGTGCCAGGTCATTGTGCTTGCCCAGACAATACGAAGATGTCCACACAAACCCAGACTCTGACTGCTCCATACTTCAGGTCACCACCCTCAACTTCATCTTCACCCCTGTGGTCATGGGCATGTCGCTGACTCTGGTTAGTAACGCTTCGGATATTGGCAACTACTTCATATGGTAGAGAGCACGGACTGTTGTTTTGAACTATTTGCATGTGTTACCCTGTAGCTGACCTGTATTGTTAGTAATAGCTCATCATAATGGATTTTTTAATGACACCCCAGCACATTGTTTTTATATCAGTTACACTCTATAAGGGTTTGTAGATGTTTATCACAGTCACATAAAAGCTCACAATACATTAAAAAAGAGACTGACGGTCTTAAGTGAATCACAACCAAAAACACCCAGAATCTCTATCAACTGGCAACATGTTTGACATGATTTGCTAACTATTGTATTTTTATTATGTTTTGCCGATAGGCTCCTTTTTTAGCTTATATCATCTTCTGCACCAAAGATTAGAATACAATTTTTGTTCATGAACTGGTAAACCAAGTAACTCCTCTCCTAATCTGAACTGGTCTGTTTCTCTTTCTCATAGTTCACAATCAACGTTAGCACAGACATGCGCCACCAGCGCGTTCGTCTGCTGTTCCAGGACTCACCGCTCCAGCGGGGGAAGAAGAGGGGGGATCAGGGCGGCACCCTGGTGGTGTTGGATCCCGTACACAGTGTAAAGCTCATGGACTGGTGGCACCCACAGTACCCCTCCTCACCCTACATATAAGTGTCCTGCCCTCTTGGCAGAAGGTCACAGCAAGAAGAACACTGCTGTTATCGCATCCCACTCGCCAGAAAAATTATATTGAATGACTCTACTGAACCCTGGGTTATGTTCATTCACATTTCGATTCGGCATTTCGATCGAAATTCACATTTCTATCGTCATTGTTAGATGTTAAAGCAAGTCAACATTGACTGGCCAGGGACGGGATGTAAACTGCACTTTCCAGTGTCAAAATCAAACATTGTTGCATGCCCATCCACCACTGCAACCCCTGCACCTAGCTTGTAGTGTTATTTAAACATCATAGTTCTTCCTAGATGTAAATCATGTATTACAGAAATGTCCAGTATGAACATTGTTCCTAGGGAGATTGGGATTGTTATTTTGCTAAACAAATGTCCACATAGGGTCCTGGGCCGTCCCTCGACTCTTTCAACACTCGTCAGCTCCAGCAGTTCCTAAGTCTTTCTGAAAACATGAAGTAGGGCTGGGTAATGTGTAAAAGAAACCAGAAGATCATCATCGGAAATAAATAATTGTTTATGATATCTGTTTATAAAAGAAAAACTACATCAAGTAGTTTCTCACTTTGTACAGTTGGGAAGAATCTTAACTTCAAATTGTTTTGTATTGTTATCTCAGACGAAAGTGCATAATGTTTCTCAATATAGAAAATACTGTGATATGATCACCGTTATAGTTGATAAATGATAAATATTGATCTATCGCTCAGTCCTACAGACATGCAAGAGGGGAACGTGTACATTAGAGCTACCAGTTGCATAAAAGAATTCACAAGTCTGCCATTATTTTACATTAGACAACATGCCGCACGTTGAACCTACATGTGTAACACAAGTTTTTAAAACTCATAATTTAACAGGGTGGAACATTTGTTCTGTCCTCCCTTGGTTTGTTTTTATGCTTACTTGAAAAGTTGCAAAAAAATATCTTGATTTTTGCCTTTTGACAAATTGGGCCATGTTCCATCAAGAGAGATGTATTATTGTTTTTAAATCCTGTTTTTTCTTGATATATTTAATTTAAGGCTGCCCCATTTAGTATTATTTGAATATTAATGACACTGCTCTTGACTGAAGGGGCCAAAGAGATGATTTACCTCAGATGTCGCCATCCACTCATTTGCTGATTCAGGCAATGTTTCTTTTCTTTCTAGTGTTTCTGGCCTGAAACATCTTGATTGTCTCCTTGCTGACTATATGAGCCATGTACCCTACTGCCTCCTGTGGAATATCATTCTCAACTTTGAAGGGCTCAAAGTGTTTTAAGTGGTCTGTCTTGAGTGTTGAATGTGAGTTGAATCATACCGATCACTTGCTCGATTATGATGGAGAGAGCTACCATTGACAATGATTTATCCCTCCGTCAGACACAGTCAACACTATTTAACCTGGATTGATTTGCACCTATACACGTCTTGGTAATTAAAAAAAAAAAAAAAAAAAGGTTAAATTAACCACAAACAGTTTACACTTCTAGACATAAAGAGTAGAAGGAAGCTGGGTGTTCTGGTTAGCAGCAGTTGATTGTTTTAGCGATTGGTCTAGTTTTATCAGATGGAAGTTACATTGATAAATACAACTACTGCACTGAAATAAAGACTGAAACTGCCCATTCAAAATTCTTCCAGTCTTGTGTCATGAAATGTTGATCTACAATATATAATTTTTGGATTTTGCTTCCCTCTTGTTGTCTTAATGGGTACTACCGGTGTGCTCCAACAGTCACTGGATAAAACGAGGCCCTCCTTCACATTTCTTCATATGTATGAATGATTTTTATGTCGTCTGTGTACTTGTACCAGTGAATATGGCATATTATCTTCAGCCCAGTATAACAAACAACACAGAACTGGATGTCCAACATCCTGAAATACAGCAGTCGACATTAAGGTGGTCTTTAGAACTACAGAATTGTACTCATGCCTGCTGTGAAATGTCAATATGCCTACATTATAAACCGACATAAACATGAATCAACAGTATGTGGGTCCTATGATTAAAAGTCTTTCACTTAATATGCTGAACTAATGAGATAATACATACAATCACAAACTATAGCCTCACAAATGCAAAGCCACTTCTCTAAGACAGTTTCCACTAAAATGTTTTAGTGGAAAGATTTACATTTTTATTTTTATTTGATCGTATCGCACATGGTTTCAACCCAACCCCTGCATTCTTACACTGACACATTACACTGGAATGTAATTGGGACTAAACTTAATGCGTCATAAATATGAAATAATATAGAAGTAGACTGAGAGAGGCGTCTCAATTGCAGGCGGTAAAAAACGATAAAGCTGTCTTCCTTCGTGTTGGTCTTGGAGGTCTTTAGCTAAAGTTAGAGGACCTCGTAAAACTCTCTATGCAGTCAACAGGCACCACGTCATCGCCTCAAAATACCATTCTGTCGAAGATATGAGAAAAACTACATTTCCCAGAAAGCCGTCTGCGCTTTGCCATTGGCGGTGGCACAGGTGACCGCAGACGCTCCGAGTTGTGACAACATCTCGACGGACGAAACGAAAACAAATTAGCCTCCGAAGTGCCAGTGGTGGCACACGCTGTAGCAGTCTGTGGAAATACAGAGAAACCTGAAACTCTTAGGAGTTTTTTTTCTTTGTAAACGCGACTTTTTCTCCTGACAGTGCCTGGCAGGTTTGGCGTTATCAGAGCGCACGAGAGAAGTGGGCACGCACTTTTGCTCAACCTGACTTCTTTACTTCGTTCTGTCTGACCTTCAGAGCGGGTAAGTGATATTTTACCACCGCCACTGGAATTTAGATTCTGCTACAACACCACTACCTCTGGAAACCCTGCGAGCTTTTATATAAAGTGCGTATTTCCAGATTTCTGTCTGGCGATTTATTTAGTTTAAAATGAAAAGTAGCCACTTTATCTTTAGTCCTTAGGGAATTAAAGCCAACACTGTCTCTGCACTTGTCAAATAAATGTTGATAACTCATTGCAAACATAGTTGAATAACAATTTCTGCATTGTAGACCCGACATGTAACGTTAGCTACATGCTTACAGCCATTGTCCTTAAACTTAACATTTAGACTGCCAGCATCACACATCGCAGTGCATCATTTGTTAAGACTTGTTCGTCTCCAGCTAATGACAATGCTATTATGAAGCCGAATAGAATAATTGTTGACAGATTTAGACATCCACAAGCACATAATTAAACAATAAAGAACACAATAGACATCCAAAACATTTCCACATGCTATCTGTTTAGAAGCCTCTTATAAGTTTATTTTCTCAGATCGTTCGCAGTACACGAATTACGAAAGTAATTAAAAAAAAAAAAAAAAAAAAAAAAAAAGAATTTAAAAGTATGAAATAAAATAGCACTGAAATTCTGCTGTATGCATTTTTGATGAGGACACTGGTACCACTTTGGGACCCACTGAGTTAGACCATAATGCACCACTTTCCCCTTTTTAATGTCATCAGTGGAGAGCTCTTGCCATTTATAAGCAGTAACCTACCAGTATCAGTAACAACACCTCAGCCCCGGGGTATGCTGCTATGTATAAGCTGTTCCCGTAAACTGTACAGACTATACTCTGCTGCGTATTCAAGTACTTTGCTTGAAAGTCCTGCATGGTGCACACATACAAATATTGTAGGCACCACTGACTATTTATGCCCCCTTTGTCCCCTCTGCAGACTGGGCTTTATTTACATACTGTGAGTTTATTATTAGTGTGTGTGTCTGTCAAGTGAAGGGTAAAATTTGTGATGCCTGATGCTTTCCAGTAAAGCAATGTCAAAGTTGAATTCCAAAAACAACATTTGACATATACCTGTGCATATACCTGTGCTTTAGCAGTGATTTTAGAAGGCAGAACTATTCCTTGTCTTACTGTAGAATATGGTTAAACAATTTCACCGAAAGCTGCTGCTTAAAAGCGAGGTATCTGTATAGTCGTCCACCTCGAAATCATTAGGTTTAGTCCTGATCACTTTTGCCATTCAAACTGATTTACCACAATGAATATAGATTTGAAGATTTACTCCAGTTAAGGGCTAACTTTAACCCCTCCACAGCTAGCCTGCCTGAAGTATGTAGGTCGACCTGCATGTCTCCTTAGAGTATGTGTGCCACCTTGCATCGCACCAACCCAGTGTTTGACGTTACACCCTGACCCCTAGCCTCTGTGATGATCCATACTATTCTCCAGAGAACACAATCAGGGTGAGAGTCAGAGGAGAAAGGTCCCAATTGGTCTGATTATAGTTTCTAACTGTCGAGGTTCTTCTTAGGCTTCTTCTGCTTTTGTTCTTAGTGCATTTAATAGAAATCTCCCTTTTTAGATGTCACTTGGTGCTAATCCAGTGACCATGTTGTGTTATGAAGCGCTATGATGACAGCTCATAAAGTGAGTTACCCGAAATAGAAAATCTCGAACTCAGCGATCCCATTAAACTATGTATATGATTATTTATTAACCATAAATAGAGCATGACTCAAACAATCAGCAATTAATACTACTTTTAATGAATGTGGGTACGTAGAAATATGCTTGTAAGATAAGGTGTTCCTTTTAATTCTGTCTTCAGTCGACTTCAGTAAAAATTTGTTTTGCAGGGAAGTTGCACGGGATCACTCCGGTCAGTCAACCACTCTGACAATTTTAGATTTCTTGGTGGCACGTGTATTTCTCTTTCTGTGTTTCAATACAAGACAGACATGTGATACTGAAGGACACGAGAACTTCCACCTCTTTGTTGTTCACTGTCTCTGAGACACACAGATGGGCATTCACATACATGGGGGCAGGTTCAGCCGCAGGTCTGAGGAGGAAATAATGTGTTGTTTGATGCATGTGAGTAGTTCGTTTGGATCGAGCACACACAGTATATGTGCATTAACTCACACAGACACTGAGTGAATGTGTTGTTGATGTGTGTTAAGGCCGTACTACGGGAGGGAGTTTTTTTTTTTTTACACATAACATTGTTGCACCCAAGTTAGTTAAACAGCAGTTACGTCATCACAGGGTTAAACCTGAATTACTGTTCTTCTGGGAAGACACAATACCTTCCTAGCACTATCTGTGAATTCATGAATTAATGAAAACATTTCTGTTGTGTAAAAATAAAGATAGATCTACTCTATTGTGCAGCAACACTGGCACAAGTTTAGCTGGAACTTTTACACTAATGTAGTGCTGCCACATATCAATAAACTAATTAAATTGTCTTGGTATTTTATCATGTGCCTCTGGGCGTATTTATATAATGTTTCTAAGAATGCCTCTGAACTAAAATCCTGTCCAAGAGATGACTTATCATCTTATCATGATATAAGCTGCATGCTACATAACCCAGTATCAGTAAATCTTTATTAGACAAAAGTTGAACGTAATACCCAGTTGTGTTAGATGAAAATATACTGTATAATGAAAGGTGTCTGTGTAGCTGTTAAGACTTTACCTGCGCTCACTCCATCCCTCATTGCCAACACAAGTCTGTGTACAGAGTAGAAACACTGTTAAGAATGGGACAGATGCACACAGAGGAGCCAGTGGGGTTATTGAGAGCACACAGTATGAAGGGTCAGGGGTTAGTAAACACACTGAGCTGTGAGGTCATTGTCAGCAAGGTCAGAGGTGAGCGGCCACTATGTAGAGCAGCGGTGATGCCTGGCAGACTGATCACACTCTCTCCAATACCTGCTCCGATTGCCTGCAAAGAAAAACAGAGTGGAGTTTCAAGCTCTACAAGCTCACCGCAGAGCTGACCATGAAGACGAGTTAGATATCCTCATTACCAAACGACTGGCTGTATTCGAGTATTTCTCTTCCCTTGTCTTTGTAAGTGTATGTCTTCAGTATTGTGCGTGTGAATCTGATCACATTGTCATAAAAGTGCACAAATTAGCACAAGCTTTACATCCTGTGTGTATGGAAAAGTGTGTGTAGGTAGGTCATGTTTTCAGCCTCGTTTGACTCATGTCCGCTAGTAAGTGTTGGAGGTAGGGTTAATTTTCTTCAAGTAAACAAAGGCAGCGGTACACACACAGGCACACAGGCACACTGAGTAGGCTCAATGGATGTACTCTAGTGTGAAAGAGCATCAGGTGTGTGTGTGTACACAAGTTTCATCCATTTGCCATATGGACCGATCTCCCGTGACCCGGACCATGTTTTTGCCGCTTCGTGACTAGGCCAGGAAAAGGAAAATGAGGAAGTGTCTTCATGGTGTTCTGGATTTCCCTTAAGAATAAGAAGACACAAACAAAAACACAAAACAAATGACTGAAAAGTTCAAGCTCGGACTTTTTAAACCACATAAATGACAATTAATATGTGCTGTGTGACTACATGACCCATGATCTATCGGAGGTGAGCGTGGGTGGGGCATTTTAGGGCATGTGCCGAGTATGTGACTCCACTTCCTCATCTTATCTCCATTCTGCTGTTTCATATCCTCTTTTGACTGACAGACAGTAGTGATGGTCTGACGCAGTCTCACTTTTCTCTGTAAGAATGGCCTCTGATAGATCAGCTGCATCTGTGAACACATACTGCAGCTGGCCTGTTGTGTACGTTTGGACACTTTGCTTGTTAGTATGAGCTGCAGGGGTGTAGTTTGTAGTGTGCAGTTGTAGCTTTGTGAAATTCTCTCAGAGGCCCACAACGATTTCAAAGACTTGTATTTCTATCTCCTTATAAAGATGTTCATCAGTCATCTGCTATGTTGTTTTTAAGACATATGAAGACTTACTGTTGCCACACTACCACACTAAACGTTAAAGCTATGACAATATTGTAAAAAATGTTCACTTCACAAAGAAATCTCAGCGTAATTGTCTTAAAAGCTTTTCCTTAAAACAAGCAAAATATATGAATAATATGAGCCAATCTCACTTGTTTCTCTTGCAGTTTCACTTCTTTCAACAAAGTGTTTCTGTTGATGTGTATTGTAAAATATCTTAAAATGATTTGTGATTTGCTTCAAGAAAATTTCAAGGCTCAATACAGCATGGAAGATAATTTTGTCTGCAGTTGTTGTATATCCCCCTACACAAAATCTTTATTTTTAAACTGTCGACATTGCTGTTGAAAGTCTGTTGCGACTGAACACTCTCTCTCATATGAACTCTGTGCTCCCTTAATAATCCTAGTATTATTTCTAGCGGTTTTAGACTTATTGCAATAAAAACAGAAAGGCTGTTTCAACAACATTTTTGATCAATTTCAGTCTGGTTTTGTATGAAGATATTAAAAAAAACCCACTGATGTCTCATAACATGATGATGTGAATATACTCTCACGTGTCTTTGATTGATAAAACTATGACTTACTGATTGTCTTACTCACATTGTTGGTATTAATGCCAGAGCCCTTGGACTGGTTTTCATTTGATAACAAGATTCTTAATTACTTGTATTCATATGTCTCTGAAGTTTCCTCGATGTTACAGTATGTAGTTTAACCTGAAGCTGCTGGCTGTTTGTTTGCTAAAGGTAACTGAGGATCAGACCTGTGCTGTGGCCCTTTTAACATAAAGTGTGCCTCCACTATTTACACTCTTGAATCCAGCCTCTAAATCCACCTCTATCTTTTGGACTGAATTTAGAAAATGCATCCTTTTGTGCTTATACTAAGCTGCCTCTTTGCAAGATGTTTTCAACCTTTTACAATATACACAAAGCATGTAGATCATTCTTGTTTTTAAGAATCCATCTTTCTCTGTTTGCTGTATTACAGCACAAAGATGTTTCAATTTGAATGTTTCTGTGTTAAGATGACTGAACTAGTCTTAAATAGGACGTCTTTGAGGGTCTCACTGCAGCAACCAAGGAACTAGTCTGTAGCGTTTATGATCCAGAATCAAAGCCCAATTTTTTGTAGGTATTTTGTATTCCATGTTCTTTTAACAGAATTGCATACATATACAGTGTTTATGTATTAAAAGAGGAAGAAGAAGAACCTTTTGCACTTTCAAAATTAGTATCAATATGTGCTGTTGTAACACATACTTTTTGAGTTAAGTGGAATGACTACTTTGGTGACTTGCTCAGATGAGTATTTTTTTCCCAGATTTGACTATTAGACTGGTCTTGATCAATCTTAAACATCATTATATTAGGAGATCGTCTTAGTGGAGATTATCTCCTGATATCACTGCACAACTGAGGAACTGAATGGACGCTCCTTCTTCAATCGATAGCAGGCGCACTTCTCATTTTAGAAGGGCTCTTATCTGCAGGGATTAGTGACTCTGAAAAGCACAGCAATTTTAGTAGCAGCACAGTACTCTGCCGGAGTTTATTGACATTTTTTATTGGGCAATCTCTTCCTCCTCTCTGTTAGTGTTAGCCGTAGTCCGTGGAAGAATAATCTGCAGAGAGAATTCAGCGATCTACTGTATAAGGTTGTGTGCGTGCATTTGTGTATAGACACACAGCATTCCTTTGTCTGCACTGCTTAATCAAAAACTGTCCCCATATTTGGTCAGAGGACAAGAAATGGATGCTGACCTGACACACACACACACACACACACACACACACACACAGCACAGAGGAAGTTCTCTTGTAAACTTATCTTATTGATTATCGTCCTCTTGACCCCTCCTTGAACTCGTTGCGTGTTTTCAATTGTTTCTTACCTTTTCTCTCTCTCTCTCTCTCTCTCTCTCTCTCTCTCTCTCTCTCTCTCTCTCTCTCTCTCTCTCTCTCTCGCTCTCTCTCTCTCTCCCTGCCGTTTTTTCTCTCTGTTCCTTTCCAAAAGTCTAAAGGGCTCAAAGGCAGCCACATTCTTCATACTAATGGTAATTACTTTCCAACTGGTCTACCCGTTGAGGATGAAAACAGGAGAAAGAGAGGGAGTCAAAGAGGGAAAATGAGAATCTTGTGTAAAGAGCAGGTTTTAATGTGTGACGGCTGAAGTGAAATTTATTTTGTGTGTGTGTGTGTACCTTATCTCACAACTCATCTCCAAAATGCCTTCCATTCCATCTCACCCTACATGGTGACTCTATCTCATGCAAAAAGAAATGCTGTGCAGCTGGTTGGCTGGTTATTGCACTACTCTCTCTCTATCACACACAAACACACTCATAGAGCCTTACTTTTGTTTACTCAGTATTAATGAAATTAAATTAATGTTCTCCAAATACAAAAAGGGTGCTCTAAAAATAAACATCTAGTGGCTCAGTGCGTTGTGATTGGGACTTCCAGCCATAGCAGCCCATATAACATCAACTCTTGATGCATGTGTATTTTTCTGTTTTTAAATCAACCAAATTATGGAGGTACAACACAAAGATCCATGGCTTTAAAATAGTAATATTCCTTTTAATTTGCTTACCATAATCAGGGATATCAGGTGATATGTGTCATTAAACCATAAAAGCAGGCTTAATACTTAATATGCACACAACTTGAGGTCCCCTCAGGTCATATGATGTAGCACTTATAGTATGAGGAAGTGTTTTTTTGTCATAGCCATTTCATTACCAACGACTTCTAATTCTAATTAAAAACATGAAAATATTAAAAGCTGATGTAGAAGATAATGATGTGCAATACGTCTATAATATTTTCATTTGATGTGAAGCCATAAAAGTGCATCTTTGTTTGATTATTTCACCCATCTCCAGCAGCATCAATTAGCTTGAGTTGCAGAGTATTTATGTGATACAGATAAATGTCATACACACAAAACGTTAGGAAAACATTTACGCTATAACGCGTCTAGCATATTGACAGCGCTGTTTGTCCCACTTACCAGAGCGATAGCCCTGGGTTAGCATAGCTGAACCTCATATCATCACAGTCGTCCGACACTGTCAATAGAGCTACAACGATGGTCTGTGTTTGTTTGCAACCTCTTTGCAACCATGGTGACCGAGGGAGGAAATGAAGGGAAACTTGTCCGACTGACAAGTAGAAGAGGGTCTTGGGTGGTGTGTTTGTGCATGTGCGTGTTTGGGTCCAGCCTCCTCCGTAGGCCATTGTCAAAAGAGTACAAGGCTGTCTTGGTCAATGGTTTCCCATCCTACACATACGCCTGATGATTGGTCTGACTTGACAGCAACGCAGCTTTCCCAACCAATAAGCTGAGGGCCTGGGGGGGTCCTGCCCCTGGACCAAAATAACCCAGTAAATACACTGCGGGCACTATGAGAACTGGAGCTGGCCCGCTTTTGAATGCTTTGTGTACAAACAAGGGATGCTTGTCAGCCGGGTGCTGCTGAACCATGCTGGCCAGTGTTCTCCTCTGTTGTGATAGGCACAACAAGCTGAGTGGCACTTTGATACCAGTGTTTGTGTTTCTGCATTCACAGATACAGGATGGTGTAGGAGAGTATAGATGGAGGGGCACTAATAGTTGGGTTACATATAGTGATGACAGAGTTTTATTAACGCACAGGGGATCCTTCCAACGATGTGAGGTCTAACGAGGTGCAATGTCTTCAGTGATAGGTACAGTTTTTGGGCTCATCAGGAGAAGTCAGAGTCCTGTCGCTTCCTGAAGAGGTATGACAGACAAGAAGCAAACATTGTTGATTGCTTAATAAAAAAACGTTTTTTAAATTTAATTTGTCCTCTGAAACTTTTATCCTGTTGGCCACAGAAAACAAACTTTGGACCTCACATGTTCCCCACATGTTCTGAAGTTAAAATATTCTGCTACTATGCATTATCTTACCACTAGGAGGCCCCTGTAATGGTTCTGTCAGCAAGTAGTGAGTAGTCCTCATTCTACCTTCTGTTGTTTCTTTAATTTGTTGTCTGTGTGTCTGTGGCTGGAGGAATGTGCTTGTGCGTATCTATTTGATTGAGAAGGTTGAGACACCAATCTGTGTTTGTATGCGTTTTTGCATGTGCTGACAAGAAATGAATGCACAAGCATGGAGGAGGACAGAGGGAGAAGTGATTCATGACATGACCATTGTTTCTTGTAAATCTTACAGCACAGGGGAAGGTTTACTTTAATCAACTCACTACTTCCATTTACTGAGAAGTAAACATACATTCCTGTAGCTCCACTTTACATGCAAATTACAATGTGTGTGTGTGTGTGTGTGTGTGTGTGTGTGTGTGTGTGTGT
>CALSCE010010661.1:12728027-12757697 GCA_943593645.1 Bovichtus variegatus
TGTGTGTGTGTGTGTGTGTGTGTGTGTGTGTGTGTGTGTACTGATGACCTTGGATTCATAACATTTTATCTAGTGAGTTATTTACATAAATGTAAGGATATTCTATATTATTTTAATAGTGCATGTTACAAAAATGTGTGCTGCACTGCAATTTTTTGTGTGATTCACTGTGCAATGTTAAAACTAATCAGTAATGTCTCTGAAATATGTTAAGATCCTTTTGTATCAGTCGTAAGATATCTGCTTTGACTCTATCCGTCTATTGAATAATCTCTTATACAGGGACGATGACTTTTATTAAATGATAACAAATGTATTGCCACGGAACGTCTCTTTTTGTTACGATATGGCACAAGTGTGTGATAACTAATACTGAACGGACACCTAGAAATTTAAATAGTTAATTCCTGTCCTGAGCATTGTGTAAAGACTTGTTATCTGTTAAGTCTTATAACCATCCAAGCATGCAGGTTTGTATGAGCATTTGCGTGTGTGTGGTAGGGTGACGGATTGTGGTTGGGAGTGCAAATATGCTGATTCACTGCCGTAACGTTTAAACAAAAACATACACAATGACCTAGCAGACAAAATCAGGAATTGCCTTCAGTTTTTTATTGATGTTTATGCATGCACATGTGTAGGTGTATGCAAATGCTGCACACTGCTTTAAGGAAGGAGGCTGGACTGAAGGAGGAGTTCCACATTCGAGTGAAAGTGGGGGGAAAAACGAGAGAAGGAGATGAGTTTACTGGACACAGGGCTCCCGTTGTTGTTGCCCCAGACTACGGTATTCCGGCTAATTTAGGGGAAGAGGAGGAGAGTAAGCGGAGGAGGAGAACGAGGAGGAATAGGAAGCGGAGCTGGTGGTTATAGGGAGGGAAGGAAGGTGACTAATAGTGACTGTCACTCCTGCTGCAGCTCGGCCGGTGGAGGGAGGAGTGCCGTCACAGCCAGTGAACCGGCATATGAATGTTAGTCGAGCCCAGCCAGCAAACAACTGTCTGTCTCTGTCAGGGAGTGTGTGCATAACACGTGGAGGAGCAGATCTCTCTTGGATACACTATGTTGTCTTTAGGATAGTTGGAGAGTTGCTGGTAAGGATTTACCTTTATACAAATTGTACTTTTATATATCAGTATCAGTGTTTCTCACTGCCTGGCCTTTGGATAGGGAACTGTCAATCTGAGCTCCATTCAGGCTGACATGCCGATACATCAGTAAGGAAACTGAATATGCCAGAGCAGATTTTGTTTGTTTTTAGGAAAATGCAGTTCCTTTTTTAATATATAAGGAATTAATAAATGCAGTAGCAGCGACAGAAGCAGCATAGTTTAAAGCGTTACATTGTGTTTTGACCTTTGAAAAAAAAAAAGAAATAGGATGTAGAGGTCTCGAGTCATCACTGCATTGTTTATCAATGTAATGATTGTTTATTATGCACAGCTAAGTGGAGGCAGAATGTCAGAGGGATGGTACTGATTGTGTGGCAGTCTGGTGGGGAGACAATGAAAGTTACTAAATGAAACACAGTTCTCTAATGTAAACTTGTAGGCCCAAATAAAAGCTGTAAACCGAGGTCAGAGTGCTGAGGGATGTGTTGTGTTTGGAGTGCTGCTAACCTAGTTCGTATGTTAGCACTATACCTGCGGCACAAAAGGATGACTGAATGTGATTATATCTCATGATCTAAGTGTGAATACTTGTGTGTGTGTGTGCATTGTTTCTGTTACTCTATGTGACTTGTGTGTGTACCACATGCTCTGCACAGGGAATAGCCTCACTGACTTCAACGTTTACTTTAGTTTTCCTTTCAAGCACTGTATGAGAAGTGGGCATCGACGTAAACATTTTACATGACAGAAATCGTGGCATGTCAAACAGCTTTTTGTTCTTTCCCTGGGTTTCCTGCAGAGGAAGTTGCTTCACCACTGACAAAACTAGGAGTTGTGAAAACTGATGGAAGGAAAGAGGAAGTGATGCATTGTGGTTATAATTGATGATGTTGGTCTATTTTCTTTCCTGTATCTCATTATGTTGGATACTTTGATTTGATATGGCTAAAAGCGTGTTTGTGCTGATAATATATTTTTGTCCTTCCTGTGCTCACCACTCTCTTCTCTATGACCTGTGAGGCAGAGTGACTTGAGGAAAGCAGGACTGATTGGACAGATTTACTGTGGACAAGGGTCCCTCCTGGTCAGCTATTTATAGACTGTGTTTTCAAGGTGACAGGCATAGTGATTCACACACATTGTTGATGAGTTATGGTGATTCATTCGTGATGACCTTCAGAGAGTTTGTTACTAAGCCGAAATGTTACGCTGTGGGCACTTTATGCCTGTATATTACACGCAAGTTTCTATTCACCTCAAGTGTACCAGACATCTAAGGACACTGATCTTTTTACAACAGTTGTCATGCATCCAAACCTTTTACCGTAACCATGCTAAAAGAAAGAGGGTGCAGTGTTTTAGATATTTTACTTGAGGGCACAACTCGGTTAGTCTTTGTTTTATAGAAACCCCCTACAAGAACATCCATGCACCTCTACTCATTTGAAAAATGGAAGTGTTATATAACAGCTACAAAACAGATAGAGTGCTGTAGCCCCTCATAGCAAACGTGACACCATGAAGCAAAAGAGCTGCAACAATTTGCTTTATGAAAAAACTGAACTAAACAACTGAATCAAAGGTGTGTCCTGTAACAGAATTAAGCCTTGAAACTATTGATAATATCCTCTCTTAACACCATCCAGTGCGTGTGTACACTCAGGTCCAACCATGGTCTATTGCTTTCTTCGTTTCCGCCGTGGAAACTCTTCTTTTCTAAGCTCTTCAGTGTGTGTTGCACACCTGCTGCTTCCCCCTCTTGAACCCCCCTCTGCCTGCTCTGTTGCTCTCCCACACTCTAGTCACAGTCACATATTGTATGTTGCAGCTATTCATACCATCAGTTTTACATTGTATGACCAACCATCCTTTTTTTTCTTTCTTTCTTTGTTTTTGTCTGTTTTCGTTTGTATCTTTTTCATTCCACATCTCCATCGCCTTTCTTCGTCGCTCTCTGTCCCATGACCTACCCTGAAGATTGCCATCCACTTTCTCCAGCATCGAGACATGTAGTGAGCAGCATAAGCAGAGCGTATTCCCTCCTTGTGAACTCTTTTTCCTCTCAAACAGGTAATTGCGCATTTGTCTATGTATGTGTCTCTGTGCCAAATGTGCTTCTATATTATACTGTAGAAATCTACGGAGTCAGTGATTGCGGAGCCATGCATTTACACAGCAGGCTATCCTGACGAAAATGACTTAAATAGAAATGAGAATCATTATTTCTAGTAACCTTATCCATTCTAGTGTGCTTACACAACCCCTGTATGCCGCAACTAAATGTTTTATAATTAGTACAGATGTGAGGTGGTAAACAGAAGTGTTTATACAGTATATCTAAAGCAGCAATTGACCCAACAGAATACCAATCCTGAGTGTTTGAAAAGGATCTGATTTTCCGTCCGTCTGCCAGTCTGTCTGTCTGTCAGTCTCTCTGCATGTCCGAATAGTTCGGTGCGGTCTATCGCCAAGGGATACAGCTGTTTGTGTGTGTGTGAGACCAAAGAGGAAGGGGTAAATACCCCATACTTGCCATGCCAGCCATGTCACATAATCCACTTACCAACCTTACCCGTTAAGTGTGTGCGGTGGTTTAGGAATATTGATACTTGAGGTCTGTTTACATGCTCTGAAAGTGTCTACTCAAAAGACGACAGACCCTGTAGAGCAATAATCCATGTGCGCGCACACACACTCTCTCTCTCTCTCGCTCTCTCTCTCTCTCGCTCTCGCTCTCTCTCTCTCTCTCTCTCTCTCGCTCTCTCTCTCGCTCTCTCTCTCTCTCTCTCGCTCTCTCTCTCTCTCTCTCTCTCTCACAGACACAGATGTGTGCTGATCCACATGCACTTAAACAAAACAAGAAAACACACCATGGCTCAGGGGAACAGGGTGTTCCTGAAAAGGAGAACAGAGAGCAGAGAGGGTTATTTTAGTCATTAGAGCAGACAGACTGATAGCTTAATGCGGAAAGGGTGTGTGTTAGTGCGAGTGCGCATGTGCAGTGATGGAAAGGTTGGTTAAGTGCACAGGGCAGTGTCACATTTGGAAGCTTTGTGATATTAAAGAAAGTTGGATCAAGCGTTTGATAATCGGAAACTAAGTTTAAAAGTATGAAAAGTGAATTGTCAATTGTTATACAAAGGATATAATCTTTTTTATTACCAAGAATGACTTCAACCTGAATCATGACTGAGGTTAAACTTCTTGAACAGTATTTCTAATGTTTTTGTGTCTCAGAGCAGGCCTGGGCAGGTTAAACTCACTTTGTGCCCGACGTAAAAAAGCATTTGTGTGACCTTGAGGGATTTTTAACTTGCGCACCGTGCCGAATTGCTGGGACTGTAATAGAGAAATAACATTTATTTTTGTTTCTGCACTTGTCCTATGTGTGCATGCGAACATGCTTTGTCGTGAGAGAGCATTTGAGTGTATGTGTATGTTCACATCCCACATTCAACTGATCAGTGTTGGCTGCTGAAAAGGCCTTTCTTGGCATGGCGCAGTCGATTCTAAAAATACACACTCCACAAATTAACACCATGTCTCTGAGCACAGGTGCCATGGCCCCACACTGCCCCCAAGTGTGTGTGTACTTGTGTTTTTGTGTCTATGAATGCATATGTGTTACACTTTACACATGTATGCATAGGAAGGAACCAAAGCTGTGCACAGCATGTTTAATGTATTCCATGTTTCCATTGTGAGCTTATTGTTGGCACGCATGTTTGTGACTAATCTGTGCCACAATCCAGAGTTGACCTCTAACCCGGGCTTCCTCCGCTCTACATCCTCCCACTGGCTGTCAGTGTTTGAAGTGAAGAGGTTGTGACATCACAGCGTTAGGCACACAATGACCTCTGTGTGCTCTTACTGCGTCACAGATGCCTGCTGCTTACCCCAGTGGATGCCAGGCAATGGGAAGGCCCATGTGGGAGATCACGCTGCCTGGTAGCAGTGTGTCACAATATAATATGAAGAAGTGATATGCTGTCAGTGTGTATATATTATATATCATGCCTTAGTCACATATAGCTTTACATCTGTTGGAAAGTGTTATGTGAGCAGCGGTAGGGACAGTTAGGGGTTGGAGGGTTGCCAGTTCAAGTCCATGAACAGACCAATTATGGAGTGTGGATTGGTACTTCGAGAGGTACCCGGGCCTCCTGGGTACTGCCGAGGTGTCCTTGAGCAAGGCACCCCCACACTGCTCCCCGGGCGCTGATGCAATAGCTGCCTACTGCAGCGCAGTACCGCATTTAACACTAGGGTGGGTTAAATGCAGAGTCTAAATTTCACTGTGTGTGCTGTGCTGTGTACATGTGAGTGACCATTAAAAGCCCATTTAATTAACCATTCAATTTCCATTTCGATATAAACATTGTAGCCACTTCATCTGATGTCATAAGCAGTTTCATTTCAGGAGGATTTCAAATAACAGCTCAAATTAATATTGTCCAATCAATTGCCTGTGATCTTTATTTGCATACATTCTTAACCATTCTGTGTTACAGCGCCAAACTTTGCCAGTGCCACATATGCGTATTCCCCTACTAACAGCAAATAACACTGAAGCAGCGTTTTATGTCTTGTTCTTTGAACAGCACCCCTGTCGCAGTGCTGATGTTGTGTCATGGTGTAGTTATGGATAAGTTGGAGAAGTGTTGAAACTTAGCATGTACAGTACACTTTATTTGCATGGCAACCAGACAAATCTTCAAGTTCTTGTTTTTTTGCTCTGGAAGATGCGTCTGGTCCCGCTCCGCTTTGGACAGATTTCCAATATGGGGCGTGTTTGAGACGAAGACTGTACAGAATAGCGCTGTTGAGGCATTTTCGAAAACAACCAAGATGGCTGCAACTGATGTGGAACTTTCTGTGCATTCATCTCTGCACGCTGTAGTCTGTTTACATTTTTCCGTCGTTCAGTGCTACATCACATGTTTCGTTGCTCTAATCGGTTGCTCTATCCAATTGCGTCCACAGGCATTTTGGTCTACGGCCGTTGATAATGCCACTTGGAAAACGACTAATTTGCACTTGTGATTTGGTCTGGCGATGTGAGGCTAACACTTTATGGCTTTGGGTTTAGCATGCGTAAAGCTACAGGAATTCATTTTTTGGACCTGTACAGAAAAACACAATATAGTTGGATATGCTCTATTTGGTCTTATTCTATAAAGTCATTTATAAATATAAAATGTGTGTTTTTATTAAAATCACAAATTTGCCTAAAGGGGCTTTACAGTCTAGACAGCCTGCAGGTCTATCCTTAAACCCTCGAGACATACAGTAGAGCGCACGTCGCCCTCTGGTTGGCATTCCTACCTTGCCGATTGAGTTTAGAGATGTAATCACCCCATTTGTTAGACTTTATAAATACGCTGCGCAACATTCCACTACTGTGTGTGTATGTGTGAACACACTTGTTTGTTTGTCAGTCTAAGCAAGTCCCTTGAAAGAGACTACTGCTACTACTGCTACTACTACAAGAGGCCCGTGTCTCTAAAGCTCCAGATGTTAGCAGTAGATATGTAAGTTGTTCCAACAGTAGTTGTGAGCATTATAGGAACATCCGTGCTGTGATTAGTGTGTCTCTACTTCTGTACTTTTTGTTTATGGAGAGTGTTTTACTCCATTTTGGCAGTGGAGTCACTGGTGTGGAGTCCTCGAGTCCAAGTTCTGGTACATGTTTGTGTTAGAATGTGTGAGTTTCAATGTGCCTCTCTGCATGGGTGTGTGTTTTTCATGTGGGCCATCCAATGGGCACAAAGCGGGCAGTGTGTGCCCCTTCGGGTGCTGAAATGTACACTTCGGACAACAGGCGGCTTCAGTCCTCAATAGGAGCTGCCCTTCTTATTGTACCTCACGCACAATGAGCTTTTCTCTCTGTGTCTTTCTCTCTGTGTCTTTCTCTCTTTATGACCATATACAGACAGTGTTTCTGATGAGAGACTAGAGGAATCAGATTCTGATTGGTTGTTTAGACCCTGATGTCTCTGTCACTGCTCTTCTGTATCTAGCTGTCTCTCATTACTTGAGATGACTTGACATGAGAATACAGTAGAACCCTGGCCCCTAATATGTTTCATTACACCTTTGTGAGTCCAGGCTTAGTCATGCAGGCGATAAACACAAGTCATTGCAGAAGGGGAACTATCAGTCCTGGGACTCCCCACTGACTGTGTGCATGCATACATAGTTGTGAGTGTGTATGTGTGAGAGAAATAAAGAGGAGGTGTTGTAAGGGGTTTATGGGTGTTCCCCGTCGTCCTTCTGCTCACATGATCACCCAAGAACAACAAGACCACATGACTGCCACATGACCACTCCACCGTTATCGAGGAAGTACCTCGCAATTCACAGAGTTACCCAGTGCCCCCTTTCAAAAATGAGAATACATATGAAACCTTAATGGATGAAGTCAGGCCCACACAGAGAGTGTAGAGATGTTAGCCTGGAGATGCGCTTTGTTTTGGTTTGATTTGCTCTACTTGCACAACAGCGCCTAGTGCAAAACTACGCAGTCAATCACACTAGCTGGTGTGCTCATTTAGAACAAAATTTCATCCTGATTTATTCATAACTGCTTGATTATTTGGCACAATTTGAATTTTACTGTCTTTCATTTTCCTTACTTTTGTCAAGATATGAAACACAGAAAAAAATTGCATTATCCTGCAGCTCTGATTTGTTACTCGTATACTTTGTAAAGCAAAGATTAACAAAGGACCATTCAAATATGAAAACAGTCATGTGATGTGGAATTCCTGGAAATGCAACTCACATTAATTGCAAAGACACGATTAATAGATATAGATAACATAATAGACAGAATGGCTGGATAGATAGTAGTTAACTCATTCTTTCTTTATTAGGTATTATCTGATATAACTTAAATGTCGACTGTATTTTATATAGGCAGCGTTCTTAATTGTTTGTGAAGCAAATACATTTCAGAAGCTGGGTTTATTTTGTGATTACATTTTTTTTCCCTTGAATAATGTGTCAAAACATTGCGAACATTTGTGACAGCTAGACATGAAAAATCCTTATGGTCTGTTTTTTGTATGTACAAGACAGACGTCACATGAGTACACTGCACATCCTTTAAACTGCATGATTTACTTTTGAGGCCGTTATTTGGGCCTCATACATGCATGAAAGAGACACTGTAGCAGTAAATGCTCTTAGTCATATATGCTGTATAAATAGGTAAATAGGATTAGTGGACTGACAACATTTTGAATCTTTGAAAAACTTGTAGAAAGACAACTGGGTGCCTTTGATTCAGTAGGAACATAGACTGCATGTGATTGATCCAGCTCGCCCATTAATGCATCTAGACAAAGGTTTCAGCCATACCTGTAAGTGGAGTGGCACCAGTGGAAAATATAAGCTCCCAGAGCTGACAGGTGGCTGTTAAAAGAAACCTCCCTGAACACATGATGGTCTGCTGTCTTACCCAGAGTTCTATGAGAATCTGTTTCACCTCCGTGCAGACAGGGACAGGCCCAGGATGTATTTAGCCGAGCTTGAATGGACATAGTACTGTCATAATTAGCTTGCACCAAGGTTATCTATTGTGATTTTTATCTTTAAAAAAGGAAGGTGATGTTAACGGGTAGTTAACGTTATGGATATGACTTGGATTGTGATATTTCAGATGTTAATGTTAAACGGAACATAATGCTGTGACATTGTCGCATGAAGTACACACACACAGGTTTTTAATGAACTCGCACTCATTTATAAATGTTTCTAAACTTAACTTTAACTGTATTGTTTGGAGAAGCTTAAACAGGATTTTTTTTTTAAATGCGAGAATAGTAATTGATTAAAAACAAACTAATATACTACTGCTACTACGACTACTTTGAATGTTATTATTAAGCTACTAACAAAATGTAAACAGTAGAAATGTGGTAAATACAAGATGTTATTTTTTGTTGACACTTAGACTGTGTTGTCCATGCTGGCATTTCACTGGCCTGCTGTGACCCCCCCAGCCCCACCCCACCCCACCCCACCCCCGCCCCCCTACAGATCTCAAGTAACTACGATTGGATGATATGAAAATAGAAACGATTACCCATCGCAATAAAAAAAGTGTATTGCAACATTACACACCTCCCCTTCTCCTCTCACATCTCTCTTCTTATCACTAATGCACCCATTAACACGTTGACACTAAATCAGGCTTCTCCACAAAGAGAATATGTCAGTTGAGGTAGAAGTGTTTACACAGCATCCACTCTTCTTGTTTAGGAATACCTGCAGGCCTTTGATACCTTTTGTATTCACCTTGTTTTTGCTCTTTCCTTCCTTCCCGGCTCAACTCTCAGTTTACTCTCCATTCCTTTGTGGTCCACAGCTTCCTCTACCTCTCGGGCTGGACTGCGGTGCATTGACGTCGGCTCGCCCTCCCCTGCCCCCTCGCCCCCCAGCAATGGCCTCACGCATCGGCCTGCGGATGCAGGTACAACACAGCTACCATCCAATATGCAGCAAATGCAAGCCTTTCATTAGCTTTGGATATCAAGGTGTTTCTGTAGTGTTGTTTGATCGAGTGGACCCTGGAGAGGAAGGTATTCTGGTCAATGTCAGAGTTTGTGGGTGGGCCATTTATTTGAAGGCCGTCTACATGCAGCAACCACTGATAAATTTGGCCATGCTATTTGGCCCTTGCATATATAAATATACTTACTGTACATACTTTTCTTACAGGGTGATTTAATAGATAGAATAGAATGTGAGTCATGCAACAGCTCTTTGTGTACACTCTTAAAAAAGCAGGTTAGTTTATAAGTCACAATGCTTTAATGTGTGTGTGTGTGTGTGTGTGTGTGTGTGTGTGTGTGTGTGTGTGTGTGTGTGTGTGTGTGTGTGTGTGTGTGTGTGTGTGTGTGTGTGTGTGTGTGTGTGTGTGTGTGTGTGTGTGTGTGTGTGTGTGTGTGTGTGTGTGTGTGTGTGTCCAGCTGATGCGAGACCAGCTGCAGCAAGAGGAGCAGCGTGAGAGGCAGCAGATACAGCAACATCAGCAGCAGCAGCAGAATGCAGCCATGCAGTACATGCAGCATTGCATGGCTGTGCCACATGCACCCACCCAAGCCATTAGCACCCCACAGCATCACCAAAGCATGCAGGTCCCCGTGGAGGTTCTTAAGGTCAGTAGGGAACAAATGATTATTTTCATCATCAATTAATTTCTTCATTTTAATTGGAATTGCTCAATAAGTAAGTCAAATTTCTGAAACATGTGAAAAATGCCCATCACAATTACCCAGGGTGTTCATGATGACGACTAGGTTGCTTGTTTGTCTTTGTTTGTCAAAAAGTCTAAAATATGGAATTTGCAATGATATGAAAACAGAACAGCAACAAATCCTGAACTTTGAGAAGTTGGAGCCAGTAAATGTTTGGCATTTTTATGCCTCCACATCCGTCCCATTCTTGTAAACGTGATATCTCAGGAAAGCCTTGAGGAAATTTCTTCAATTTTGGCACAACCGCCACTTGGACTCAAGGATGAACTTATAAGATTTTAGTTGTCAAAGGTCAATGTCACTTTGACATCACATCCTGCTCATATTTGTAAACCTGATACCTCAGGAAAGCCTGGAGGGAATTTCATTACATCCTGGCACAACCACTTGGACTGAAGGAAAAACTGATTAGAATTTGGTGGTCCTGTCATAGGTTAGGGTCACTGTGACCTCATAAAACAAGTTTTTGGACATAAGTCAAGAACTCATGTGCTAATGATGACAATTTTATACAAATGGCTAATAGGATAAAAGGATGAAGTGATGACACTTTGGACAGATATGGATGTAAACTGCAACTTGACTGTTTGGCAGAGGCATACAACAGTGAGGCGGTATTGTAGTTGATTGACACATGACTTTTAAAATGAAAGGACAATTGATTTTTATGTTGATATAACAATCACTTAATTGAATTATTGCTTCAGGTTAGTGTGTGAAAGAAGTCTATGCTTTTGATCAGGACTGATTGATAATCTGAAAGTTGGAAATTTCTCATTGAGAAGGAAGTATGTAGAAGTATTTTGACAGGAAAAGAAAATAATTGTAACTGAAACTGTGTTTATTGAACACAGAATCCTCTCTGTTCTTTGTATTACATACTCTCTTTTTTTCCTACTAGGACTTGGCTATAGGGTTCTGTGTGCAGTCTATAGTAATAAAATATTGAGTGTAGTGAAACCTCGGGTCAAAATGCAAGCGCACTACAAAGACAAAGCCCTAAACAGATCTCATTGAGGGTATTGGCGGAACAGAGAAAAGATGTTGGTTAAGGGGGGTTTCAAAAGGACAGGGGGCTGTGGCACTTCCATTAATCCACTCACATGCTGCTGAGCAGCAGACAGGGCAGCAGGGCTCAGCGGAGGTGGTCAGGACTTCACTGGGCGTTGTGGCCTCTCACACAGCAGCAGCAGCAGCAGGGGAAAATCAGGGACAGAGTTGAAAAAAGGCAGAGAAAGAAAAATGCGGTGGAGCAGCAAGCAGGTAGGGAGACAGAATGGGGAGGAAGACGGGCAGATAAGAGAGGTTTGACATGTTTTGCGATAGGACAGACAGGAGCGTTGTAGATAGTCTGAGTCAGACAGGAACTGATAAAG
This sequence comes from Bovichtus variegatus, assembly GCA_943593645.1. NCBI lineage: Eukaryota > Metazoa > Chordata > Actinopteri > Perciformes > Bovichtidae > Bovichtus > Bovichtus variegatus. The sequence goes on from CALSCE010010661.1 coordinate 12,739,779, forward strand.
CTGAAGTGACATTTTACCCGATTCCGAAGATGCTTGTGTGTGTCCTTATCTTTGATGATGTGTGTTTGTGTGTGTATGGGATTACGCAATACCCCATTAGGTGCGTGTGTGTGTGACTTTATGGTATTTTGAACTGTAAACGGCTAACTGTATGGGGCAATTTGCTGTATTGACTCTTTGTGCACGCATGCCTGTGTGGAATGGTGTTTATGAAATCTCAGTGTTTAGAGTTGTCAGTGTCTTTCCTTTCCATTTGTAGATAAGGAGATCTGTCCATCAGTCTCATCGAGTTTGTCAGAGCTCCTGTTTTTCTTTGGACTTCCTCCGTGCTGACAGCGCTCAGTCAAATAGGTTGAATAGTTACGACTGAATAGTTGATCGTCTGGCGCATGGGACCCAGACCCAAAAATATATATATACACAAAGTAGCATGAAGGTGTAAAAACATTAATTTATTGCAAAGTTTCTGGTTCATTTGATATAATCCTGCTGTTGGTTATAAAACAGAGGGGGGTTTGGAGGGCTGAGAGGTTGAGTATTTCTCTGTAGTAATGGGGAGCAGGCCTGCTCTCTACTGAGCTTTACTCTTTGATGTGAAGGAATGAGGCCAGCCCTTTGCTTTATGTAGCCACACCAGAGGATTTAGTGGCTTTACTCCTGCAGGCTTTACTACTGACTTAATGCTCCTATGTCCTCGTGCCATCACATTGTTATGGGACAGGGATAATGAGGTGTACATCTGAAGCACATACTCAATGTTTAAATGTTGGTGTTAAACCATGCTGAGCTTATATAACACACTAAACATTTATGTATTAATTAAAATCTAATTCTGGTGATGGGTATTGAAGTAAGCATTATCACTGTTTCTTTGTTTTGTTTTTTTCAAGTGGCGCTATAGCCGTTAGAAAATAGGGGGGGTGCTCAAATCTGTGGGGGTATTTTATAAGTGGTCAACAATGGCAAAATGCAATATTTGCAGTGAAAATGCCAATGCTGCTGTCTTACACTTACAGCTGCATCCCTTTAAACTAATCCAAGGTGTACAAATTGTAATGTATGCAGATTAAACTGGCAGCTGAAAGAAAGAAAACATTTGTTTTTCCACAAACATTAAAAGCCAATTCTGTCACTTCTGACCATACAAATTGGAGGCACTTGTTTACAATAACAATGATGTATTCCTCCTCGCATTTTAAGAGTTGTCAGTCGGTTTAGGAGTAACCGTAGCGTTCAACCCTTGTGTTTATATTTGGATCATAGATTATGTCTTTAAACAACACTAAAGTGCCACTATAAATCCTGTATATACTGTGTTTTCACCATCATTGAGTCAAAAAGGAATCAACAAGAAGAAGAATTGGATCAATGTGCAGAATAAATAATGGGTTAAGATTTGATCTCATCCTTTTACTGTCCATCCCTAATACAGGTACAGACCCACCTCGAGAATCCTACGGATTACCACATCCGTCAGTCTCGGCGGCAACAGGTGAAAGAATACCTCTCCACCACCTATGCCACCAAACAGGTACCTTTCTGGATGCCTCTGCTCTGTACTGTTTATCTGTTTGCCTCTCTGTTTCTGTCTGGTCTGTCTAACAATCCACACAGTATTGCACTATGCCAGTACTGAGTCGTTAACAACATCATCACCTTCGTTCTCTCTGTGTCCGTAGACGGTCCACGCAGTAGCAGGGCCCGTGCAGCCCTCTCCTCCCACAAACATGGGACCTACAGGGGGTTCAGCGTCCGCACCCCCACCCCTCCACTCCCCACACATGCGCACCGAGCAGCTCATGTCTGGAAACAGCGCCCCAAACAGCCCCATGGCCATGCTCAACATCGGCTCCAGCCACGAGACAGAGGTAGGCGCCCGCAAGCGTGGGCGGACAGTGGCATTAAACATTCATTCCTGCTCATGTTATAAAGTAGAGTTTACGACAACCCAGATTGAACAAATATCCTTAAAATATGACTTAATTACACTCTTATATACAATTATGGGGATTGAATATTGCCCCCAAAGAGACATTATCTCCTCATTATATGAAAGCATCATAATGATTTAATTGGTCTTCGGTAGGCTGGAGCAGCATTTGTAAAAGCATTGGTGTTAATGTGTCGTGCGTACAGGTGTGTGGGTGAATGAGTTGGTTAACTGGCAATAACTGAGACTGGCTATCATTGGAATTTAAATGCTCCATTATGGCCTTGCAACAGTAATTACAGCTTAACAAGTGACAGCAATGTAAGGCCCTTTGAACCTGGCAGACTTTGACCCACTCGCCTCCTCTTTCTCAAACTCTTGACCCAGCCTCTTCTTTTAGTCTCTCTGGGAGAATAGACTCTTACTAGTTAGTCTCCGTGACATAGAAGTTATCTTTTAAGTCTTCTGCTGAGTGAGACATGCACCTGCAGGCGAGTTCACCTGGAGGTCTACATGCCAGCAGGTTTCAGGTGCTTTGGTATACGTACGAGTATGCATGGTATCTGCTGAACATGGAAATGGAGACATAGTTGCAGTTTTTGTCTTAAAGTTAGACATGATAGGTATTTAGGCTTATCATAATCACACAAATAACACCCCAGTTTTTTTTTTTTTTTCGAGATGGATGAGGTCATTGATGACATCATCAGCATGCAGTCCAACTACGACGATATTCAGGCATACATTGACCCTATCCAGATGCCAAACACAGTAAGTAGAACCAACCCACCAACAAGTGGGTTTGTATTGTCTTTTATACTTTTATACGACTAATGTACTTTTCAACCCACTGACTCCTTTTTCAGTTACATATTTTAGGTTAGATTATAACCAAAGAAAATGTGTGGTGAGTTTGCCCCTATTTGAACCGAAGGTCTAATGATGGAGGATTTTGTATGATGTACAGATTGTAAATTCATTTAAGGCAAATTTGTGAATTTGGGTTATATAAAGAAAGTTGGCTTGACTTGACATGGGTACATCGTGGAATTAAATTTTTCCATAGAACAAAAGCAACGTGCAATATTCTTAAAGAAATACAAATAAGTGAAATTAAATATTCTTCCAATAGCATGGGATGACTTTAGTGTCCGGTACAATTCAGCTATTTGATTGAAAACTTGTTTAGAGGCAATGAAATTATTTTAGATAACTAATGAATTATTGAGAAAGGTCAACTGTATTAAACTGACCGAGTACTGTAGCAGCTAATTTTACTTGTTTTGAAGGGATACGAATATTTTTAAGATTCAGCAACAGACAAAATCCCTTATTAGAATAATAGACCGTTTTTGCTTTGCACTTTTTGTATGATAATATAATTTATAAAGAATACATTTGCAATTCAACATACTGCGTGCATGTTTTGTGTTGGTCATACAGCTTTAATGCTTCACCTTTTAAAAAAGAATACAACAATAGAATTCTTTAATGTGTTCACAGAATATGAAGTCCTCTGAAAACCTCGTCCACTATATTTTGGGCCTAGTGTGCCTTAAATGAGTCATAGGGTTGGATATGCAGAGTCATCGGTATTACTGTTCAGTCTTTCTCTTTCTCGCCGCTTTCATTTATTTTGAATGTTCTTGTTTTTTGCTGCTGTCATGGTGATGGTGTTCTTGCAGTTGTTAGTCCTGTTATATCTCAATGAGTGTAACAACGTGTTGCAAGGCAGCCATTGTAATTTTGCTCTAAACCTGCTTTCTTGGTAGCCAGTCTGTTTCTGCATGTCCTCATATGTCTTAATGCAGCCACATGCACAAACTCACATACACTCATGAAAAAGTGTATAATTGACTTAAGCACTAAACATTCCATCCCTAAACCATGCTGGACATAGTTAGAAACCGTAGGGAAGACATGTCAGATGAGGACTGTACAGGGCTTTGTGTCTGAAGGAACAAACTCAGAAAATTAACAATTAAACTGCCAGCAGTTAGAGTTCAACTTGTTTACAAGATATCTGGAGAGAGAGAGAGAGAGAGGTGGAGAAGGAGAGGGGGAGGAAAAGAAGGGAGGAGGGAACGGGGGATGAGGGCAATTTGTGCAAGGGGAAAACAGGCTGAAAGTCCAGTTAGGGGAAAGTTCACTCTTGTTTGGTGGGGAGCGGAGGTAGAAGAAAGACAGGATCGGTGCTGCTGAGGTCAGTCTCCAAGGACAGGGGCAGCAGTGCCAGAGAGAGCTGTGTGTGCTACTGGTGCCTGAGAGAGAAGAAGAAAGACCTAGTGAGGGAAGGAGTAGAGGATGAAGGAGATGAATAAGACGTATGCCATTGTGGAAGTTATTGAAGGAGAACAGATTCAGCTGGTAAGACACTGAAAAGCTGTTGTTTGTCAGTCTGTTTAACATGACTTTGGTTCGTGTTGTAGGAGTTTAGCTTTCGCTCTGAGGAAACCACAGGATGCAGTGAGGGCTCTAACTCCCAGCCTCGGGTCCCTGATTATAAAATGAGCCACAGCAGGGGCGGTGGGGATGGGTGAGGGTTTTTTTTTTTTTTTTTTTGTGTGCACGTGATGGGTGTTTCTGCAAGACTGGAATCAGAATTCTTGCACGTTCAATTTCATATTGAGCATTGTGTTGGGGTTCACTGTGTAATTAGAGTATGAATATTAGCAGGTTCAACTAGTGCAGGCTCATTGTGTGGTCGTCTCTGACTCACTCCTTCAAAGCTGTGTGTGTGTCTGTGTGTCTGTGTCTGTGTCTGTGTGTGTGTCTGTGTGTGAGTGTGTGTGTGTCTGTGTCTGTGTGTGTGTGTGTGTCTGTGTCTGTGTCTGTGTGTGTGTGTGTGTGTGTGTGTGTGTGTACTTGTAACATCAGACTGATTGATTAGATTAGGCGATTGATCAACCCTAAGGATGATCAGTGTGTGTAAAGTGAGAGAGAAACACAGATCAATATGTTGATAGTGCTGCCTTTTCAGAACATATTACTGATAAACTGTTCTGTGTTAAAAATACACTGGAAACAAAACTCAGAGCTTTATTCCCAATTGACAGACCAGTGAGCAAAACTCACCTGCTAATCCTGATGGGGATTAAAGTGGCAAACTCCATGGAATTCTTGGAATCTCAAAGTTTAGTAAAAGCCGGGAACACCACTGAATACCAGGCACAAGTGAGCAGTTGGACTCTTAAGTGTGTGTGTGAGTGTGTATGGATGGTTACACTGAGCCATACTGAGTCCCAGTCACGCTTGCTTGTTCAATTGAGTTAGATGGGTTCTTATTGTGAGCGGTAGGTGCCAGGCCAGGACATGGGAGGTCAGTGCAAAAGCATGGAGGAGTCTGGGAATAAATGTGTTTTTTCTATCATTAGCAGAAAACATTTAGAAACTGTAATAGGGAGGGGCATTATAATCGTTATCCCTTATAATGATGCACAGTTTTGTGTTTTAGAATTAACAGTAGAAATCGGTTTACATGTCAGACTTTTCCCAGCTGTATTATATCATTGGATGTGATGATCAGCTAGACAATTTAAGATGTGATTTTCCATATCTAAACCGCTTAACATACTATTACAGTTGGCAACAGTTCAAACCATAACAGTAAAATTTCCTCCTCACTAGTGAAGATTTCTACTTCATCAGACTTTTAATGAAGCACATCATTTACATACAGAAGTGAGCCTGTGGAGGTGTGTGTGTGTAAGTGTGTTTATGCATGTGAATGTGCTTGATCTCCCATCTCACACAGTAGCCAGCAGATAACGTATCTTTTACTTCAAGTTCCTTATCTCTCAGCCCTCATTAGCAGTGTTCACATTTCTCCTCACTTCAGGGAGTACGATACAATTTGTAACTAGGCATAAAAAGTCCATCGCACTCAAACTATACGGTACAATTAAAAGGAAATCACCTCTTTTTAGGAGTCCATACAAAACTAAATCACAGCTTTTATGCAACGTCTAAAGTGCAATAGTTAGGAGACCACTCCACAAGTGTGAGTTCAGGAGCTGGAGGAGGCGGAGGAGAGAATCAAGCCATAAAGATAGATAAGGTAGATAGGATGATAGTCAATCATTGCTGTGTGTTTGGCAGGCTGCTTTTAGGTGTGATATTATTGCATTATCCCCTTCTATCTATCTTTACAGCACACTAAGCACGAACACTGACTTTATAAAGATACTTACCAAGGTATATGGAGCTGTAAGTGGGTAGTCTAGGAAACAGAAATAATCTAGGTTTAACACCTGTGTGACCTGAGTTTCATTTAGCACTACTTTTTTGTTTCAATTCATGATTTCATTTGATTAAGTCCACCAGTCAGTCTTCTCATATTATAGCCCTGACAAATCTTATTATTTCGGATTGGTTTGTTTGTCAGCAGGATTACGTAAAAAACAATTCACGATTTTTATGAAAGTTGGTGGAAGGGTGTATCATGGACCAAGGAAGAACCCATTAAATCTCCGAGCAGATCCGAGTCACTGGGCATTTCGCCCTGGCGGAGGTCTGCGTTGTCCGTGTGCCCATCTAGTTTTATGTAATCTGACGTTGCGGATTTTGGAAGAGGCATTGATGCCATTGCGTTAATCCATAAAAGTGTTTTTATGGTTATCACTTTGAGTTGAGTAGAACTAGAACATAACTCGTTGATCAACTGAGGGCTTTTTAGGAATTGTCATTCACAACTAATCTGTTCATGGACACCAAACCATGCTTTTTCACTCCACTTGCTCCTTCATTCTGCACAGCTCACATAAAGAAGTGATTTTTTTTTAGTTTTATGTACATTTTTTGTGTAGATGGTTGGTTTTCTAAACGTGTATATTTATTGTGGCTGCGTGTGTGTGTCCTCCCCAGCTCCCCCTGTCTAGCAGTCATCTGGATGTGTATACAGGTCCGGGGATGAAGGGTCCAGCCATTGCTATGACCAGCAACTCCTGTCCTGCCAACCTGACCATCAAACGAGAACTGTCAGGTGCGAAAGACAAATTTATACACTTAGTGAACTATTGCGATTAGCAGGAGTTCTATAAAACAGTTTTTCATTGAGTCGATGTAATACTTTTGCTTTCTACAGCACCTCGTCCTGTAATTTGCCACAAACTGTTTCTGTTGAGTCTCAGCCATTAGCTAATCACTTTTTGTTATTGCAACGACACAGAAGCCCGTGCGCTGGCTAAGGAGAGACAGAAGAAAGACAACCATAATCTGAGTAAGTATTTCCCTCAGCATGTACTTCCTATTTTTACACCCGCAGTACTGCACATGCCCTTAGAAATACATGGACACACACACGCACACCATAATCTGTCTCTTGCAAAAACAGTTTTATACAGCCTTGCACTGATTTAGCTGACATAGTGCAACTAGTGGGTGGATGGTTAACCTGGTCATTTCTGCTGTCCTGGCACTTAAGTGTAATTGCCTGTGACTTTGTGTGTGCGTGTGTGTGTGCACGCACCTAAACATATTTGTGCCTTTTAGTCTTTTAGCGTATATGTATCCAGTATGCACTGATCTATACTTTTCTCATGTGCACTACAATGCCAACCCTGTGTCATGTTTGCTGTTTGTGTGGATGCTATACATATTTGACTATTGTAGTTCCAAAGGCCACAATGTGCCTTGAACAAGTTTCTTTTTTTTTTTGTCATGCCTTTAAATCTTCATCATGTATTTTCCTTTGTCTCTTTTTTCTTCTTCGATAGTTGAAAGGAGGAGGAGATTCAACATCAATGATCGTATCAAAGAGCTGGGCACCATGATCCCCAAGACCAATGACCTGTGAGTTGCTTAATAGTGCTGTATTTTCAGTGTGGACACAATTTTTTGAATGAAATCTTTTACTGCTGTTACTTATCTATGGAAATGGCCTGTGTATACATTACTGTGTGCATAGTGATGTGCGCTGGAACAAAGGCACTATTCTGCGGGCGTCTGTTGAGTACATCAAACGCATGCAGAAGGATGCACATCGGTCCAGAGAGGTGGAGAACAACTTCAAAAGGATGGAGATGGCCAACAAACAACTGATGCTACGCATCCAGGTAACACCCGCACACACATGCAGAGAAACACAATCACAGCAACTACATTGTAAATCTGAGACTGACGATGTTGCCCTCCGCACGCTGTCTACAGGAATTGGAGATGCAGGCTCGTATACATGGCCTGCCCAACAACTCTCCATCTGCCCTGAACCCAACTGACCTGATGTCTTCTTATATTAAACAAGAGACCAGCCCAGAAGAGAACCTCTCTCACCCCCTGGCACAAGCCCACCACCAGCCCCAGCACCTACCCCAGAACCAGGCTCATCCCCAGGCCCAGCAGCACCACTTCCTCCCGCAGAACCACCTCCACCCCCAGGGCCAGGTTCAGCAACAGCCCAGGCAGCTGCCGCCACTCCCTCATCACCTGCAGCAGCCCCAGCCACCCATCCAGTACCCAGCCGTAGGCAGCTCCCAGCCCTTTGACTTTACCCAGTCGCTGGACTTGTGTGATGGGATACCCGGCTTCTCAGACAGCATGTCGGGGCTAGGCGACCTGGGCGGACTGGACGTCCAGGGGAGGAGAGGTGAGCTGGGCTTCCTGATGATGGACGAGCCCTTGTCCCCTATGGGAGGAGACCCACTGCTCTCCGCGATGTCGCCTGAAGCCTCGATCGACTCCAGCCGTAGATCTAGCTTCAGCATAGAGGATGGAGACATACTCTAGACACATGTGTACACACACATTCACTCACACAAACGCATGCACAAGCACATGCACATGCAGAGGTTTCAGAAAAATGTAAAATGGCATAAAAAGTGACGGTGCATCGGCACAACACACTCACAGCAAGGAATCAGCCACCAGACTCAACATCATTCACCCATACACACACTATACACAACACACAATTTGAACATGACACTCATTTGTGGTACAATTGTATCCCCTTAACGCCACGAGCAAAAGAAGGTACACAGCCCGTCACACAGTTGAAAAAATTCTGCATTGTGCAAATGTTTTGCGCGCACACACAAGTGCATGTGAGATAAACTGAGCAGCTTGAAACTTTGCCCAACAGAGCATTTACAATGGGTGAACCAACACTGCCAGGTCAGGAGTTATATTGCACACTTGGCCTTGTTTCTGTAAAGGTGGCTCTGACTCATAATTAAACAAGGGACAAAACCAGCAGTTAATTAGATTGAAGTTATCAGATACAAGGACAACCGAGTGCATTGTCTCACTTGATAGAGGACAAGTTATTTTCTCCTTACATCAACCTCTTTTAGTAACCATAAATGATTGAATGAGCGATAGTGAATAAAATGGAAATAGCTTCATGGTCCTGCATGCATAATTTATCTGAAGGGGATGCAGTCCAGTCACTTTGTTCTCTTCCTCAATCTGTTATTCCACTGTTGGCTTTTGCCTCTAGCACCAGCTGTTTGACAAAGATCTGTGTTAGCCTGCTGAGCTGAAGTGTATTCTGCAAGTGTCTACATTTTAGGAAACTTTATAAAACTCACTGGAGGAAGGAGGTAGATAATCTAGCTTTCAGCAAAGCCCCCTTAATTTATTGCGTCTACGCCACTTCCAGCTGTAATTGTTGTCTTCTCACAAACACACACCGCTGTCCCACAGTTTCTACGCCGTTAACACTTGACACTGTCATGACCTTTACCGTGGAGAGAGTAGAGAAAACATTTGGATGGTCTTCAGCATACAGCGGTGTCGTCCAAAAAATGTGAGATGTCAAAATACTCAGGTACTGTAACAAAATACACAAGCCGGATCATTTTTAAGCAGTAGCAGATGTTAACCTGATCTGTGTCCGGCTTATAACCCCTATCAATGTGCCTTTTTTTTATTTTTGCAGCTGCTGCTCTTCAAAGGTATGTTTTTATAAGTCGGAGATCACGACCAGGGTTTAGATTTAATACAAACTTTAATTATGCCTGTAAATGCTTTAGAGTTAGCTTCTGTACCATCCATACCTTTGTCGTTGCAGGAGATAAGCGTTTCATCTTTTCCCTCACTAATTGACTTTGTAGGGCCAAGCTTGCATGAGAGGCCAAGGTGAATGAAATATATAGTGACAGGGTTTAATACTGGAGAGAGAAAGAGATAGTTTGTCTCAGCTGACAGCAGAAGTAGTGCAGTCTTCACGGTTAAAACACGGCATCAGCACACACTTGCATGCATTCACACTCTCACTCGGTTCGCAAACAACGTGCAGTTGCTCATCTAGTTCACAAACGTGCATTATAGTGCTCACATGCAATACATACAGTGCAGCCTTGAGGCTGTTTTCAAATCAGCTTGTTAACAAGTCTCCTGTGCTTCAGTCTCTCCCCCGACGAGTGGAGTGAAGCTGCCAGCTGCAGAGGTAAAACTCAGGTCTGCTGTTAAAACTGCCACCTAAAGGGAATTGTTATCCCACTGGCTACAGTTGTCACAGTGATGGTTAGGGAAGGCGGAGGTGGACCTGAGTTGTATCTTTGCTGTGGTGGACCTGGGGCTTGGCTTTGATTTGATATAGCTTATGATCAGTACTGATAAAGGTAGAAAAAAAAATGTTGATGGTGATTTCTTTTTGATTAAAATAAGTGTTTGTTTTCTTTATTATAGTTTGTTGTTTATTTTATCTCCCAAAGCACTGGAAACTATATTATTGTTTTGACTTTGTACATGGAAGAATTATGGAATAAGATTTATTTCAGATGTTATATGCCACTAAGCCACTTAAATGTATTTTATTTGTATTTTTTTTTGTTTTAGTTCTATTTCAATTTTATTCCAATACTACTCTTTCTACCCAGAGCCATTTTCAGTAAGCACACTGTAAAGACACACAAACCACCAATGTTTTATTGGTGAAGGAGTGGGGAGCCATTTATAAATTTCCAGATTTCAACTGACTTTAGAGAGATGAAGCAATTCTGTACATTTATGATGCCATTTTTATATGATTGGGTTTTTATTTTTCTCTCTATTTTAACTTTTTGGAGCCAACTTGATTATTTGATTTGATTGAATTCAAATTGCTCATTTTTTGAATGTAAGCTTTACCAGTGGTTCTGGTCAGACCGAAGCAGGTCGGCGTTTTTCGCCATGCCCACTTCCTCCCTGACTTTGGTTTCCATGAAGACTGGAAGACGACTGACTTCACATAAACTCTGAGCCGAGGAGTTGTTGCCATGGCGTGGTATCACTGACTGCGTTGGTCTCTGTCTTTCTGTCTGCCAGAGTTGTGCCTTTTCCCTATCAGCCACAGTTAGACTGTTGTTGTACTTTCACCCAGCCAACACTCCAAAGAGCTGCTCAGGCCTCCTCTACTCTTCCACTAGAGGGTGCTCTGCAGAGCAAACTACACAGGGAAAAGTGGTTCTGATTTTACTGAGAATATAAAATGTTTTACCAGAATCCATTCACTGGCTTTTAGCGTGTTTTTTTTTTAGTGTGTGTGTGTGTGTGTGTGTGTGTGTGTGTGTGTGTGTGTGTTTTGCGTCTTGATGTTTCTTGGATGTTGGACCTTCACTGTGCAGAATGATGTATGTGCAGAGTTTGACACTAGACTGCTGAAGGGGGAAAGTTTCTCTGCTCGCCCTGAATCTCAGTTTAACACGTGTACGTATAAACAGGATTTTGGGATGTCACAACTACTTTGGAAGCCAGTCGTTTTGCAGCATGAGACTTACACAAGTGTGATGTGGGAATTTGAATCCTCCGATGCACTGGAGAAGTGGACATTTGTAAAGTAGGATACTTCCTTTTTCCAGCAGTTAAACTTTTAAAATGAACAATATTTGCATATTCATAGATTATACATATTTTTAAATCTAGAAATCTGTATATAATTTATGGTTATTTCATCTAGTTTATTTTTTATTTGTTTTACTTTTATTGTGGAAAAACCATATCGGGCACAAATAATTATTCCAAGCAGAATATTTTTGCTTTGTCTGTCTCCAGTCAATTTTAGGTTTACAACATATTAAGATTAGTATAAGTCTCCTGTGAATGAATGCAAGCCAATGAAATGTCCTCCTAAAGTGAAGGGGAAAAGGTTTGTGATTTTACAAGGACATTTGGTGAATAAATGCCAATGTATCTAAATAAATTGTATATGCCCCTTAATCATTTAATAATGTAGTTAAAGGTTAGATATGAACTGTCCATTAGTCAAATGTAAGACAGTAAATAGAAGTGAATATTCTTTTCTGAGTATAAATGGTTTATATCAGTGTTCGTGTCTCGCAGTCTTTGTTATTTTTGGCATATATAGGCAGATTAGTTAATGCTGTAGCGCTATATGTCCACCAGGGAGCACCAGAGATCTATATTGTAGAAGACTTCCTGTGTCTCCTCCAACTCTTCTGTGATATCACTCACAGAAAGGACTGAGCTCCCGTTGAATTAACTTCTTTTAAATACTACTTAAAAACCCAACCTAATTGTTCCTGTTCAAATACGGCGAGCACAGTTGAGGGATGCGCAACATGTTTTTTGTGCAGAAAACAGAAGATACTGTTGGAGATATTGATTGCATTTTTTTTTTTTTTTTCCCTGGTGAATTAAACGCTTTTCCTAAAATCCCAGCATAGCAAGACAGCATTCCCAGTGCACACCTTTTAAGAGAAATATAAAGATTTTGACAAATTAAATATATTGGTGGCAATTTGGTAAAATCAACCTACTTTCTCAGAGGGGGTGGCCTTCCCATTTCACCTGCCGCCTCCTTTTTTTGGGCCTCTTTTGCAGCTCTTTCCATCATATCTCCAGATGTATTAGTCCAGCGCTGCTTCAGGATGATCCATAAAACCATTTAACAGCCTTTCTTAAGTTAAATCGGAGTAATCTTATTCCTCATCCACACACATACACACACACACTGACTGATGCCGCAGAGCATGTTAAAGTGTAGTGGCGGTGTCTGCAGCCCATCCACAGGCCCATTCTCCCGGGTCTTTATGATGCTAATGTACTCCCCAGTCTAATAAATCCCTGTAGAGCTGCAAAGAGTAGATCTTATGGCTCACTCCGATCACCACCTTTTCGCCCATCTCCCCCCTTCCCCCAACACACATCCACGCACTGCTATTACCGCAGCAGAAGTGCCTGCCTTGCACTTCCACAGATACTTGGGTGGCTGTTTAGTAAGAGGGAGAGAGGGGAAGGGTTGAGACAAATCAAACATGAAGGTGCAATTTAAGAGATGTTGGCACGGGAGCGCAGCGTTCGGCCCCGGCGTAGTGTGCTGGTTGTGGAGTGAGGAGGGACACAGAGAAACACTCATCACCTCTTTTTCTGATGGTTGGACCTCCTTGAAGGGGGTTTGGCACAGCACCTTGAGCACCACCGTGCCCTGCAGAGGGGTAAGGAGGAGGGAGAAGTCAAATAATCACTGAGGTTTCTCTTTAATGTTCAACAAGGAGCTCCTTTCAGAGCTGAGGATGGATCCTCTATCGGAGCGGAGAGAATGATGGTTCATTCCAACCAATCCTCCTTTTCATCCTTCCTCCTCTTCACCCCAACGTGTCCCTCTACCTGCCCCCCCCCCCTCACTTTCCCTCCCTCCATAGTCTTCTTCTGGCCGCTGGGCTCGGTGTGTGTGTGTATGAGTCCTCCCTCCCTCCCTCCCTCCCAGGGGAGCAGTGTGTCACTCAGCTTGAAGCCCACGGAAGAGAGGTGAAAGGGGGCTGATTGAGCTAATTTAGCCCCTGGATGTGAGAGCAGGAAAGGCCTCACCCTCTGCTAATAGACAGACATCAAAATGGAGATGAGGGGGGGTGTAAGGAGGGAAAGAAGAGAGGAGGGAGGGGGGACTATAAAACTGAGACTACTTTTTGATGGATTTATCTCTTTTTGTCCGAGGGGATGTGGAGAAAACTTTTATGAACACTGAGTGACATTGTGAAGTTGGTAAAGGTTTATGTGTGTTGCCTTGAATTAAAACCTGCTGATATTACTTATTGATCCGTCCTCCTCCATTAAGATACCGTCAATCACGGTCTGCTTTATGATCTCTGCTGCTCAGGCCACTCACCGTACATTCTCCCTGACAGGCAGACTGGAAGTCACACCAAAAATACTGGCTTTTACCACATGGATGGAGATTGGAGACACTTTTTATAGCTCCTGCAGGCATACATACTCCTGTAGGACTTGATGGCCCACCATCAAAAAGCCTCTAATGAAGATGGCACGATGACACAACATCGATTTTAGCTCCATAATTCATCAGCACTGCAGATTCAAGTTTGTTCTAAAGTTGTTGGGGCACCTCTGAAACTCTTTATTTCTCGAATGTATTTCCAAAGGGATTTAATTTTTTTGTGGCTGTACACAGAGTCTGTTTACGTACATGTTTCCAGTTCAGAACCATCCTAAATGTATTTACATTCTATCTATAAATGTAGCAAAAAGGTGCTATTAAAAGCAAGTCAGACATCGTAAAAGTGGCTTTGTCTCTTTAAAAGGTCAAAACTGAGAGCTCACAAACACCCATGGCGCAGGCAAGGCGACTTCTCCTTCCATTCTCTTTTCCTCACATTTTCTTGCACCCCCTGTCCTTCTTCATTCCCACCTCTCCTGCACCTCTTTATTCTGCCGCACCTTTGTCCATCTTCCTCTACATATTTAATACTCTTCGCTGACTCCCTTCAACCCCTCATGCCTCCATTCCTGAAAGAAAAGGAGCTCAAATTGGCTGGAGAGATGAATAATGTCCCCGCCATTAACAGTGGCGTGGAAGGATCGGTCTTTTCATGTGTGTGGAGGTGACGAGATGAGTTGCAGGAGAGGTGAGGTCTGGGTGGTGGTGGTGGTGGTGGTGGGCTGAGGTCTGCGTCTTCATGGTTCTGTTTGACTTTTGCTCAGACTAAGGAAGAAGCAGAAGATTGAGAAGTGACTTGTATGGAAAATAACTGTATCCAGCTTGCTGCAGTTCATCTTAAAATCTAAAAACTAATCTATGATAAAAACAGCTGTGTCTTTCACTTTTGGTTCTTTTGAAACTGGCGTAGAAAAGTACTTTTAGTGAAATCTATAATTTAGATTTTCATGAACACATGAACAATAAATTAGGAATAATTTCAGTGTCACTTCTTTATTGAAGAAATTCAATATTGCACCAAAATGAAGTCCATGTATCCTGGGTTTTTACAGTCATTTCTCGTAGAGTCTTTCCTCCTAGATGTCCAGTAGGGGGAGTTAGTGGTCCACAGCACAGATAAGGCAGAAGACCAACAAGGCCTGACTGACATTCTTTAGCACTGAAAATGAATATGTTGTTTGGAATTGCAGTGAATGTCATCCGCTGACAGAAAGAGCATCTGGTGCAACCTCTGTAAAATTAAGACATGGTGTCGTCTCTAAATTCCACCGGCAGGCTGCCCGGGAAGATAATGGGCAAACTGTTGTTCGGCTGTTTAAATGATCAAAGATGGAACTCGAATACTGTAACATCTATAGTTTCGTGGGTTGGTTGGAGGGTTTGCTAAATTAAGCTTATCAGTTTTAAGATAAATAACACGTCTGACATAGAATTTGTCACATTTTGAAGGTTAACCACTCCATCCTTTCCTCTGGCAGCTGACGGAGTGGCTATGAGAGTGATGAATCCTGCATCTTCATTGCAGGGGTTTTTTTTTCCGACTGGGAATTTATCTTGAGCAGGACCTCAAATGATGGACAGTATCATTGTCCTTGACAACCAAAAAAAAACATGAAGATTACTGACTAACTAATGGTCCGGCGCGCAGGATTCATTCAAACCTAAGCTCCTGACATCTATTTGTTCTTTTGCTGTGTTTGTTTCTCTATCTGCCAATCCATCCACCCAGCCATCCACTCATCCATTCATCCATCCATCTCGCAAATCCTCTTCCATTTCGTTTGGTGTTGTTGTGATTGAGAAGCTGTTTCGCTGAACTTAAAATCTGAAGGTCGCAAAGATTTGAGTTTTTTTCTTCTTCCGTACCTCCCTGAAAAGCAGCATAGATTATACAGCCTACAGCTGTTATCACATTTATGCCCTTCTTCAAGCTTCTTTTTATTCTCATCCTCTCTTCTCCCGCCTTTCAGAGACCTGAAGATAACGGCACGCCACATGACGCCATTGTCCTCCCTCTCTCTCTCTCTCTCGTAGGTGGAGATTTAAAGTTCTGTTTTAAAACTGTCACTGTTCCAATCCTACTTAACCCCCCCTCCTCCTCCCCCTCTTGTCTCCCCCCTTCCTCCTGAGTATACTACCTAACCCCTCTGAACTTCAGTCAGAGTTACTGAAGACCCGGAGTACACTGGGGAGTCAGCTACACCGCTGAGAGAGAGACAGAGATAGACAGAGACTTAGCTGCCTGCTATTCTACCACTCTCTCCGGTAATAAGAAAAGTTTCTGTTCTTTTCTGTGTTACAGCAGGGAGATAAAACTAGGGATCACTCACACTCGCATGCACTTTTGTGCACACACACCTACATAAATACATATGCTCGGGAACACACTCACACGCGTGATCTTGGAAAGGCACACAGCAAAGCATGAGATATACACAAGGCACAAAATGGAGGCACAATATAGAGACAAACTTGCATCCTCACACACGAGCTTCAGCCTCGCATATGGAGCTTTCTGACTCTTTTGCACAAACTCGTGCGGACGATGAAAAACCAAAAGACGAGAGAAGAGAAAAAGAAACAAGTTTAGTCTGTAAGCGGCTCGAAAACCTGATTCGAATTAGAGGGCGATTTCCACAAAGGTCAATGTATTCAGCTGATATCCTAAGAGGGAGGAAATTTAATACCCCTCTTTGGTTGAATTAATTAATTATAATATTAGGCTAGCTCTAGGGGCCCTTTTCTTCAGTGATTAAGTGAGCACATATCTTTAAAAGACTGTGTTGGTCTCTGGGGCCCTGGGCTTCTGAACCTTGGGGTGAAACAGAGAGAGATGTATTATACATGAGAGGACGGAGTAACACAGACCAGTCTGCTCACCTCTATGGCAAGACACACCATGTTCCTTATTTAGACCTTCAATGGCACTTGTCTTTCTTTGCAGAGGCGCTTCGCTATCACCCCTCTGCCCTCCTCTGGTCCCTCCAGTGTTCAGTTCAGGGGTGCTCAGGTTTAAATGTCTTCAAAAAACACCTTAGTACTCCCCCGTACCTTGTCTGCATGTGTGTCTACAATTGGAAAATATAGGGACACCACTTTGTAAAAATACTGCATTACAAGTCAAGGTCTTTAAAGCAAAGAAATATCAGCATTAAAATGTACTTCTTCTACTGTATCAGGAGTAAAATAACTCAATATGCAGAAAGGTCCCTTTCAGAGTGTTACATTATTGATGCATTAACATTTAATGTTACAGGTCATCCAGGTGGTGCTAAGATTAAATACACAGTAATGGATCTAAAAAAAATTATATATCTTATTTCTATTTTTGGTGTGTATTACTGGTCCATTTTTCTTATTAGTCTTATTCAGTGGTGGAATGTGACTATGTACATTTAGTCAAGTACTGTACTTATGTACAATTTTCATGTACGTGTACTTTACGTGAGAATTTACTTCAGACTTTTACTACACTACATTTATTTACTACTTTCTAGATCAAGATTTTAACATTAATCATGTAATAAAATATGCATTGCTATATATTAAAATACCCAACAGTATATACAATTGTTAACATTAGCTACACCATGACAACATTAAAATACTAGATATTACATTAGCAATAATATACCAATAATATAAATTTATGATTAAAACAAAAGAACACTGAAAGAGACCATTTTCCATTATGATAATACTTAAATACTTTTACTTTAGACTTTGAATGCAGAACTTTAACTTTAACCTTTAATGGAATATTTAAACATTTTGGTATTGATAATTTTACTGGGGAAAAACATCTCAATACGTCCTCCATCACTGGTCTTATAAATGTCACATGTAAAGCACTTTACATTTTTATATATATATA